>OZ024729.1:57468905-58068905 GCA_964016875.1 Fallopia convolvulus
TTGAATGGAATTCCAGTGAAATTTATCTCAATTATTGCAAAAGTTTGTCAATTTTCATTCACTATGTATTAGACTATTCAATTAATTAACGTGTTGTCAGTTGTGAAGAACACAAACTCGTTTGTAATTTGCAAAGGTTTTGTAAGAAATCAACACAAACTGATGATCGAAGATAGGAAATAACAGACAAAAGGAAGAGCTTTCTTATTGATAGTAGAGAAAGTCTTGAAAGGCGGCACAAGTCAAAAAAGCCCCTTATAAACACACAACCCTAGGTAGCAAAGAACCAGGAGAAAATAAAGAGGAACCGGACCGGGACAAACCGGCTAAACCGGACCAAAGGAACAAAATAGATAAACCTGCTTTATATTTCCATACTCCCCCTTCAAGCTGGGCTGAGGGAAATCAGTCCAAGCTTGCGAGCTAGAAACAGATGTTGTTGTGCACCTAAAGGTTTAGTGAGAATGTCTGCTAACTGAAGTTGTGATCTCACATGAGCTGTAGAAATGAAACCTTCCTGAACCATGTCACGAACAAAATGACAATCGATGCGTAGGTGTTTAGTTCGTTCATGGAACACAGGATTCGCAACCAAATGTTGAGCAGACATGTTGTCACAATACAATGGGATTGAAAGGGGTACTTTGATCCCAAAATCTTCAAGTAGACCTTCAATCCAAACTAGCTCACTCGCTATCATTGACATGCTCCGATATTCACTTTCTGTTGATGACTTGGAAACTGTAGATTGCTTCTTTGTTTTCCACGACACCAAAGATTTCCCAATGAACACACAATACCCAGTCAACGATCTGCATGTAAAGGCACAAGAGCCCCAGTCTGCGTCACAATAGGCATGAACAGCCATCTCTGTATTGATGGGATAAAAGAGGGAGCAATGTATGGTGCCTTTTAGATATCTAAGAAGATATAAGGTTGCTTGCAAGTGTGGTTGTCTAGGGGAAGACATGAATTGTGTCAACTGCTGTACTGCATATGATATGTCAGGCCTAGACAATGTCAAGTAAAGCAATCTTCCTATCAGCCTTCTGTAAGCCTCTGGATCAGGAACTATGTCGCCAATGTCTGGCCTTAGATGTAGATTTCTTTGCATAGGAAAACTGGCGGTCTTACAATCCAACATCTTTGTGTCTGTTAAGAGATCAAGCACATACTTCCTTTGATTCAACTGAAATCTTGAATATGTGCGAGTGATTTCAATGCCTAGGAAATATCTGGCTAGACCTAGGTCTTTAATAGTGAAAGCACCATTCAAGGATGACTTGGTGGCCAAGATTTCTGCTTCATTGTTTCCCGTTAAGATCATGTCATCTACATAGACAAGGGAAACTGTGATCTGACCACAATTAAACTTCACAAATAGAGAATAATCACACTTAGATTGTGTGAAGCCTCGTTGTAACAAATGTTTGGTGAGCTCTAAATTCCATTGCCTACTTGCTTGATTAAGACCATGTAGAGAGCGCTTGAGCCTACAAACATGGAGAGGGTTGACTGTAGAATATCCCGGAGGTGGCAACATGTAGACTTCCTCATCTAAGAACCCATGCAGGAACGCATTGTTGATGTCTAATTGATGCAGGTTCCACCTTTTTGTAGCTGCCAAGGCAAACAATACCCTTACTGTTGTAAATTTGCAACATGTGAAAAGGTGTGTTTGTCATCTTTATTCTTGATCTAGTTATACCCTTTGGCAACTAGGCGAGCTTTAAATCTCTCAACTTCTCCATTTGGCTTGAATTTGATTTTGTAGACCCATTTTGATCCAATTGCTCTCTTATCTGGTGGCAATTCTGTCATTTCCCAAGTGTCATATTGTTCAAGAGCTCTGATCTCCTGCTGCATTGCCTCTCTCCAGTGTGGAATATCTTTGGCTTGTTCAAATGTGCTAGGTTCTACCTCAGAAAAGACATTGAATAACGACTGCACATGTTCATGTGAATAATCATGGAGATCATCTAGAGAGATCACATGGAAGGCTTTGGAGAAAGAATCATTCTTGCGCTCAAAGCTCTCATCAATCCTGGTCATCTGATCACAGACATAGTCTTGCAGCTTGGTGGGCATTTTAGAAACCCTTTCTGATCTCCTTAGAGGGAGATGGGGATTTGCAGGTGGAGAAGCGGGTTCCATTTCTGGGAGGACATGCCCTTGCTCCGAGGTAGAAGGCAAGGGAACATCATTATTACTGGGTTGTGCAAAAGAAGAGGAGGGCACAAGCCTAGAAGATGAAGGGACAGGAGAGAAGTCCCCGGGTTGTGGTGGAGAAGGAATAGCAACCTAAGGTGTAGAGGAGACTAGGAGAGGGTATCATTGCCTTCCAACTTGTAATTTGGCATGGCAGTGAAGCCCTCATCGGTGCCAAACGGCACCAGTGGCAACTGACTGTGTTGAGTATCAGTGCCTAGACTGTTTGTTTGAGTTTTAAAAGGAAAGACATTTTCTTTAAAAATAACGTCTCTTGATACAAAGATCTTCTTGGTCTCTAAATCAAGCATCTTGTAAGCTTTCTGGCCTGCTGGATATCCCAAGAAGACACATTTCTTAGAAGTGGACTCAAATTTCAACCTTTGATCTTTGTGCACCAAGGCAAAACACAAACAACCAATTACCTTCAAGGAATCAACATTGGGTTGCTTTCCATACAACTTGTAGTATGGACAATCCCATTCAATGACAGAAGAAGGAATCATGTTGAGCAAATGAGTCGCTCCTAGTATGCAGTCACCCCAAAAACGTTGAGGTAATCCTGCCTGAATTCTGATTGCCCTAGCTATTTCAAGCATACTTCTGTGTTTTCTCTCAACTCTACCATTCTGTTCTGGGTTGCCTGGTGCTGACCTTTGCTGTACAATACCCTTAATTCTGAGCAGATCAACCATTCTCTGTTGTGTGAACTCTGTGCCATTATCTGATCTAACAGCCTTGACTTTCACATTGAATTGAGTTTCAACATAATTGAGAAAATCTCTGACTAGGGAAAATACTTGTTCCTTATTGTTCATAAGGAAAGTCCATGTGGCTCTAGAAAATTCATCTACAATTGTTAGAAAGTATTTGGCTCCATTATAGGTTTGAATCCTATACGGGCCCCAAACATCAAGATGAATCAGTTCAAAAATCTTAGAAGTTCGCGAGTTGCTTTGAGCAAAGGGCACTCTATGGCGCTTAGCCAAGACACAAATTTCACATTCAAAATTAACAAAATCTGCATTCTTAAAGCATTGCACATGTCTCATCCGGGATACAGAAACATGTCCAAGTCTGGCATGATAAAGGTCAACAAGACCCTCTCTATTACAAACTGAATTCAAAATTCTAGCTGGCATAGTCTTGTTAACAATATTATTGAATTTCTCAACAAAAAACTGATTTCTGTAAACTTCTCTCCCTTCCTTATTCCTTGAGTTGATTTTGTATAAACCTCTTGGTATTTCTCCATAAGCAATCACCATCTCAGTTGTACGGTCCTGCAATGCACATCCATGTGCATCAAATGTAAAAACATGATGAGAATCACTAAGCAACTTAGACACAGAGATCAGATTGTGCTGAAAGCTCGGCAAAAACAAAACATTATCAATTCTCAAATCTGTGGTCAACTGATATGACCCTGTTTCCTCTACTATCTGAGTTGCACCATTTGGCAAACATATTATAATAGGCTTACACAACTTTGTAACATTGAATAAAATATCTTTTCTGAAAGTTACATGGTCAGTGGCACCCGTATCAACAATCCAGATACAATCATGAGATCCTTTTGAACTTTCAAAATTAGGAGAAGCAACATTACCTGCAAAGTTGGTGATAGTGTTTATGTGCCCATTTCCACCATCATCAACATGCTTCTTCTCTTTCATTTGTCTAAGTACTTCCTGAACCACAAAATTCACAAAAGCAGCATCATTCCTTGAGCTAGGACCTTCATCTCCGTCTCCATCGAGCGGTGTTCCAAACTGATCTGACCCTTGCACATTTGCCATCACTCTGCCACCTCCTTGAGACCTGGGCCCCTTCCACCACTCAGGATAGCCTACTAACTTGAAACAAGTCTCTTTTACATGTCCAACCTCTTGGCAATAGTCACACTTACGATCAACTTTGGCCCTTTTGTAATCTTTGTCATGCCCATAATTTGATTTTCCTTGGGCTGAATTTCCAACAGAACTTCCTACAGCAGCGTTTTGCTTGAACTGATTCTTGTACTGACCAACACTCCTATTGATGGCCAAAATGACATGGGATGGAGAAAGATTTCCCGTGATATTCTTCTGAGTTTCTATGGTAGTTACCATGTGATATGCACGCCCAACACCAGGTAAAGGATCACGAGACAAAATCTGGCTCCTTACAGTATCATACGCATCAGAAAGTCCCATTAAAAATTGCATGAGCTTAGTTGTAGCATCTCTGTCAACAATCCGCTTCATCAAGGCACATCCACATTGAACAACCACTCCACATGTGCACATTGGTATGCCATCCACATCAGATAGCTCGTCCCAAGCCTTCTTCAGCCTAGCATAGTACTCACCCACTGATGTATTCTCTTGTTTAATGTTACTAAATTCCTTTTGGAGATGATAAACGAGAGGAGCATTAGCCTCAGCATAGTGCTCTCTTAAATCTTTCCACAGTTCATAAGCTAAATTTACATAGAGGAAATTTTGGGACAACTCCTTCACCATCGAATTAAATATCCAACTTATAACCATGAAATCGCATCGTTCCCATAGCTCAAAATCATCAGAATCCTTAGCTGGCCTTGGATAATCACCATTAATAAACACACAACTTCAGCTTTGAGCCTAGGGCAAACTTGATGGACCGACTCCATCCCCTAAAATTGTTGCCATCGAAAAGAGCAGCCACAAGCTGCATCCCAGGCGCATCCGAATTGGACAGAAAAAGAGGATCAAAGTTCTTACCTCCTCTAGTTTCGTCATAGCCTTGCCTCCCTCGCCGGTTGTCCTGGCCAGGCCTGCGGGGCGCTCGGTTCCGCCCTTGAAACCTTCTATCATCAACATCAAGATGCCTTAGGTCCTGGTCTGTGCTCCCAGATCCATTGTAAGACACATCATCACCGTCCATGTTCAGTTTCGCAAGGATGGGTTGCGCAACAAGCGAATCTCGTCTCAGGAATAGCCCTTACGGCTCTGATACCATGTGAAGAACACAAACTTGATTGTAATTTGCAAAGGTTTTGTAAGAAATCAACACAAACTGATGATCGAAGATAGGAAATAACAGACAAAAGGAAGAGCTTTCTTATTTATAGTAGAGAAAGTCTTGAAAGGCGGCACAAGTCAGAAAAGCCCCTTATAAACACACAACCCTAGGTAGCAAAGAACCAGGAGAAAATAAAGAGGAACCGGACCGGGACAAACCGGCTAACCCGGACCAAAGGAACAAAATAGATAAACCTGCTTTATATTTCCATATCAGCTTTGGGTTGGTGTTTGATTAGAAATTCCGCCATTTTAGCAAATATCGTATATAATCATTATAGCCGGTTAAGGCCTCCGTGATCTCTCTACACAAAAATTCGGAGGAATAAAGGGAGGAAATGGTAGGTTATGGAAGTTTATGAAAAACAAATTGAAACTCTAACCCGTGAGAAAAATTTGTTTAAACATAGGTTTAATCACAGATTCAATTAGGTATGAGCCGCTCATGGGCTTTGGGAATGATTGATAATGATGGTGTTGCATGACAATTGGATCTCGATGATTTTAACCTTGTCATGACGGCTGTATGGAGATAGTTAACTAGTTATCAAGTAAAATGTAACACACTTTGTGCCATCGATAAGGACACCGGAGTTGTGGCACTAAGAGAAATGAGGCAGAAAACATAACACTCCATGGCTGTATGAAATCCTCAGATCCAAAGGGAGCAGTTCTGAATGAAATGTGTGGATATGGGGTGGATTAAAAGCACCAAAAAAATTCCTTCATCACCTGGATGGCACTTAGAGAAGGCACCCCCAACTCTTGACAAGCTTGCTAGACAACATTGTAGGCAACAATACGTGTGTTCTTTGCCACCAAGGTCCGAAAACAGCCAACCACCTCTGGTTTGGGTGCACTTTCAGCAGGGAGGTGGTGAAGATAGTTTGTCAATGAGCCCACATAAAGAGCTTCGGACTGGCATTACGACATTGGATTAATTTAGCTTCATATTGGAGGTACAAGAAGAGCATATAATTTGAGACTTTGACCACATGCTTCAGCGCGACGGTGGACCAAATCGGGCACAGCAGGAACCAAAGCTTGCACCACAGAAGAACCGAAAGAAGATGCATTGTTTGTAATCAACCATGTAAAGCTTTGTTTACGAGGTAGATGGAAAAAACACAACCACGAGACCAGAAGGTGGTTCACCACCTTGGGTTTGGATTATCATTTGTAATACCTAGGCTTGCCTAGGACTCGCGTACCCTCCCTTTTGCTTACTAATGAATGAACTACTGTTCATTCAAAAAAAAAGTTGCTACTACCTTCATTTTGCAACGCAAGTTATTTTCTTATTTTGCACAAGTTGTAAGACAATCTTGAAATAGAATAAACTAGTGTAAGAGCATGTACCTTATACAGGATTTAATATATAAATAACATAAATAAAATGGTTAAAAGGTACTCCCTCCGTCCCCTTTTGTTCTTCCTAAAGGAGGGTTTTTGTGGTTATTAAGGAAGATGTAAAGTGGTATTGGTAATTAGAAAAGTGGATAAAGGGTGAAATTGATTGGGCTATGTTTGTAATTTTATAGAGATAAAAGGTGTAAAATAGTATTGGTAATAGGAAAAATGAGTAAAATATAATATTAGGTAGGAGAAGATGAATAGTTGATGGGATGTAAAGTTAAAAAGTGGGTAAAAAGTGATATTGGTTGAGGATATTATTGTAAAAAATGTATAGATGAAAAAGGAAAGGGAGAAAGTACGACAAACATTTCGGGATGCCCGAAATGGAATACTGGACAAACAAAGGGGAACGGAGGGAGTAGAAATTTTTGTATTATGGAGTTTTTTCTTAGAAAAATATAGAGTCAAAACTAATATAATTTAAATGTATTTTTTTGTATTATGAATTGTCTATCTCTTATGAGAAAATATAAAAGTTAATTATTTTTGTCAAAATTTAATTTAATCATTTAATTGTCAATCTTGCAAGGCATAATGTAAATTCCTATCTTTTTTTCTTCAAAATTCAATTTAATAAAATATTTTCCATAAATATATAAAGACAAATTAGTAGTAAATATACCAAAATAAAGTCAATATTGCGAAAAAGGTATACCTTTTTTCAAAATTGCAACTTTACCAAAATTAATTAAGTGGGTACCCATTTTTATTGAAAAAATACCCACTCACCCCCCAAATGTAATTTTTTAGGAATTAAAGAAAAAAAGGTAAATTAAAGATTTTTGTTTAATTTTGTTTATCCACACTTCCCGACGAAAACTCTCGGCAGAGCGCCGATCACGCACCCGTACCTCTTCGTCCCCCTCGCGACCTCGAATTGCGCGCCGAAGTTCAGATCGACGATGGGAACGACCTCCCAATTCGTCTTGCAGACGCCGAAATCGTAGCCGATTTCGCGGAGATAGCTCATAACGCTGCGATTTAACGCTGCCGGATTCCGCCTCAGGAGGGAGAAGATCTTCGCCGCTCTGGTGACGTGAGAAACCAGATCTGCGCGGAATCGATCGGAGTTCCTCCGTGTAATCGGATTGACGACTTCGCGTATCAGATCTGATGGATCCGACGCCAACCGCCACCACTGACCGTCGCTTCTCCACCGGCGACCTCCGGTCGCCACCAATGAACCCACCTCGCCTAGACCACCCCCGGCCCAGTCGCACCCCACCCCTCGCCCCGTCGCCCCCAGCGCGCGGCCAAACGTGAGCCCCGAAACCCTAACCCGCGGGATCCGACGCCAACCGCCACCACTGACCCAGCGCGGCCCCTGCCCCGTACCCTACACCCCGGAAAAGTCGCGCCTCCCCCCAACCGTCCCTTGCGAGCCCCGGAACCCTAACCCGCCAGATCTAGGCGCAGCTCGGCCATCCCCTTGTTGATCCCGGACCCATCGAAGCTCCCCCGGCCGGACCCGACCTTCCCGACCATTCCCTAGTGGTGATGCCCCTCGGCCCACTGCCTCGCCCCGCCCCGGTGCCCCCTGCTCGGCGGTTACTCCCAGTAAAAAATTCTCCGGGGACAGGATAAAGCATACATAATGACAGGATGTACTATATCAAAAGACAGGATATAATTTTCATATTTCTTTTAAAACTAATAAATCAAAAAAAGAATTTTTATTTATTTAAAAAAAGATTTATTAATATTCATTTTATAGCAAAGATGCCTACGTGGGTATTCAAATGTTATTTAAGTACAACATGGTCATTTTTGCAATAAACACTTTTAGTTGGTGTATTTCTGCAAAATCGCCATATATAAAAGGCAAAGATAACGTAAATATTCATTTAATTATAAGAGAAATTTAGGTTCATATCATTTTTTATAAAAAATTATATTTTAAATAAATATTTCACCAAAAATTAAAGATTATTTTTTAAATTAATGATTGTTTTGCCAAAGATATTATATTTTTATAAAAAATATCTGAATAATCTTCCTATATATCATATCCAAAACTAAAAAATTGTTTAATAATGGGATTTTCTATTCTATAATCTTCCAATTTATCATATCCAAAAATAAAAGATTGTTTAAATTAATAGTTGTTTTGGAAAATATTATTTAAAAAAAGAGTGGTGTGGTCCAATATAAAAGTTACACGTGTCGTTTAATAATTTTTTTAACGTCCGCTTTACATTATAGTTACGATATAAATTTAATATTTATTTTTATCACATGCATGCAATCATTCTCTTTAATCTTGGATTTACAAGTATACTAAATACAAAGTACTTTATATTCAATCCATTTTTCACATGGCGCACATTGAAACTAGAATTGCTTGAGTACGTAAATGAGCATTTGAATGTTAAGTAAAGTAAATAATGGCCTTAGAAATTTTAGTATTAAATAATTGAGAAGATGGCATACATTATGAAACGACTTTTAGAACTAAAAATGATTTACATTCGGAAATTAAAGGAGTATTAGTTTTAAAAAATATAGATAGACTAGAAACTCAAAGTTGAACTAAACAAGCCTTACTATTACGCTCCTAATTGAGAAAGAGATTTGACATTTATGGTTGATTATGTGATGAAGATTGAGGTGTAGAAATTGGAATAAACCATCAAGAACATCTAAAACGATTTTTATTTTTTTTTATCTTCGTGAGAGGTAAGAAACAAATACAAACATTACATTTGATCACTTATTGACCTATATGTAGGGTGGAATAAATGCTAGAGCTAAACCGAGGAACGAATTCAAGAATGACAACCATTAGCTTTCTTTCAATCTTCATGTGTTTATCAATTGCATGCTTGCAACTATGGCATCTAAAGACCTTCTTCGAAAAGAAGAAACTGCTTCATCTTGTAAGAATGCAACAAACACAAGTCAAATGATAGCCATTTTCTCCCTTTCTTAGACAATCTCAAGTAAATTTAGCCTTTTGATCTTCAAAAAGAAGAGCCGTCTTTAGGTAGCAGCTTTCTATTGTCAATTGATTTTAGAATTGAACCTCATTGAGCTTATGTGATAGGCCCAATGCGTGTGTTGTACTCATACGGACATGTGGATCCTCACATTATATTGGCTCACTATTGTTCGACACCAACTATGCATACTTTATTTTATTTCGAAACTTAGATTCCAAAAATGGTGAAAATACTCACAAATCATAATTTCTACTATGTATGTCTGTGGGACATAAAATGGGAGGTCTTGCACATGTAGGCCCAATACAAAAGTCCAACTTGGTTCCATGCTAAAACCAATTGACATTAAGAAGAGTAAGCTATAAGCTTATATACTACTCTATTTTATTTATCACCTTCTCATGTGGGAAAGCATATTCTAACCAGGCAAATCTTCTATTCCATAATTGTGCTTCACTTTTGTATTCCAATTTGATATATAAATATAAAATGAATTTTAAATAAATTTAAAAATTATATTTATATTTCAAACACTTATATATATATGTACAATTTTTTAACTTAAAGTATATACATTTCAAAAATTAAAAGAGTAATATTTTGTACCAAAATCATTGTGTTAATTTAAAAAAAATTATAATATATTGTTTAAGATACAGATTTGTACACACACATATATATATATAGTTGATTATAATATAAATATAATTTTTAATTTTTTTAATAATAGTTTCACATTTAAAATTTAAATGGAACATGAAAATAGAACACCGAAAGTAAAATAGAGGATTTACATCCATTGTGAACTTGTATTTTTTTACTTATTTTTAATCTAATAACCTATAAGGCCTTCTCCAACAACTTCCCTAAATTCTTGGGAGTTGTGTTTTTGGAGAATTTGGCTACAAAATATGCCCCAATATTTTCCCCATATGATTCCCCATTATAGAGTATTCTCCAAAAAATTACCCATCATTCGCTAAATGTGGGGGGTTCTGCATTTGGTTTTTTTTTTACTTTTACTTTTTTTATTTTTCATTTTTTAAAGCATTTAAGGTTAAAATACAATAGGCATGTGTACAAACAAGACGACTACAGACCTTCTCCTCTGAAAATCCGAAGGGCCAACGCCGAAGGTCGAGTTTGCGCCATTGTCGATCGTCCAACTTGCAAGGTGAACCCTTCAACTCTTGCCTTCTGAAATCTCGATTATTAGGTTAGATTTGATTGAAGTCGAGTTTGAACCCTCTACTCCCCTTATCTCCTCTGCAATATCGATTATTAGGTTTGATTTTATTGATATCGGGTCTGTTTCAAGGGTTTTGGATCTCTGTTTTGGGGATTTGTGTGCTTGAATGTTCGATCTTAGAACTCTGCTCCGTTTTCTAGTGTTATTCAGCTTGAATTGCTAGTCTTGTTTTTTCAGCTTGAATTGCTGTAAGTAATACAACAATTTAAATTTTGGTTTTTCTAGTGTTATTCATGATGGAGATTGAATATTATGACTTGATTCTTCATATGGGACTATGGACCCACAAATTATGGGACTATGGATGTGTTTCTGAAGTTTAATTAACTACAAGATTCCTTTCCTATTTGGCAATATGCCTTGCACACATTGATAGGATGATTTGGTGTATTTGTGATGCTGAAACAGTAGGAATTTGCATACATATATACAATTCTCATCTGCGGTTTTTTTTTGTTGTTGCTGAATTTTTTTTATGGTAGTGCATACATATATACAACTCAGCTGCGTTTTTTTTTTGCTGTTGCTGAATTTTTTTGATGGTAGTGCTTTTGCTTTTGCATTTTAGATTAGGAGAGATGCTGTCAATTTTTTTTTGTTGGATGAATTTTTTTGTTGGTAGTGGTTTTTTGTTACTCGTCAATATTGTCATCATCATCAATGAATGTATCAATTAGATAACGACTAGACAACGAACGACGAGCCATAAAATGTATTTTTTAAATTGAGACAAAGATGAAACTAATGATTATGTGAATGAAATAACAACAGTGTTGATATTTATACGTGAATAATAAATATTTTATCATATATTAAATTAAGATTCTATAATATTTTGATTTCCTTATAAGTCAAATAATAAATAATTTATCATTTATTAAGTTTCTAGAATATTTTTATTTCCTTATAAGTCAAATAATAAATAATTTATCATTTATTAATTTTTTAGAATATTTTTATTTCCTTATAAGTCAAATAATAAATAATTTATCATTTATTAAGTTTCTAGAATATTTCATTTCCTTATTAGTCAAGTAACAAAAATATTATTATTTATTAGGTTATGATTCTAGAATATTTTTATTTCCATAAGATATTGGATAAATTTAATTATAATTAAATATGTATTGTAGAATATTTTATATGGTAAAAAATAAGTATTAAATGCAGTATTCTCCAAAATAGGAAATTTGTTGGAGTTTAGCTGAATTTTTTTAAGAAAATATGACAGTTGATTCTCCATTTTAGAGAAAGTTTTGGAGAAGTTGTTGGAGATGACCTAAGTATTCTCCTTTTACGCATAGACATGCAATTTTTTTTTTTGGTAGAAATGCGTTTGAAAATGCACCCGAACACAACCTTTAATATTTATCAATTATACATATATTCATTCCTTTTGGAACATATTATCTCATGATTCTTCAACAAGTCTATTTTTCCAAGTGCGAATGAAAAGTGTGTATTTTATAGAAATTGGGTATTGTAACTTACTTTGCCATACATTAAATCTCTTAAGCAAACTGGATAAACATGAAAATCTTCACTATTTTTAGACCATATTCACTCATGAGAATAATACATGCATTTCCACTAAAGTGGGGGTGACGTGTATGTTTTGGGTGGGAAATGTAGGAAAGAAAAAATGTGGATATATACGGTTCAAGTAAATTAAATGATGACCATAAATGCATGTCTAACAATTATTGCTTATTAATCCAATTTGTATCCTTGAACGACCTCTATAAATGAAAATTCAATACTTCACAAACCCACCCATCATGGCTCAAAACATGACTTCCACAAACCCACCCATCTTAGCCTTCGACCCCTCGATCCTCGGACACCAACCCGACATCCCCGAGCAATTCGTGTGGCCGGACACCGACAAGCCAAACCTAGGCGCGCCCAAGCTAGAGGTCCCCGTCATCGACATCGCGGGGTTCTTCTCGGGCGATCCCGAGGCAATGAAGGAAGCGTCGAGGCTTGTTGATGAGGCGTGTAGAAAGCATGGTTTTTTCTTGGTGGCTAACCACGGTGTGGACCCGATGCTCGTGAAGGCGGTGCATGAGCGTATGGATGATTTCTTCGGGATGACGCTTGCGGAGAAGCAAAGGGTCAAGAGGAACGTCGGGGAGCATTGTGGGTACGCCGATAGCTTCACTGGGAGGTTCGAATTGAAGCTTCCGTGGAAGGAAACGCTGTCGTTTCGATACACTCCGGAGGAGGAGGGTGAGGGGAGGGTTGTCGAGGACTACTTTGTCAGGTCTATTGGCCAAGATTTTTCACATTTGGGGTAAGTCTATTAACCATTTCTTATATAAGGTCGACTGGTCGAGATCCACCTTGTATCTGAAAAACTTAAGTTAATGAGTAGAGTTTCACCATTCTTTATATACTAATAGTTCAGGAGATTTGCCTTCGGTCGTATTCTACTATAATATGTTTAACTAGATACGATTTGCTTTTAATTTCATGAACTAAGTTTCTCTTGCTTTCGTTAAAATTTATTTTACTTGTTGATGGAAAGTGATTTTTGAGTAAAAAGTTGTTTTTTGTGTCTTGACAAATTTAAAAAATAGAGAGGGTGAAAAGTATTTTTATGTCATTCCATAATTTAAATACCTAATATATTTTAATTAATTGGTATACTTTAGTATTCATCTTTATCTCCTACACAAATAACTCAAACCATTGCAAATTGAATCATTTGAAAACGGTTAAGAAAAAAAAATAACCAAAAAGATGCTTGAACATGATCGATTGCATGTAGGAAGTTGTACCAAGAGTATTGTGAAGCTATGAACAAGCTTGCAAGCAACATCCTCGAACTTCTTGGTGTAACTCTTGGAGTAGGAAGAGAAGTCTTCAAGGATTTCTACAAGAACAACGACTCGGTTATGAGGCTCAACTATTATCCGCAATGCCAGAAGCCCGAGGAGGCTCTCGGGACCGGGCCCCACACGGACCCGACCTCCATCACCATCCTCCACCAGGACCAGGTCGGCGGCCTCCAGGTGTTCGTCGACGGTGAATGGCGATTTGTATACTCGGACTTTGACGTCTTTGTGGTCAATATTGGAGACACCTTTAAGGTAACATTTAAGTTTACATTTATAGATTTATTAATGCATTTATGTACGTGTTATGCATACACGCATCTAGTCGAGCGGATAAGACTTGACGTTAGTAGCATGCAGGACGCAAAATAAATTTCAAGGGGGCACGACGACTTCTCCTATGAAGTCAACATATAATTTGGAAATTATCGACTAGTTTAGTTAGTCAATATTCTTAAATATAACATATGTATACTTATTTAATTATAAAATTGTATTTTAGAGAGTAAAGTATTAAATGTGAATGAAGAAAAAACTAAAATAGAACTATAATTCGAGAATTGTCGACGAGTTTAGTTAGTGATCAATATTTTTAAAATATGAAAATTTTATACTTATTTAATAATAAAATTTTATTTTATTGAGGAAAGGATTAAAATGTGAATGAAAAAACACTAAAATAAAACTATAGGGAATTGAACCTTGGTGGATTGCATATAAAATTGAGTAATAATTAAATCAATTTTAACTAGTTAATTTTCATGTTTTAAAACAAATCATAAAATTACCCATATTCAAATCTAAAATTTAGATACATATTATTAACAAGTCCGACCGAAGAAGGGGCACGGGCCCACCCATGCCCACCTATAGGACCATCACTGATAGCATGAGATCTAGGTTTCGACTCTCATGAATACGTGTATTTGAATGTGATTGTGAATATACAGGCTTTGACAAATGGAAAGTACATGAGTTGTTTGCACCGGGCGTTGGTGAATGACCACACAACAAGGAAATCGCTTGCTTTCTTTTTGAACCCTGGGAAGGACAAGGTGGTCAAGGCGCCCACTGAACTAGTGGACGCAGCCAATCCTAGAGCGTACCCGGATTTTACATGGCCCACATTTCTAGACTTCACCCAGAAGTGCTACAGATCGGATGCGAACACCATGGAGGCCTTCTTTAATCGAATCAAAGAGGTCAAATGAAAGCATGTCAAAAGAAAACTAAATGAATAATGTTCCCTAGCGTTTATGGTTTTTTTTAATTACTATCTCCTTTGTATATGTGGTCTCTATCGCTTTGTTTTCTATAATAAAAGAACATGTATATCTTCGGTTATCAAGTTAGGAAGTTAAGATCTTCGGATAGTACCATAATCGAGGTCTTTGATTCAATAATCATGGGCAATTTCCTTGGAAAACCAAAAATTGTTTTTTATATAAAAGAGCATTTACTTTTACATGTTTGCAATGGTATTGTTTTCTTAGAACAAATTAATGAGATTTAATGTTGGAATTAGAAGGACACATATTATTCGTTCACTTACTTTTGTAAGGTTGCTTAAGAATTGTAATAAATGGAATTTGGCCAAATATTAGGAAATGATAAAAGTATCATATTCTAAGAAGATTTTATACTCGTAATTTACAAACTATATACGCTAATATTGCCCATAAATATTATCAACTAAGTAACTAACTCGCTTTCACACCTTCACACAATTTCTCAAAAATACATCCAAATATTATACATATGTAAATTCCCATAGCCACTCCTCATTTTACAATGACAACCACAAGTTTTCATAAATCACATAATCTTTCTAGAATTTCCAAATTGTACACAAAGTACCCCACCTCTTCTAAGTCTCCGTCTATTGACTTTAAAATTCATAGAATAAAAACCCATTAATCAAATATTTAGCAATCTCTTATATGGAAGTTAGCCATTTTATAATGTAAACGAAGGTTTCTTCTCGTTCCTACTACAATAGACGAAGGCTATTGTAGCTTGAGTTTGTTATATTTAGGGTTATTGGCGATGGAGGCGAGGCCGTCATCGACCTCGGAGAAAGACGACCTTGTGAAAGAAGAAGGTTGAGCTTGAGTTTGTGTTGTTTAGGATTTTCCCTGTTTACATTTTTTCTTCATACTACAATATTCTACCAAAAGTTAAATGAGGAATGTGGAAAATCCAAAATGTATTTTAATGAAATTAAAATAAAAGTTAAATATTTTATCACGTCCATCTAATGTCACAATGCTAACTGGATAGTCGATAAATGAGTCAGCAAAATTATACTCCCTCTGTCTTTATTTGATCTTCTCATTTGAGAAAAGACACAATATTTAAGGAGATGAAAAAAGGAGTAATGATGAGGAGAGAGTGATAAAAAGGAATTTTTGATAAAGGTAATATTGTAAAAGTAGAAGAGATAGTGATAAAAAGTGGATAGTTGGTAGAGATTTGATGAGGATAAATTTGTATTTTTACATGTCTAAAAAAGAAAAGTTTTAGAAATAGGAAGAATAAAAGGGGTCGCCCGAAAAGAAATTGGAAAGAACAAAAAGGGACGGAGGGAGTAATGAGGTGGCTAAAGGGTAGCCTACCTACTAGATATATGTATTACTTCGCGAGAATAATGCATGCATTTCCATTAAAATGGGGTGTATTGGGTGGGTAATGTAGGAAAGAACATTATGAATATATGGTTCAAGTAATCCAAATGATGGCAATAAATGCATGTATAAATACTCTTAGCAGTTACTGCTTATTAATCCAACTTATATCCTTGACCGAACTCTATAAATCCAAAATCAATAACTCTGATGTCATTTTCTCCTTTACCTTGCTGAGGTTATCTTTCAATATGGATTCTACAAAACTATTCTCTTTTAAATACTTCTAAATGTTATAGTTACATTTCACTTTAGTTTTTCACATTTATACAAGTTTATAAGACATTTCTAACAATTTCTCTAATTTTTTCTCTAAAATGGGACAACAAATATCATATTCTCCAAAAAAAACAATGCTCTAACTCCAACCGCTTTTCTTTTAAGAGAAACACTATACTCCGTATTTATTATTTCTATTTTATATGATATGAAATATTCTACAATATTTATTCAAAAATTAATTAATTATTTTTTGACTAATACAAAAATAAAAATATTTCAGAATCCTATCCTATTAAATGATAAATTATTTTTATTGAAACTATAAGAAAATTAAAATATTTTAGAATCTTAACCTAATCCAATTTTTTCCCCTTGAGTTTTCAGTTTTATCTCTAACAATTCATTCTATCCAATAGAGCTCCAGAAGGTATCTTATAATAGATCACCACATGAATTTAGATCAGTTTAGAGGAGTAGGTTTTCAGTTTTTTTTTAAATCAAAATGACAAATGATATTTGTACTAGTTGATCAGTTTTCACCTGATATTGTAATATGAGGTTGATCTTAGTAATTAAAAATCTTTAATAAGATTCATCCATTACGATAATATATACTGATACGCTAGATTATATTAGATTATACTAGGTTAATTAGGATAGTTATTTATATTTGAGAATATTCTTATTTCCTTTTATTTAGGATTTAGTTTTATATTTTAGTAAGATATTATTTCAGCGTTATCTTTTCTGATTTAGCTAGACTCGGGAGTTAATATAAATACTCTCTTATTGTTAGGTTTTTAATTAATCAATGAAAATGAATTAATTATCCCAAAACCCTCATCCTCTCTATTCTCATCTATCATTCTTTCGACTTCTCTATCTATCAAATCTATCTTCTTCTTCTATCGTTCTAATTATGCTTCTAATCTCAATCTCTTCTTCTATTTCCCCAATTCCCCTCTTGTCTATTGAATTTGGTACTAATACGATACTTATTTTGTATCAATTGGTGCTTTCATCCCTTGAACCATGTCTAACAATGGAGATTTGAAGCGTCTACTGGAGACATTACAGTGCACTCTGTATATTCAGATTCATGAGGAAATCTACCCGGTTTCTTGCAACGTCTTACAGCAAGTGTTTTCCATCTTCGGAATTATAAAAGATCTTGAGAGAATACGCCCGGACTTAGATTTTCGACTTCGTTTCAAGAACGTAGAATCCGCCATAGATGCTTTCAACTCTTATAACGGAAGCTGCATCTATGATGGATGTTGTCGTATGGAATTGTTCCCTGATGAACGGATCAGCATCGTACTAGACGAGATGACAAATCCTCACGAAGATGCGAGCGAGGTGGAGCATAACCCTAGCCCCGCGCCTGCCGTCAAGGTCCCGGCACCCGCGGCCAGCGTGCCCCGCGCACGCGGCTCCGTGCCCGTGCCCGCGGCTTCCCCTGGCCATCGTCTTCCCTTGTCCGCCGCCTGCAGATTTAATTGCTAACATTCATGGTGTCAATTTGGCAAGGCAGGAGACTGCAACTTCAATCGAAGTTGTGCCCGACACTCCACTTGATGTGAAACACATCGACGTTATCGAGGTCAACTTTGGGTTGGATAGCGTCCTTCTCCTCGAGGACTTTACATTGTGGGCTTTCCATTACAAGTTTCGTCTTCAACTAGGAGTGCCACATCTTATGCCGTATGATCGAGAAAAGAGATTGATTCCGACTTCTTCTCCTGATTTCCGCCTCGAGGACGAGTCGATTCTCATCGGGGGAGTAATTGATACGCTAGATTATATTAGGTTAATTAGGATAGTTATTTATATTTGAGAATATTCTTATTTCCTTTTATTTAGGATTTAGTTTTATATTTTAGTAAGATATCATTTCAGCGTTATCTTTTCTGATTTAGCTACATCCGGAGTTATTATAAATACTCTCTTATTGTTAGGTTTTAATTAATCAATGAAAATGAATTAATTATCCCAAAACCCTCATCCTCTCTATTATCATCTATCGTTCTTTTGACTTCTCTATCTATCAAATCTATCTTCTTCTTCTATCGTTCTAATTCTGCCTCTAATCTCAATCTCTTCTTCTATTTCCCCAATTTTTCTCTTATCTATTCAATTTGATACTAATACGATACTTATTTTGTATCATATACTCTACATGAAATAACTCTACAAAATTCAAGTTGATCGATTTTGTAACTGCCTTATTGTTTCATCTATGTACTCAACGCTTTATGATCGCAAGTTCGCAACTACATGTACATGACATGATATAATAATCTCAGGCGCAACGTCGTCATTAGCACATGACGTTTTTATACATAGTTGAAAATGAAATGTTCCCTGACCTAACTTCATTGAACTTACATTATGGAAAATAAATACCAAAAAAATAGCCATCATACACATATATAATGATATAACTCAATCTATGAGCTAACTTTGCAAAATATCAAAACATGCACCATTTGTTGATTCCCTTGATGTTGTCAATGATAGAGTTTGTTTGATCAAATAGAAAAAAGCTTGAGGGCTACAAATTGCTCATGTACAAAAAAGCCTTTTGCCTTACGCCACTTCTGGTGTCGCAAACTTAGCTTATAAGCAACCATTAATCCTTTAATAATTTGTGGACTTATGTCAACCACGTACAAGTCTCCATAAGTCTCTATAACACGGCCCCGTGATGGAACCCAGTTCATAGACAAAGGAGGTCCAAGTTGATTCATCCGTAATGAGTTATTATCCGTAACAAAAACTCTTCCTTGCGTGTCAAGTGTGCATAGTTTCCCTTTGTACGTGCCAATGTCTACAAACACTTGATTGCAAAACCTAGTGTCCCAAACTCCGCCTTCTAGCCTCAACAACGCCAGTCTTCCCTCCAAGAACCCTGAACTCAAGTGAGAAACTACAGTAAGATCAGACAACCTAGCATTCATCTGAGAAAACTGAAATCAAAATCCCAAAATACACTAAAAGAGTGCCATTTGAGAGTGGAAAAATGGAAAACGGAAAAAATCATACAAAGAAGCAATTTGCTCTGAACCAAGCCTAAAAACCAAGTCCAAGTGTACCGGCATCACTAACAACATCAACAAGTAAGACAACAAAAAAGGTGGGATCAAAGCAGCAACTAGTCAGGAAGAACAAAGCAAGAACAAGGCTTCCTCATCACAAACCAAACCCACAACAACCGGGAAAGGTAGCCTTTTGTCCCTAGACAAGAAACTCTTAAAGCTCAAGATAGACCCAACCATCTTCAAAGAAAAACTTTCCAAAGCCATTGAAATTATCCAACAAACCAAAAAACATCCCTCTTAGCCTTTGTTTTGGGACACAAAGCTGAAACCAAAACTCCAAAATGAGTGGAGACTCATAATGAAAGGTAACTTTGATCTTCTCAACAAACAAAACAATTGGTTTGAGATCCGTTTTTCCGACCCTTTAGACCAAAAAATGGTGTGGGAAAAACATCCATACCATATTTATGGGCAGCTCTTAGTGCTAAAACAATGGAAACCCTCCTTTTGCTCAGAAACTGAACCCCAAAACAATGTTGATTTGTGGTTGCGGATTCCCCGGCTTCCTTCAGTCTATATGACCACTGAGCTTATGCCTACCATTTTGGAGGGAAATGGGATGGGAAGCTTCTTGAAATTTGATACTAAAGCCAACAAAAAAGAATGGACCAAATACAACCGAGTTTGTGTCAATATCGATCTTGACTCAATCACCAAAGAGACGATCATTGCTCTCGATAAAGAGGGCAAATGGAAGGAATACAACATGTGGTTCGATGATTGGCCAAAAGGGTGTGGCAGCTGCGGGGATAGAGAGCACATGTTCGATGATGGTCCATCAAGGAACCTGGTTCACAAAAAGATCCAAATCACCTTTACAAAACCTTCTTCTAAACAACAAAATGGAGAAGTCAACAACAAAGGCAAAGGTAAGATGGAGGAAGGATGGGAAACTAGAAGAAGCAAGACTGGAAAGGACAAGAGCAACAAAGCAGATTAGCATCTTGGCATGAAACCATACTTATCCGAAAAAGGAGGCATATCCATCAACTACAAGTCCAAATCATCAACCACCACAAGTAAGAATACCTCCAATTCAAGCTCCAAAGGATCAAGAGATGGAAAAGAGAGTGATGAAGGCATGAACTTGAAGTTAGAAGCAAGTAAATAACAATCAAGCAAGGAAACATCGACTAAGAAAGTTGAAGAACACGTCAAAGAAAGACAAAAGGAAGAGATGACTCCAAAAACAACAAAAAACGACCTGAAAAGCCAAAAAGACAACCAGGTACAGGAAGCTAAACTCAAAGAAAGTCTAGAGCAAATTGAAAATATGCTAAACGAAGAAGACGACTTGCTCATTGATGACCTCCTAAGCATCTCCTACAAAGAAGCAGAATTAGAAGAGGCTCTTCTCCATGATGACATGGAAAAACTAGAGGAATTCAAGGACCTCTCGCGGCTGAACTCAGCCAATACCTTTAAGTCAACCCACTCACCAACCAACCAACCTATGACCAACAAAACTATGTCATGTGTATATCAACCTCGGGCTCTAGCAAGAGGAGGAAGCTTGGAGGAGAAAAAGACACAGCTACATCTACCTTAAAGAATACCAAAAAACTCAAATGCAAGTGATGTATTCAAGGCTTTACATCGGAATTCTCGAGCAACCCACTCGCACCAGCACAATCAACCAATCTCCTGCAACAACAAATCCATGCAAGGAAAATCCAAACCACAAAAAACCAAGCGAACAACGGGAATTCTAATCTAAAGCTCTTTAGCAACTTTGTTGTAACCTTAGTCTTGTTTTATGTCTTGTGTCTGTCTGCAGTTTGTGTTATGTCATGTGTACTGTGGTTGTCAGTTTGTTGGTTTTCACTAGCGTTGTGGTGTGTTTCCCCTCGGTGGGTGAAGTCTATTGTTTCTATTAGGTGTAATGTCGGGCTTAGACCCAATCCTTTTGGACTTAATGTATGAGCGTTTGAGTATGATTGTGCCTCTCCTTTTTGACCTGGTTTTTGGTGGGCCTGCTGTTTGGTTTTTGGGGAGCTCTAGTGGCATGTAATTTGGTAACAAAGCCCTACAATGAAGGCGGGCTGAATTTTAAAGATATTTTAGCTTGGAACTGGGTCGTACTCTTCATGCTAGGACATAAGGTGCATGTGGTGGGAAAACACAATTTCTGGACTAAGTGGGTTGTAAACAACCACATGAGGAGGGGAAATCTCTGAAACCTAAGAGCAAGAAGCGTGGATTCATGGGCTTGGAAAAGCCTTCTCAAGCTTAGAAAAATGGTGTTGAAGGCCATTCAAGCGGGGGCAAATGATAATGACCCAACCAGCCTCAACGCTCTCACCTTACCGAACGGCAAACTTGATGCCCGTGCTCTTTATGATTTTCTTCGGCACAAAGGCCCAAACCTTCCTTGGTGTGAACTGATATAGAAAAAGGTGACAGCTAGGAGATGGAGCTTTAGATTTTAGCTTGCCCACCTCAGGAGGCTACCAACTCTTAGCTGGATCAAGAAGAGGGACCCACTTGTCCTCGCATTCTTTGCGGGAATGGGGCCGAATCTTCCGAACACTTACGAGGACAATGCACCTTTGTCCAAGAGGTCATGGACCGTGTTTGGACTTGGCAAGGTGTACAAGTTAGAAAAAGAAGCCTTGATGAGTGGATCGATTGGTTCATATGCTCACCAAACCAAAACAACCCGATCTTCAAGTGCACCATCAAAATCATAAAGCCTTGCAAAGAATGAATTTCCAATCCGTTTTTTAGCCTTGTATTTTACGCCTTAACCCTTGGTTTTGTTAAGGACCCTATGTACAGTTTTCTTCCATATATTTACCATCTTTCGGAAGTATTTCAAACAAGAATTAGCAAAACACATACAACCAAAGCAATTACATGCCGGTACAGATCTGTCTAGTATTTGACAAGCACTACAAACAACTGCTCACTAAAATAACAGAACCTCAGACTAACGAAATGACAACACAATACATACAACAGCCTAGGTTCAGGTTTTTCTTCTTCAAACCAATGTTACCTTGATTTTCTCAGATGATGTACAAGAATACAAAGGCAACCAAAGAGAGAGACCACGTCATTACAAACAAATGAGAAGAGCAGGTACAAGAAAACAGTTGTCAAAGCTCTGAAAGGATTGCTGGTATATAATGAGATAACTCTGCTGTAAGCGACTGAAACCCGTTTACAAGCTGTGTGTGAAATTCCTGGTCTTCCTCTCCGATCAATCTGAAGTGCACTCGAATGGCCCGTTTACATACAGCCATAAATTCAAGGAGTGCAGCTATTAGTTGTTGAAGTTCTTGTGAGCGTAGCCTTGTTGCGGGCTCACCAGACAGGAAAGCTGTGCAGACACTCAGAACTCCGCTGTTAACCTGCCGGCATCATTTTCAACCATATAATCAACAATAAAATCTATGAAAATTGAACGAGGACAATAGAAAATAGAAGAAGTGGAAAAGGAAATTATATATATTTTCTAGGAATCAAATTGTTATTAATTAACTAGCAAGAGACCATTAGTTCAATATTGAAATATGAGATCAAGGTCTTGTTTGGTAGACTATTTTATGATGATATGTTTTTAGTTCTATTATGTTTTTTGGTATAAAATAGTATGCATAATGACAACTAATGAAAATTGTCTGCAGTACAATCGCATATAGGCCCAAACGGCTGTCCTTTTCACCAGAATTATCCTGCAACTAAATTCTAGGCATCCTGAAAAACTGTCTACACCAATGAAAGGCCTAATTATGCCTAAGAAAATGTGTTGACTCGTTGAAACATTTTACAAGCAATCTTATAGTTCTTACTGCATGGAATTGTTTCTAAAATTCAACGTCGTGTCTTGTTAATATACTTCCAATTTTCCTGGGAGTTCCTTTGTTAAATAAAACAAAAAGAAGAGAGTACAATCGCAATAGGCTGAATGATAATTTTTAATAACTACTTACTTGAACAGCCACACTTCCTTGAAGTATTCTCTGCAGACTTTGGAGGCGAGGGAGCTGGTCACCTTCAGAGCTACGAGGCTCCTCAAGCTCATTTCTCAACGCATTAGTCCGAGTCTCAATCATCCCAATTGCATTCTCCACCGGTGAGAACTCCATAGATTCAGACTTAATAACCAACAGCCTATTAACAAGGGCAGGAAACGAACCCTCGGTTTGAAGAACAGACCTCCTCTTCCACTGATCCTCTAAACCTGCTTGTGTTTTCCCATTCTTTGTAAATGGAGTGTCAAATAGGAATCGGTTGAATACACGAGCACGGACACTTCCAGTGGAGAGAGAAAAGATTCTCTCCCTTCTACTTCCCAAATCTTCATCCTCCATAACTGGATCAACAGCAGTGACCTGCAGGTAGCAAAAACCAGGCTCCAACTTGTCTGGCTTGACTTCTCCTGAATCCTGTATAATCTTAAGCATCTTGCTGTCAATTCTTGCTTCATATATGTGGGTAATCTTTTCCATCATATCACCAAGCCGAACATCACGTGGTTCTCGGTATATATATTCTTTACGGTCAAGTTTTCCAAATTTTTCCCCATAAAAGCCTACCCTATAGTATGTAGCATCAACAAAAGGTATTGGGCTTGCCTCTTGCTCAACTATGGACTCATAGATATTAGTCAGCATTGTGTGGCATTTTGCTAGCTGTCCATAGGCTCTTCTGCTCTTGTAAACTGGAATAACTAATTCCAAGATACTTGCACAAAAATGATATAGTTCGGCTTGAGAGAAAAGTTTGTTAGCCAGCTGAAGGTATTTGACGGCCGAATCAACAGTTAGTTTTGAGGCACCATAACCCTCCACTTCAGCTGCAGATGCTTCAGAAGTGATCTCACCGCTCACCATTGGACATATTCTTCGTAGAGCAGAAACATGATCTCTGCTCCAGACACCATCGTTTCTACATACAAGAGCCTGCAAATATTTTCATTCAGGTTCTTAGAAAATTACCAAATTTGTTGATCTGCTGCAATTTATAAATCTCACATCGGACTGCTAAAAAGAAAATATAAATTATGAGAGGCAGATCTAAAGGATGCAAGGTCACTCAATGAGACAAGGCCTCCATCTTAACTGCAAAGAGTGGCAGCATGGTTTAACTTTAATGTAGGAAGGGGGAATTGGTAATTTCACAACTTCTTGAATGAATTGGAATGGGAGATAAAATTGGTTGAAATAGAACTATACCCTATGTTGCCAAATCCCCTAGCTTTATTTACTATGAACACAATTTGACCAGATTACCTCACTCATGTCAAGCTTCCTATGTTTAGTTGTTACGTCTTTGTTAAATAGGAATGTAATACCTGCATTACAACACCAGCAACAGCAACTGCACATTGAGCTGCTTCCGCCCACGATTGCATTTCCTGGTGGGCATCACACAGATGCAATAGCCACATTATATGAAGATCAGGCACAGGGGCAAAAGCCATTCCCAGTTTGTAAAAGCTTTCAGCAGCAGCATATCTATCAGCATGCATCACAGGAGACTGCGTAGCACAAAGCAGACAAAGGAACAAAGGGGAACAAAAGAGCATTAGAATTTTTGGAAGAAATTAGTTACAAGCCATAAAAAACAACAAGAAAGAAGCTCACAAGAAGTGCATGTTCCAGACTAGCATCAAGCGCAAGAATAAGACTGTCTGACAAATATTTCACTTCTGACCAAGACCACCGGTTCTCAGAAGATTTTTCAGAAATTGCAACTAATGCTGATTTAGGAAGTCCACATTCCATAAGCAAGTTAAGGCTCTCCTTTTCATCAGCCATCTCCTCCAAAGACTTCCGAAGACGTTGTGTTGCACCACTTTCTTCAAGTGTTCCATCAGGTTTCATTTGAGTGTTTTGCACATCAGACATTAACTCAGACAATGTGATTGTTAGCATGACCCTAAGCCTTGATGTCTGTACATAGTTACAAAAGGAGCTCTGCAAAAACAAACATAAATGAATTTTCAGAAAGAGTATACCAGGCATAAATAAGCAAATTGCACAAGGCTAAACTGTATTAATGGGAACTAGTGTTAGTGTGCTGGATAACGGCATACCCTTACGAGGATCTGCAACCCAACAACAGCTCTCTTTCTGACATTATCATTTCTAAATACACCAAGACGAAGAAGATGAAATGCAATTTGCTTTAAGAAACGATCATTTTCCCTAGCAATTAATGTTGCTGCATGGAGATTAAAAACATTGTTGAATACTGGAAAGAAATATTTCCAAAAGTCCAACGATTGATTTCTTGAGAAAAAGCTCATGAAAATGGCTGTGATACAATCAAGTTTTCCATAGTCTGTTGCAATCCCATGTTCAGCTGCATTTGCAGAAAATTTCTCAGTCACCTCCAGAGCTTGGAGACTTACAGCAGCACTCAAGTTTTCTTCCCAAAGCTCCTGCATAAAAGAAAGTCAAGCCCAGTAATTTACCACTGAGTTCATGAGAATATGAGAATCATACTGTCCAATTTTCATCACCTTCTCTTATAAACAATGATGTTATGATAATACAATACTAATATATATGGAAATTAAATATTCAATGCTTTCGCACTTTAATTAAACATACCAGCTTTTGTCTCAAGATAGGATGCAGAGATTCTCTGAGCGCTTGGGCAGAAGTTCCTATTCTAGATGACTGTGCCTGAGCAAGGGCTTCTCTCAAGGAATAAGGTTGGCTAGGAGAACTCAGCTGAGAGTTTACTCTCTGCCACAAGTGGCCATTCTCTGGTGTTCTCTGGGGCTGCATTCGTTTATAGAAAATAAGTACAAGCATTTTCAAGTGAAGGGTCAAGGTAATAGTTCCAAATGAGAAAGACAGTAGAATGAAGAGAATTGTCATAGAAATGATACCTCTTGCCTAGATGCCTCCGCTAGATAATTATTAATTGCAGGCGAAAGCCTATCTGAATACTTAGGTGATGCTGGTGCATCTCCTACTGCACCTCGAGAACTGTTCCCTATAATAAGCCTATCAGCAGGTTTGCGGTGCTGCAAAAAACATGGAAATTGAAGTGTTGGTAACTATTTCATCACAGAGCACACAAAATAGATACTGGAAAGAAGACTATAGAGCTAAAAATGCATAATTCAAAGTAAAACTAATGTCACCATAACAATTCCCAAAAGAATCTATAAGACCTAAATATTAGTACATTACAAAATTTGTAATGAAGTATACGAAAAAAATGAAGAATTCCCTAAAAGAAAAACTCGCGAACTACAATGTCAATTATTATGTATAAGAAGCATCAATAACAAAGAACTTGGGCAAGATAAAATGCATAGTTTAAAAAGCATCCCAAGAAAAAGGCACACAAGAAGAGTTAAAAATAGACAAAATCATTAAACAAGATAAGCTCATTTCCCTCCCTTAATAATTGAATCTTAACCAGTTAGTAAACAAAATAATCGCATATTTTTTTAGGTCTTTCGCTCGGTTTGATTAGCCGGGGACAATCTACGTCCGGACCGGGTACTGCAGAGGCCCATTGCTGGGGGCGACCCTCCCAATTCAATTTTTTTCATACACGCCGCCAGGAAGATTCAAACTTCGAACCTCCAGAACAAATGCTTAAGGAGCCTAGCACCAATTGGTCTAGTGGGATGAATAGCTATGGATCAGAGCAAAAGTATTTAAATATCAAAACCTGATATACAATTCAACTAAAATCACAAAATAAAATGATCCATCAATAAAACTGCCAATGGCGGTGAAATTTATGCAGCGTGGTGCTGGATAAGAACCTCAAAAAGGATCAGGCATTCCTCCAGAAGCTTGAAAAATAATCTTGTTCGTGCTATACTTTGCTGCCAACCCTTGATAAGTGAAGCATCATCCAGATTACGTACTATTTGCAAAACAACTATTAAAACCTCCCTTTTCTCAACAGAGCTTAGATTGTAGAAGACAGGCATTTCATCAAGGATCTGCAGGAATCAAATCATCAACTAGATAAACAACAACAACAACATCAACAACAACAACAACAACAACATTGACCCAATGAGGTTCCGCTACAGCGGAATCTGGGGGGTCAAGATGGGAGTACCCCTACCCAAGGGAAGGGGGTACACCTGATAGACCCAAGAAAAACTGAAATTCAACTATGTGACAATAATAACTGAATTTAGTTAGAATGCACCAAAATTGATGTATGGGCTAAATCATCAACTAGATAAGATGGCACAATTATGGTTAAGAAGGATGTTAACAAACAGCCCCTTTTTAACTTGGAATGAATGAAATAAACCTGCCATTTCTCCCTACAGTATTGTCAAAGAAGAATTCCCCACCCAGATTTGATCATTTTTATTTTTGTAGTGCCATTAGGTGCCTATAAACCTGCCATTTCTCCCTACAGTATTGTCAAAGAAGAATTCCCCACCCAGATTTGATCACTTTTATTTTTGTAGTGCCATTAATTCAAATCAAAGGCAGCATCTGGTGAAAGAAGAGTCCCTTGAAAATAAGTTGTAGTATAGCATAAGAATTCAAGATGGGGCATATGACATGGAGATTTGGGGATTTCCATCCTTCTAAGCAAGAACATACTTTGAACATGGAAGCGTGAAAATATCTACCAACACCTATAAATTTAGTTACTGGAAACATAATTATATAATTCATCCCTATACTAAAACTCATATTCTCATGCTCATGCAAATAGGTGCTATAATCTCAGCCTCAAAAGTGTTGCTAGAACAGAATCGTCATAGAACAAACAAACACTATCTGAATTCCACCTACCTTCATTTACACCTATCTATTCCCTAACCACAAACTGCCCTTAGCATACATTCTCTATATCATCATCATTGACCCAGTGAGGCACCGCTACAGCAAAATCTGGGGGGTCAAGATGGGGGTACCCCTACCCAAGGAAAGGGGGTACGCCCGATAGACCCAAGAAAAACTGAAATTCAGCTATGTGACAATACTAACTGAATTTAGTTAGAATGCACCAAAATTATTTAGGGACTAAATCCATCTCAAAGGCAGTGTATAGAAGCCAATGAGCATGAGGATGCGCCCCATGAGTTAGCATACATTCTTCTCTACAAGTAGTAAAATTACAACACTTAAAAATAGCAAATCTGATTTCAACCTGAATGCATGATAGCTCCAAGTCTAAAGGAAATTTGTTTCGATTTCACCTGAACAAAATAGAACAAATATTGGAAAGAAACCAAACAGATAAAACCCCGGACTCAGTTGAACAACCCCAGGCCTCTTCTACCCATACCCTCTCTCCCTCCACTCTTACTTGCACCAACTTAAGCACTACCTCTCTCCAACCACTAGCTGCAGCATCAACATTGTCTTGAACAACATACAAATAAGTAATACAGGTTTAAGTGGGAAATACCTGGCTGATCAGTGGAAAATATAACTGTGCAATGTACAGCTTGTCTTCAGGTTTCTGGTATCGAACATCAAACTCATGCTTACACATAAGTACTACCAACATTCTCGCTGCCTGCAGCATAAGCAATTTATTGGCATAGAATAATAGAAACTAAAAGCAAAAACAAAAGGCAGAATAAACACCAAGAGAAGGCTTCAAGAGCAATTAGCATACAAAGATAGGAAGGGTAAATGGCTTACCTTTGTTCTCTGTGATAGATCATCATGATCTAGTGTGAGGAACAGCTCTTGTATTAGTATGGAAGCAAGGTAATTCCTGTGACAGGAGCACTCACAAAATCACTTATTACTATTAGTGTCTCTAATGATGTGCATAACGTACATCCTTGAAAGACCAAACACGAGCAGCATTTTCAAAAGTCAAAGATTACAAGTTGCAAAAATTTTGTTAATTCTAAATTTTATCATTTTAGATCCTACAAGCTCAATATATCACGCTAAAACCAGTAGCAAATAAGCAGTGAATCAAAACTGTATATCAAATGGTATCACTAGGACGGATTTTGTTGTTACCAATTTTTCCCAACAAGGAGGGCCCATCCATTCAACAATGGGTTTCATTGTTACCTATTATCACCCTACACGATTGTCAAGCAGTTGACTTTCAAGCTTTGAAGTTGCACTCCAACCCTCCCAAGAGACTTTGGGCCACTTCTCTAAAGAGAAAGCACTGTATCCTTTCTTTGCATAGCAGAAGAATAATTCATCTCAGTGCAGGCTCAATGGTTAATTGAAAACATTTGCTCACAGGTATGCTACAATGCTGCAGCCTGTAGTAACTCTCCAGTCAACTTCCTAGGCTCAGATGCATCCTGCTTGTGGTGGTAACTTGTCTACCGAAGATTAGGGCTAAAGGAATGGGGCACCAGGAGTGCATGACATTCATGTCCTAGCTTCATGAAGATGGTCCATGCTCGTAAAATTTCACATGCACGTGCCCCAGGAAAGTGAGCATAGTGCTGAATGAGCTGAACAAGGTAATCCATTTTGACAGGAATGAAAGAACTCAGGAAGCATTGTCAGATTCTACAGAAAATCTCTTATAGTGAACCCATGGACAGGTAATTTCAACATGAAAAATTACAAAATCCCCTAGGCTCTAGTACGGATCCACATGGCATGGCTATACCATCTGCAAATGAGAAACCTTGCCACCCCCTGGTTAGTTCTATAAGAAGACCCATTAATATAGATAAGAATATGCTTTCGTATTGGAACCCAGATTGATCATCAAGTGGGAAGCCCAACAGGAATATATAAGCTATAGGATGAGGAGACCATCAAATAAGACTAAATTGAGGGAGGGATGAAAATATCATTGTGAATTTGCTAGCATAATAAACTAGTGGGTTGGTGAGGAGGAGTGTTAAGACTTTGCATAAGAGTGTCTTAAGTCTTGTTCTCAATAATTTAAAATTCTACAAGGGCTTTATCTACAAATTCACAGTATGTACTTTTATTAATACAGTAATACATGTGCACATCAGCACATGCACCCACACTCACATGCATACACATATGTAAACCTGAAGGCTCACCAACATGTAATTTCATATACATAAACCACATACATATATTAGCAACAACAGCAAACCATTAAGGCACAAAATAATTCAAATTTTACCTATCTGAAGGATCCCTTCCAGGCATCTCTACAAAAAGATCATGATCACACAAGATCTGCAAATATGTAAGCTTGCAATCATGGAGAATAGACTGACACATGCCAGAAAACTTGTCCAGATATAGTGAAACCTGCAAAACAAAAGTTCAGAAGAAAAAAAGAATGAACTGGTATGGAATATCATTTAATACAAGTATGCCTTCTACTACATCAGGATTCAAGTAATTAAAAAAAAAGGCATAACATATATAAATGAAATAACTATAAGCATTCCCCAAGTTAATTTAACAATAGGAATAGCTTAAGATGAAGAGGAAAGAGACATAGATTTGCCAAGTTTCTCTTCTGATGTATCTTTTAGTCAAATCTCAAATCCAACATTCCAATCATCTGATTACGTTGGACAGATCAGACCTTTGAATACTGTTTTATATTTGCCCAAGCCGGAAGGAAAAAGATCATTTTGTTTCAGGGTAAACTTGTGGCTTTCAATGCATTTTGCAGTAACCTTGTCATTGGAAAGATTAGGGAAAGATTGTAGCTAAGAGAATATATACTAAAATTGTAAGATTGACTAGCACAGTAGCACTCTTGGACCTTTTGTTCTTTAGAATCCAACTGATATTAATAATTTAAACAATCACTATAAGATTGGTAATGAAACAACTGCTGCACTAAAAGTGCTAATCTCACACATAATTTTTCCTCAGAATTTTTGAAATCCAAAAGGGGCCTATGCGCTTGCTGTTCAAGAGAAACATACCAACTCGAATACTTGGCGAGGCTCAACAACAGACAAAAGATCATAACAGAAAAAGGCCAAACTGCTATTCAATCGTTTTGCCAGGTTCATCCCTTTTTTGCAGCGTTCATGAACTTCTGTGAGAAGGCAATCATATAGCTGCATAATGCATCTGAAAACGCCTTCTTTCAATTGCATTGGTGGAATATCTTCACCTACACAATAAAACAATATCCTTAGTAAACATACCAAGCATGATCTGTCAAAATTGTCAAAAATAAATACAACACTGTGGAGGCAGAAAACTGTAGTAGCATCATTTAAGTAATGAGCTTAAACTTTTATATTATGTCATTTCTGAACAGCCAAGCATATCAACATGAAGCACATACGAGGTTCTTGGTACTAAACAACTTCAAAGAGAGCACATTTAGCATCAACTCTTTGGTGATACAAAAGAAATTCTACTTTAACATCATATAAGCAGCTATATGATTTCTCTAACATCCTAATCCTATTCCTAACTACTAAAATATACCACATTATGAAACAAAACAACAAGAGTCCGATTCTTGGATTTCAAGATTGTATGTGGCATTGTACCAAAAAAACAATGACAAATCTATGTAAAACTAGACATTGCACGTGTTTCTGAGCACAATTACTTTAAAAACTAGTTTAAGTTACAAAACTAATTGGCATGAAAAAACTAGATAAAAATCTGGATAAAAAATTAGTTAAAGTGATAAATTGTGTTTTTCCTTAATTCCAGATAAATTAGTTTTTTATTTGAAATTCAGGTCAATTTTTAACCCCACTACCTTCTCTCTCCTCCCTTTTACTTTCTCTCTCATCTCTTTTAGGTCGAAAATTTTCTTTATCATTTTTTATCTGAATAAACTAGTATAAACAGTAGATAAGCTAAAAATTTCAGCTTATCATTTTAATTAGTTGAGTAACCAATAATTAGTTTATTAATGCAAGACAAACACACTTTTACTATTTTCTTCAAGTAGTTGGGGTTTATTAATTAGTTAATCAAGTATGACAAACACAGCCATAATATATTACTTGAAAATTCATAACAAACAACAAGATTTATAGAATGTCCATAAAATCAAGAATAGGCAAGAAATAGGTGCATGCAGCAAATATATGGAATCAATAATACCTAGAGGAAGACTATGATAGAATAGACGACTTTGCTCCAAAGCCATTGATTTAACTATCAGCTCAAGAAAAAACCATGCCATTGCAAGGACATCATCATACACAGGCCCCACTCGGTAACCTTTCGCCTGCATTAAAGAACATTTTTAATCCAAATTTCCATTATGAAAGTGATGCAGATGAAGAATTGGAATGAACATAATAAGAATTTTGTTGTGCATCAATGTTTCCTTTATTTATGGATAGAGTTTCAGGATATATGACAACGGCTTCTAAGAAAAACTTATTGTACATCCACCAGCAAGCATCTAAGTCTGGTGTCAGTTAACAATGTGCAATACCATTCTGTTGTGAAAGAGCAATTCAAATGCTAGAAAAATAAGTGCATCTAAGGATGTTTAGAAATTTACCAAGAGTTTAATAGTGTCTTATGACAGTACATGATGCATAAGACAAAACTCGCAAAAGTCATAAAGTGTTCAGTTTTGCACTTCTATGGAGAAGTGGGAAGTGTACAAGTACAGCAAGCAGGATTGAAAGAATGTTTTGATACCAATCATGTTCACAAGACATGAATAGGGGCAATTCTGTTATGTAATCAATTCCGTTTTGTAATCCAATTCCGACTGCAATAATAACATCACAGATTTTCCAAATTTAAAATCTGAGAAAGAAAGCACCAAAGCCAAATACGATATCTTATCAAAATACAACAGCAGGTTTCTATCTACTATTACGCAAGGGAAATCTCAGAATTTCCCTTTTGATCAGCAATTGTGTACTTTCTCCCTGTTGTTAATAATACTTTTATCTTTTATCTCTAAATCAAACACAAACGGAACAAGGCATAAACATCTAGATAAGCAATCAAATCAAGAGTACAGCAGCAGTTTTAAGTTATACCTTACTGCGAGCCAAGCTGCCCCAAACAGTGGAAAGACCAGGGTAGACTGGTGGTTGTCTACCACCAAAATCATCAAAAGCATAATCTACATAGCTAATCAGAAACCGATTTCTTTCTGCATCATCAACAGACTCCTGTTGCACACTGCAATAATTAAATATTCAGTAGTTTTCTATTTTATAAACATAGAGATTATGCAATCTTGCAGTTATAGGAGTACTGGAGAAATGCAATAGCTTCAGTTTATACAGAAAATGACCAAGCCAATACACACTACATGAACCTACCCAAACAAGATTATAGAAAAGAAACAGCCAAACAGTTTGCACAGATAGTTAAAGTGCTGTTAATCTATATTAACTGCAATCAGTAGCATACCGAGTTAGAATGTTCACCATGGCTCTGAATGCAGCAACCTGGAATATAGAAATCCAGAGTTTATAATGAATAAATTAAAACCGAAAGAGATAATTACATCTCAAAAACATTTATTCAAAGATGATAGATGCTTAGGTTTGTCCATGATAAATAGGAAGCTTCCAAAAAGTAGAGGATGCAGTGTAAATGCTCAGAACAAAAAAATGTTGAATATAAAAAAGGCAAAGAAGTTAAAGACAAACCTGGAGAGTTTCACCACCACTTCCAATAAGACGAAGAAGCATATTCAAAACCGGATGAAGAAACTGTAGCAATGCAGTCGAGTCAACATTCTTCAGACTGTTGATGGCCTGCACATGGACAAATGGCCAGTGTTCAAAGTTCAAATTTGCACTAAGCCAGAGCAATGAAATGCCCAAAATCATTAGCAGAGATAAAGATATGCTAGAAGAGCCACAGAATAGAACATGTAGGAGTGTTCAAGGAAACAAGAAAACGGTAGTGATAATAGGCTACTGCTGTACTGCATATCATACCATCTTCAGCTTAATAAGCCACCTGCATCCATTGGCACCCGCCAACAGGGCTATAAATGTTTCAAGAATTATAAAATAAAAAACAAATGTGGATTGTGTGGTCAGTATAGAAATGCATATTCCACCCGAATATTGATGTGGGGCGGAAAGGGAAAAAAAAGGAGAAGAGGAGCAAAATAGAAGAGAAAACAGATAAATTTTAATAACATTATATAATGCTCTATAGGTTTGCAGGATAATAATCAAATAAGAAGTGAATAAAGGCATCCTTATCGTTTGCAAAACAGTCATTGCTTCAACAGATGAAATCAAATAAATATTTTATCAGTTTTTGTTCTCCTTTCCGGCACCAATGTGAGAACAGACAAGACATCTAGCAATATATTACAACACGAGGCGCTTTAAAGCTCAATACAATCTTTGACTTGATGGAAACTACTAAAAGGTAAAATTTGAGTACAACCATAAGGCAGCAAGGACACAAAGTAGAGAGAGGGGTCATGCATGAATATTACAAGGACCCATATAATACCAAAGGATTACAAGATATCCAGGAAAGGATAATCATTACCTCAAGAAGCTCAGATCCCCAAGGAGGACTTGTGCGCAAAGTGTGTCTGTCAAACTCAAGGAAGAAATCTCTGATCCTTTCGTTTATGGGGTACAAGGACGAACACAATCTTAGACGTAACTTGAATACGTTCTTCCCATCCTCCAAGTAATCAAGCCTCTCCTGTATAGTAAGTAAAAATTAGGTATCAAATAGTCGAAGGATATATCTTGATATACAAGATTGAGAAGTAAATGTTATTTGCTTCACTATAAACTGATTTTAAAAGTTGTAAATTCGGCACTGAAAAGGAAAATAACCATTAGATAGTGAAATAAGTGAATATTGTGTGGGTGGGTGTGGGTGGGTAGTATAACATGAACTTCATGGCTAGATGAGGGCCTCAGGTCTTCAATATATACACTTATGTCGTGGTTTCCAATCAGTCAAACCACCAATGTTATACGCAACTTTCATCCACCAAAATTATTCCACATTATCAGATTGTGAACCAATCAACCCCCCCCCCCCCCCCCCCCCCCACACACACACACACACACACACAACAACAAAAAAAGATTATCTACACTGAAAGTTGCCAGTACCTTAAATGGCTCAACATGCAAAAGAATCAGAGACAGGAAAATGTACCTTTCCAGCATCTTGAAGATAATGCGGCACAAGCTCTCTCACAATTGGTAGAGAAATTTCTGATTTTGATCTGCATACCACCAAAAGCCTTGATCATCAATAGGAAAAATCAGAACAACATTAGGTATATCTATAAGCATTCAAGGAAAAGTACTCACTGGACATGTGCAGACAAGGGAAGTATCGAATATCCAATCACTACCTACAAGAGAATAGAATTACAAATAAAGAATTGTAAAAATATATTGAATTGAGCTTATTTTGGAGCAAAAATAAAAGCCTAATGGGCTAGTATTTTCCAACATTATGATTAGGATAAACTAAAACTTACAGGTTTCGGTGCTTCAAGTTTGGTTTGAAGATCGACATGGAAGAGAGTAAACAGAAGATGATGTGATGGGGTCCACATGGGTGGCAGAGAAACTTTAATTTCATCATGGTAGCAAGCAACTCTAGCACCAACAGCAACTTGAGTGTGAGCACATTTCTGTGGGGAAGCACCTGGCTCTCTTGGATATACTCCCTAATCAAATGGAGATGCAGAAGCTTTTAACCCAAGCACAAAGAATGTGGAAACCATCTGCCCAACTGACAAAAAAAAAAGTTTACCATAATGCAATTATGTACCTCCAATGGTTGTCGGCAAATGTCTATGTCATCCTTTCGAAGTTCTACGCGTATGAATAAATTCCTTTTTCGACTCAAACTTATAGTCATGGGATACACATACAGATAATGGAAAGGCTGCAAGAAAGGCTCGCTCCTTGATGTTGCACGAAAATCAAAAGCATGGAACTGCAAATGCAGCAATTGTAAGGAAAGAACAAATCATCAAAATCCAGCATCTAAGATATGAAATGATGGTAGACATAGAACTGGAGATGTAATATATTGCTATAAACACACAATACAACCATGAACCATGATAGAAAAGTGATAATATGTCGAGGAAAAGAAGGAAAACAAAATGTATGATAACTAAACTTTATCAGACACCAACCATGACCAAAGGTCTTCATCCACTAATAAATATTTAAGTGGAAACCAACCTTGAAATATTGCAGTCTAAAAAGAACCACCCATTCAAAATGATTTATAGCGCCAACTAGTATGCCCGTGAAAATCTAATGTGACATACTAGAAGGCAATTCAAACTTATCCCATATTGATTGAAGGTACTTGTGCTATGAAATCAAAAGCAGGATAAAGCAACTCCTTGCTGCAAAACAGAGATTAGATGATAGTTCTCTTTCCCAGATATACATCTGCTACAGTGTACATTTCACACAGCATAGAGAAAAATGGTTTTTATTAAAAAGAAATATTTTAAGGAAACTAGAATCGTCTGTAGAAACATCTGTAAAGAAATTTTCTTGCCAATCAGAAGCTTCACTTTTAAGATAGACTATATAGACAGCTACTTAAAATTACAAAGCTAGAACTAAGGAGGCTGCTGATCTCCATGCCCTACAAAGCTTATTAGTTACTGTAAAATGTAATAAAATATGCAAGGGTCAACATGTGGAATGAGGTGCAGGGCATGGTGTTTCAAAAACTCAAGTAAATATGCAAAAAAAAGAGCTCGCAATGTTAAATGTGTACAAGATCAAGCCCATACTACTTCATTGAAACTATACGTCTTTTCAACATGAATATAGATGTCAGTAATCAATATTTTGATATATATATATATATATATATATATATATATATATATATATATATATGCAGTAATACAAGTGTGTTGGAGCTGTTGTTCCAATATGGGTTCCTTTTTAATATATATCAGCTGCATCTGTGGAATAAGAATTTGCCAATTTAGAACGTGTTTATGATATTGTCACGCTCATTGGCAGTAATACAAGTGCAGCTGCATCCTCATGCTCATTGGCTTTTATACACTGCCTTTGAGATGGATTTAGTCCCTATATCAATTTTGGTGCATTCTAACTAAATTCAGTTATTATTGTCACATAGCTGAATTTCAGTTTTTCTTGGGTCTACCAGGCATACCTCCTTTCCCTTAGGCAGGACCCCCATCTTGACACCCCAGATTCCGCTATAGCGGAACCTCACTAAGTCAATGTTGTTGTAGAACGTGTTTATGATAGATAATGGAAATGTTTTCTTTTGCATACTCATGTTTGATATGGATGAATGGGGCATTGTATTCATAGAACAAAAAGATGACAAATTAGAAAATTGAAGATCTCGACGTATTGGGTGCTAATCACAATTAATTGCTTGCACAGTAGCATTAGATGTGAATGAACAGACGAATGATATAATTGAACATGGTTATTAAATTTTTTGTTAAGACAAAAAGAGTTACTATGCACCACCATGCTTAAGAGTTAAAACCCAATAGCACCAAGAACATGTCCATCATTGATCCTTCCAACAGGAATCAATATTCAATAACTTCTGTGTAAAACTTAAAAGCTATTTATAAAATACAATGACATTAAGCATTTTCACCTTTAAAGTGAATCTTTTGACTTCTTTGTGTGATAACTTGATTTGGTAAACTTCAGCCAATTTCATTATCTCTATTTCTGAACAATTATCTGGGTCCCTTTGATATAGTAACTTCTCAAAGATGAGATACAATGAAAAAGATATTTGTATAACAACCTCAAATGTCTCCATTTTCCAATATATATGTTTTGAAATATTTTATAATTCACAAAAGTCCATGCATTGACAATATAGAAAAGGACTGTACATGTTCTCATACCAAGGATGCAAGCAAGCTACTTCCATATCAAAATACGATAAAATCATGAGGGCAGATAAAAAAGCGAAGGAACCACATCAAACTTACATCTTGTCCATGATTTTCATGAGGCTTTAACAAATTCCGCGCAGATTCCTTTCCATCAAAATTTTTCTGTTTTGAGTAACTACCATGAAGCCCGTCAAACCCATTACTGACTGACTTTGTCAATTGAGAATCAGCTTCCAATGGATCAACTGAGTCAGTGGCCAAGCTACCACTTTCTGAAATGTTATCCATGTCCCCATAGCCAGCATGGACTTTTTCAATCTCCAACTTCAAAGTACCTCTCACAGGTTTATGAATCTTTCTTTTGGGGTCCTACACATTAAAATGGATAAAGTGCACTAGAAATAAATATAAAGAAAGAATTAATGGTAGCTATCCACAAATTGATATAAAGCAACCAAAATCAAGCTCAGGAAGGTAGTGCTCTCTCTATTAAGAGTAGTTAAAAATAACTCAAGAAGCACAAAATAATGATCCACCTTCTCAATGTATCAAAGCAAATCTCGTTGGAAAGAAAGACAAATGAGACCTTGTTTTTCTTTAAAATGAAAAAGTATCGATGAAGACCATAATGTGCGTAAAAAGTAATTACTTTGCACGTATATTAAGGTCTCCATAAATATTTTTTCTTCATAAATACTTTTTCACAACAAAAAAAACAAGGCCTAAATGAACAAACCTGCAGTGCATCTTCTGTATAGCTTTCCTTCACTTTGTTTAAGTTTGATATCTCAACCACAACAGAGCTCCCATTCGCATAACCCATTTTCCCATCTAAAGTGATTTTTGTGCTTGGCTCAGATCCACCATCACGGAAGCTCAACCCAGAGACACTTGAAAGAGGGCTACTTGGGGAAGTGGAGCCGCCAGCAGTTACACCAATGCTGTTGTCAAACAATGGCACAATGGCCCAAGCAAATGACTCCCTGTATGGCATGACTCGTGACCATAGTTGCAGTTTCTGCCTTTCCCTCTCACTCAGGTGCACCTGCAAATTGATAATACACAGACTTGAGTAAAATTCAAAATGCCAACATCAATGTATCCTTTTCAACTGTGAATTGCAGTTCATTAGTACTATTTGCAGAACACAGGTTGGAGCAGTCATCGTAAATTTTTTTTAGTGTTTTTAAATCTACACTGTTATATATGTGGGAACTTTGATCTATGTCAAAGCAGAAGCCTAATGAGATAAGGTGTAATTATAGTTTTCAAATTTTTATTATGAAAGTTCTAATGTGACATATATTCAAGCCAAGCAATTTTTGATGTTTACAAGAGTGAAAATACAAAGGTCGTTGGCTTATCACAGACGTTGAGTGTTTTACTCAGCTAGTTTGGGTCTATTCCTTTTATACTCTTATCATTATTTAAAATACAGGTTCATCAATCATCAAGGGCATACAAGAAAAGTGCTCCTAAGCCTCAAATATAAACAAGATAAGGGGAAAACTCCAAAGTCATAATTCTCCCTCATCGAGGGGCTATTGCTCATCCTCTCCCACCCCCAAGACAGTGAAAGCTATCGATCATCTTCTCCTACCGAAGACAATGAAAAACTACCCTCCATTAGAAAATCATCACATTTGGTACTCTTTATTGCCTTTCCTAGCTCCAGCACATCATGATAAGGATAAAAATCTATCTATATACTAAAGAGGAAACCTTTCTGACACATGTCAACCTCTAGTTGAATTCACGTGTGTCGACTTTATAATTCAATTCGCATATGTGGCACCACATCATCAAAACTTTAAAAAACTAATTCAAAGCTAATTTTCAGTAAATATACTTATTTTTATATAAATATGTTAAAACAAAATAACTAAATCTTTGATTCCTTCTTATCTCATTTCCCTTACAATAATTAAATATTTTCTTAATTACCTAATTTTATTGGCTTTATCTATGATTCCTTCTATCTTGATCTAAATTTGTTAACCAAATAATAAATATATCTATATCTACCCAAATCTTTCATTTCTTCTTAATTACTTATGCATTTACTTAATTAGTAATATATTATCATTGTTTTTCTAACAAGAATTACAGAATTAATAATATTCTTCACATAAAATGAAATTTGCTCATTGTTATATCCATTATATTTTCTTAATTAGTTATACTTAGACATGTCAATCGGGTCGGGTTGGGCGGGTTCGGGTTCGGTCATTTCGGGTTCGAGCTAAATCGGGTTTCGGGTCGTTATGGGTCATGGGTCAATCGGGTCGGGTTGTAGCGGGTCTTCGGTCGGGTCGGGTTGACCAGCGGGTCTAAAATATCCTTTTTTCTTATAATTATTAAAATCAATTTTTAATTAAATAATAACATTTAATTATAATATACTATTTTCATTTATTTTAATAATAAAATATATTATAAGTTTCAAAATAAATTTAATTTTTTTTATAAATATGCTAAATCGGTCAACCCAACGGGTTTCGGGTTTCAACCCAACGGGTTCGGGTTCTATCGGGTTCGGTTTATTTCGGGTTCAAATTTTCGGGTCTTAACCTTAAATTTATCGGGCGGGTCGGGTCGGGTTAGCGGGTTAGGTCAGTTTTTGACAGGTCTAGTTATATTCTACCTTGGGGTTTACTAAAAATTTAAAATATCAAATCTCACATTAAAACAATTGGCAGTTTTATTCATATTCACATAAAAAAATTAAAATATTTTTAAATTAATTTATTATTAAAATATTTTACTTTTATTTAATCAAAATCCGTACATGGTACGGGTACATGTGCTAGTTCTTAGCTATAAAAAGGGATCTGGCGTATGGAAGATAGATCTAGGAAACATAACCCAACACAAACTAAATGACAAGACTGGACACCCAAAACCCGATTTACAGCAGATTGGGTATACTCTCTATATGTAATTAGATGTTAGCATTGCTAAACTATTTGTTGTGGATCTGAAACATGGCACTATCAAGAATTGCTAGTTTGGCAATTAGTTAAAGGAAGAGATCCAACAATCTTAATGTAAATGGCAAACAATCAATTAAAGAACTAATGATATAAGGAATAATTTAGACTTCACCGGTTCTTTTCGTGAATAAACAGATGGTGTAACACCTCCTTCTTCAGAAACAGGCTTCTCTAACTGAATCAGCAGGCACACTGATGCTGATGGGGCATCTAAGTAAAATATACCTTGAGGTTCAACAGAAGAACTACCCTGTAAGATTAGAATCAATAATTAAATGAATAAACTTAAATGTCTAACCCCCGAGATGCTGAAAAAAAAAACTAAATAAATGAATAATTGATTATAAGAACTTACATCCTGTGTTTCTGTTGGCGGTACATTGAATATGAAATCCTCGGACAACTTGTCCCTTCTTTCCTTATTATATAAGCAAATGGTACCATAAAATGGCTCTACAAGAAAAAAAAATCAATAAGTATTGGTCTTTCATTGAACCTCATACTTGGTTCTTCATGGAATATCATCATTGTCCAATATAGTCCCGCTCAAGCAGGATCTGGGGGGGTCAAGATGGGGGCACCCATCCGATAGGTCCAAGGACCAAAACATTTTTCACGGCAACCAAAACAAAATTTACAACATATCAGAAGAATACAAGAACCAAAACATTTTCAACAATAACAGAAGGAAAGAAGTTAATGCTCAATGGAATAGATACAAACAAATCAACATTTCGTATCAAAAACGTGCTATTAATAGGAATTTTTTTACAGCAAACTGTTTAATTTTTTTAAAACCAAAGCACCTTTTGACGTGCTTATTAGTAAGTATAACCACCTTTCCATCATAGCAAGGAAATGACACAAGGTCGCAAGTACACCATCTTTCCCTAAAACTTGAAGAAACTGGAAATGCATTCTTAGAGAAATCAGATATACTTATGCCGGTGGAGTTTATAAAAAAAAGTAACTAATCAGTTCTTTCTAATTTCATTAGAAATACATAAGGATTCAAAAAAACAAACTCATTCAAACATCATGTTTTCATATAAAGTGAGTGTAAAAGGAGTCACGTCACATCAAGTGATTAGATAATTAATGAAGGCAGTAACTGCTAACAAAAAAGTATCATTGCGAACATTGCTTAGGATTTTGTTGTTTGATCCTAATTTAGTAGCATAGTGTTTACAATTTGAGAATATCATTGGCACAAAGTATCGAAGTTGTCGGTGACACAGGTATAAGACTAATGCACAATAGAATTTTTAGTTTTGTCAATTCTTGACTGTAAATTATAATGCTCCCTATCATAATCCTAGACATTATATTTGTCTTCATTTTCAGTCCTTCATAAAGTGTGCAATCGAGAAGATATTAAAGATGTGATGTGACACTTATGCGGTTTTTTTTAAAAAGACCTCAGTTAATATCTACTATGGCTAAATGAAGAGCTCTGGTTGAACATAAAAAAGAAAGAGGTTATTTTTTTCTAAAGCTTTTCACTTAAACAACAATATCCCAGTAAGAGAAATCATTTTTTTTTCAGAAAGTCCATGTAAAAGCCAAGTCAATGTCCCAATGATTGCCCGCTAAGAGAAGGATTGAAACATTGAAACATTGAAACATTGAAAAAACATGTGGAATCTTTAGGGCAATTTAAAGAACTCAAACATGACAAAAAAGGTTAGAGTGTTTTGTGTTCTGTGTGATCTCTTTTGCTGGGGTCATTTCGACTTTTTGTTTTTATCCCTAGTTTGTAGTGGTTTTTTGTTTCTCCTTTCATTTTACAATTTTCATCTTTCGGTCTGGTACATATTTTTTTTCATCTCCTTTTTCCCTTTCACTATGTTTTCTCTAAGTCTTTCAGAACCATTCTCTCAACTTGCTCGAAGTAAGGGTGCACACAACTCGACCCCCCAAATCCCGCTCTTGTGGGATAATACTAGGTGGATGTTGTTGTTGTGTTCATCGACAAGGAAGATTCATTTATATAATAGTTTTCATATCTTCCTTTTCCTGTTTCAATTCCACGTTGTGATTTTTTCCAATATCAAAAAACATAAACATTAGGTTTTTTTACTAGAATTAGGGTACTAAGGAGATTGGGCCTCTTTTGATATAGAAAAAAAAAATTATTCAGTGCTAATGTAGACACTGAAATACTTGATAGATGAAATTCCTCTTTCAAGTTCTAATCAAATTTTCAGTACTCATAATATTTTGTTGAACTCAAGTCTATATACATACTTTAAAGTCCACCAACAAAGTGTAAGACATTTTCAATGCAGAGATGAATGTTTTGTAACATTAGAAAATATAAGGACGAAGTGGGAAGAAGTTTAGAATGATTAGGTAAATACATAAAGATGATTCAGAATAATGGAGAGAAAATATACACAATTTTTTCTTCACAAGAGGAAAATGAATAGCACTCACCAACCAATCCAGCTTGAAATGCAAGAGACAGAACCTTAACAGAAATCTTCAATCCACTGTACAAGATATAAAAGAGCAACCAAATTATCAGAAAGAATCAAATAGAGCCAGATTCAGATAATTGATGCCAAAATAGTTGCAGTTCATGATTAAATATCCTCAAATTAGTCCAAAAATTATAACTGAAAAGATAAGTTAAGAAAAATACTAATTTAAACCCTTTGGAATAATTTACTATCATCAAAGTGACCAACCTTCCACTCTGTTCGTGTGTCTCAGGAACGCGCTGACCAAATATGACTGACCTTTCAGTTTCCCAGTCAAAAGCAGGTTCATATGCAGGTAGTGGTGATAAACCAAAATGCTGCACAGATGTAGCAGACTGGAACGTCATTCTATGTAATGCAGAACTGCCTCGAAAAAAGAAGCTTCAAGCAAAATAATCATTAGAGTACATATAAAACAAGATGAATCTAGTCTATAATTTGAATTATAAGCCAAAAAGGGAAACATCAGCCCATCAATCAGAGACCTTTGGGGCATTTGATTGCAATGAATCAGATGATCTGGACTCAGCAAACAGCCTTCCTGAAGTATTGGGCAAGTCATCAACTGTAGCATCATCTAGCTTCACTTGCCTAGCATCAGCAAGACGCATCTCTACATATGTAAAGAGAATTAAATAACTTGCAAAGTTGTTATGAATACACCAGAGTACAGACAATCAAAATGATGAACGTGAATGCCTGACACCATTTAAGCAAAAAACTGAACAATTCAAATGATCCTTGCATATAACTAGAGACAGTAAAATAGAATGTAATGCTGCATAATGAACCTAAAAGGTGGAAACAGAGAAGCATATATGCTCAATCGAATCATGGTTGCACCAACTAATATATGACCAACTTAAAATTGTTAGAACAATGCTATAAAATAGTAGACACGGTATTTAATTCTATAAAGATATAAAGATTAAAAACACAAATGAAAAAAAAAAAATTCGCTGCCAGATCTTTCCACATCTGTAAGTTTTACAGAAACTAAGGCAATTACTTGTTAACCCCTTACATTTAACGAAATTACCATAGGCATAAAAAAATAAGATTATAGGTGGATGTCCTTACCATGTATTTTCCAACTATGCAATTTGCCACCAAAATCTAATACTTTATGCCTATAAATTATAAATGCATGATATAAATTGTGATTAAGGTGATTTGATTTTTAAGTGATTAAGATAGAACAACCACATACAACTGCATTCCATCTCATCATTTTAATCTTGTATCTACATAAATTTAGTTGAATGCCAGAAAACAAACACAGGAATTTAAGCACACTAAAGTCAAAATAATCAAAATTCCACATTAATTTCTGTTTTAAAAAAACACTAAAAAAATCTCAATATATATCTGTGAGGTGAAGTAGAAGTCCATTTGCAGCAACAGAAAGTGGGGGTGGGGGGGGGGGGAAGTTGATTGTCTTTGAATATGTGAGAAATTCAATAAAATGTTCAATAGTGAGATTTGAATCCATTGCCTGTACATGTTTCTAAGAAGAAGAGAGACCAAAAGAGGGATGAGGAAGAGGGTTAGGCAGGAAGCAAGATAATGATTAAGAGATAGAAGGTTCTAGGGGATAATGGAATAAAGGTGGCAGTTGGCAAATTTTGGTCCATGGAAGCAGTCCCCCTTTCCGTAGAGAATAAATTGCATTTATTTAGGTAAGTATAATAGTAAACCATAATTTTCTTATTGAACTTTTAACCATATAAGTCTTCCAATTCCTACCTTATTAGCAAACCATCACTACCATGGAAATCGTAAACCTTACCTGTCTCCGTATCTGTATCAGGGCCTTCATAGATCTGATTCTGGAATGTAATCGGGTGTGTACTTTCATAGTGCCCATACTTGTTTTCATCCTTAACCCAGTCAGCTGTATAGCATTGAACAAGTTCATGTAGATGTGGCCACTGCTCCAAATTTTCATCAAGCTGAAATGTACAAATATTTATCTGTAAGCCAAACTAAATGGTAAGCTTAAATCATCAAATTTCCATGTCACCAAATTCGCTTGAGATCTGGAACGGAGGTATGCTACTTACTATACGATTTAGACAATACTAATACACAAATAACAGCATTACATACACTGAAGGTGAAATGCCCCACTCAAGGCGATATCAATTACAATCCATATTTTTATTGCAATATTCACTCTATATCTCCCTTACAACATAAGTACATAACTACAGCGATAGGGAATACATGCTTCTGAATAAAGGACCAATGATAGCCTATTTCTTCTATTTTTCCTATAAATTTATTATCAGAATTCAGCATGACTGCATCGCAGGAAATTCAAAGGCCAGAGAAAAGACGATTAGCTTTGAATAGCCAACAGTAGCACTACATTTTAACTTAATTTAGTCTAGGTCTTCTTTCTGCAACTCTATAAGTAAACCTGTATAGTGTCTGCTGTGGAAATGAAACCATAATGATTTAGTCCCTTTGGTGTTGCTTTTAAGATCTTCCCTCGTGAAAATAAATCACTTGTGTAACCAAACCTGATACATACAAAGCCCCCTACAAGCCAATGTTGACATTGAATAATGAATGGATGTGATTTTACACATGAAAGTCATACAAATGAACAAATTTAATGATCTATTCATACAAAATCATCACAATAAAATTAGTGAGATTCTGTAAAGATATCTTCATGTTATCAAAAGCTTCTATACTTGCTTTATTTCTGAGATGCATCATATATTCATATCTACCAAAATTGCACTGGTTCTTCCCTAAAAAGTAAGAGATGCCAAAATGGAAACGGTCCTAGAATGCAAACATTATGACCGAAATGTAAATTCAGTCAAGCATATGTACATGATCTCCTCACGGGGTCAGCAAATACCACTGATGAAGACAACAAAGTGGCAAAGCCATAAAAACCTTACCAGTGCATCCAACTTCACATTAGCAGCCACATATTGCCGTGGTATCCTTCGAAAACGGTGCCCATCTGAAGACAAGCTCTCCATACCCTGAAGCAAGTTCATGACCGCACAATTTCCATCAAGGATCTAACCATGCATGGTAACGAAACAAAATTCCTCTACTCAACTCTCAGCAGCAGAAGCAAGAATTATGTTAAGCGCATTACATTCAATCTTCCAAAAAATGACTATTGGAAACAATAATGATGTATAGGCTCATGGCAGGCCGTGACGGAGGCAGCTACCAGCGGCCGGGAGTTCTCAGCCAGCGTCACAAAAACAATATAAATGTGGATCTCTCTCAATTGAGAAATAAACATAAAAACATTAAAAACAAAGTTCAATTGAGAAAGACGTGTTCAAACCGATCAATTTTGGAGACGAATTTGCAGACTTTGACGAGGGAGAGAAGATATTCCGGCAGTGAGGAATTCGGGATCGGATTCGTTCTCCGAGTCCGTCGTTCCGTCCTGATGAATCCTCAGTTGGTGAATCTACTTTACTGAAACAAATAAACAAATCAGTTGAATGAATTTGGGCCTGTTTACAGACAGGCCCGCTGGATAAGCTTGTAATCGGCCCACTAGATAAAAAAAAATAACTTGGACCTCATTATGGACAAATGAATGAACTTGGACCTAAATATTTTTAGTATATATTATAAATGGCTAATTAGTTTAAAACTAGCAAGACCCGATCGTGTCATGCACGATGATGATTTGAATTTTTTTTATGTAGGAACCGTATTTGTCGATTGAATTTTACATAAACTTAAAATAAAATAATTTCCTCAATAAAACTTTCAACCGAGAATTATTTTAATACGTAGGCAATGTAAAAAAAATATTTAATTATTGGCAAATAAATACAACAGTATTATTATATTATATATATTATTATTATTTAATTATTGAAAAGATTAAAAAATTATATATAATATTGTAAAAATGATCAAAATGATATGATATTAAAATTTATACCGATAAAAACAATATCATAGAGATATTATGTATGGATAGTTTCATACTTGTCATTGAAAAATAACGGTACATATTAAAAATGATAATGTACAATTATATAATATTTAAATTTTATCCATAAAAAAAGTAGTAGATAATTGTATATTAGAGATATTATGTATGGATAGTTTAATACTTGCCATTGAAAAAAAATAACGATATATATTAAAGATCATGATATAATAGTAATATTATTATATTATATTTTTTAGGATTGTAAATACTAAAAAGAAAAAAGGGTAAAGAAGTAAATTTAAAAATTAAGATGCTTATGTGGCATAGTTAGATAGGTGACAAATAGGATAGAGTGATTCGAGTTTAGTAAGAGTATATAGATCCTTGATATGAAGAGTGATGGTTGTATAATTCGTAATATTTCATGTTATACATTCGAGGAATTTAAACTAAACTATATACTAAATTAGAACAATAAATTTATTTTTGACATTAGTAAGATAAACATATATATTTTATTTATAAACTCACGTATTTCTACAAGGAAATTTACTTTGTAAGCACATTATGGAAAGTACATGCTTTGACAAATGGAAAGTACATGAGTTGTTTGCACCGAGCATTGGTGAACGACCACACAACAAGGAAATCACTTGCTTTCTTTCTGAACCTTGGGAAAGACAAGGTGGTCAAGGCGCCTGCTGAGCTGGTGGACGCAGCCAATCCTAGAGCGTACCCGGATTTTACATGGCCCGCATTTTTAGACTTCACCCAAAAGTGCTACAGATCAGATGCGAACACACCATGGAGGCCTTCTTTTATCGAATCAAAGAGGCCAAATGAAAGCATGTCAAAAGGAAACTAAATGAATAATATTACCTCCTTTATATATGTGTGGTATATCACTTTGTTTTCTATAATAAAAGAACATGTTTATCTTCGGGTATCTAATTAAGAAGTTAAGATCTCGAGATAGTACCATATATGAGGTCTTTGATTCGATAATTACGTGCAAAGTCCTTTGAAAACCAAAAAAAAATTTATATAAAAAAGCATTTACTTTTATATGTTTGCAATGATATTGTTTTTTTAGAGCAAATTAATGAGATTTAATGTTGGAATTAGAAGGACACATGTTATTCGTTCATTTAATTGTTTTTAAAGTTGCTTAAGAATTGTAATAAATGGAATTTGGCCAAATATTAGGAAATGATAAAAGTATCATATTCTAAGAAGATTTTATACTCGTAATTAATTAACTACGCTAATATTGCCCAAAAATATTACAGTACTCCCTCCGTTACGTAATGTTTGTCATTTTAACCTTGTTTTTTTGTTACAAGATGTTTGTCATTTTAAACTTTTTATCATCTACTTTACAATTTTGCCCTTGTATTTATTGCTAATTTTTAATTAAAGATGGAAGATTTGTTAGTAATAGTATTGGAAAATAATACAAAATATAATAATAAATAGGGTCATATATGTCAATTTGCTATTTTTCTTAATAAGTGTGAAATGATCTAATATGACAAATATTTTGTTACGGAAGGAGTATCAACTAAGTAACTAACCCATTTTCACACCTTCACATAACTTTTCAAAAATACATCCAAATAGACAAATGTAAATTCCATAGTCACTCCTTATTTTACAATGACAACCACAAGTTTTCATAAATCACGTAATCTTCCTAGAATTTCCAAATTGTACACAAAGTACCCCATCTCTAATTAGTGCAAACACCCCTCTTATATTAGTGCACTTAGCTAGAGTGCAAACACCCCTCTTATCGATAGAGCAAGCAGAGTCATGACCCGAGGTATTAAGGAGAACAGTAGGCACATTGCGCGTCACTACTTTCTACACATAATACAGAGATTATTAGGAGCCGATACCAAGTATACCTCCTAATAGGAGCCGATACCAAGTATACCTCCTAACAAGTTATAAAGAGATATACGAGTCAAAATCCGTTATCCCTGTTTATATTAATTATTCAAAACAAAGAGATCTCAAAGGAGAATCTCCAATCACATAAGAGCACAATCAACGACCCTAAATAGTACTAACGGTACGAATAATAATATGAAATAACGAACAATCGTTAAATCTAAGCAATAAATAAACCTAATTCCGGTTATTTAGCAAACAAGTGTTCCCAACAATTAAAATATATTAAACGGAAATAGAAATTCACGTTTAATAAAAAGAGTAAGAGAGAACCGTCCACTTGCCTTATACAAGATAACTTTTCATAAGGTGATTAGTTCCATCTCGAACAACGTGCTCGGGTGCTACCGGAAAAGGATAGAGAAATAAATTATAATCAATTTATTTCCGTTTCAAGATTTAACACTACAAATTATTATGTCCTTATAATAATTTGTCACAAGCTTGCTTGACTTAATCCGTCTTTATAACTTAACCAATTCAATAAATCACGCTTTACGAGATTTAATACGAAAATCCAACTTTGAATGATCTTATTCAAAAATCATTCTATGATATAAGTCAAGCTCGAAAGACGGAAATTACCTAGCGAAACGCTTTCTGGATTTGCTTGCACACAAAACGAGTCGACACGTGAATCAAGATGACCCATCGGAATTCATGGCACACATACCGAGGCAAACCCGGGTCCAAACACCTTTCCTTTTTCATTTTAAAACCCAAACATGCCGGAAATAAAGTGAGCGACGAGCCAACTTCGCCGACGTCTAGAGACTTCGTCTGATATCCGTTTTGGGCGATTCAAGCGACAGTTAGAAGTCCTCATCACCCTCTTCCTACTGTTGGCAACGGAACTTTAATCCATTGAATGAAGACGGAGAAAAAAAAACGATCAACGTCACTCGCCAAGGCTGAATTTCTGGGCACAATAAACCAGTACCAAAGCTGGTCGTGAGCTCCTGTTCACCGACTCATGGGGGCGACACCAGGCATGTAGTGGCTCGACTAACGGCGACAGTTGGAAGCCCACGTTTCCACCTCCAAACTGTTGGCAACGAATCCGATATTGGTTGCCGGAAGATGGAGAACGAATCCCGCTAAAACCACTCGTCGATGCTGAATTTTCTGGGTAAAAGAACTCAGCAGCAAAGCTGGCCGTGAAGGCCTGTTCACGGGCTTCCAGCGGAGACACCAGGGGCGGGGTGGCGCGACTAATTGCTACAGTTGAGGGCGCACCTTCCCACCTTCAAACTGTTGGCAATCGCACCGGAAATAGTTGTTTGACGATGGAGAACGAAGCCCACGAAAATCCTTCGTCACCAACTTCTGAAAATTCTGGGCAGATCTCAGTTCGTGCATGAAATCGTCGATTTGGCTCAATTTCTGAATGGTTTCTTCCAAATTGATTGAGGGATATTGTAGAGCACTTAATCCTCGACATTTAGAGACTTGAATCACGATTTTTAGTTAAGAAACGAACCCACAATCGAATTTTGAAGTTTGGGGTGTTTTAGGTCAAAATCCGGGATTTGGTTTTCGGTTGCCAAATCCTCCTCCCCCTTCTCGAAATCAAGCCTTTAACCCCTTTTTATGGCCTCTCCTGCCTCTTTTCGCTTCTCTCCATGATCATACACATGCCCCAATGATCGACACGAGGTTTGCTTGGCTTATGACAACACACATGACCCAAAACCGAGGCAACAAATGGCAGGCAAGAAGGGATGATGACGCAGCGGGGCTAGGGATAACCTAGACGAGGTGGCAAGCAGCCTGAAGGAGGTGTGACGGGAGGGATGACGCCGGCGGCGCAGCCATCGGGGCTCGGGCCGGAAGTGTTCACACGCCAAATAGGGAAGAAGGGCAAGAAAGGAAGAAAGGGAAAACTTGGGCCAAAAACGTAATATAAACAAATAATGTTCCATAAGAGGTTTTGAATTCAAAATTCACCTCTATACTTTATTTTTCCTTTATTTTTCCCTCTCTTTCTTTTCCTTTTTGCCTTAAGACTTCCTCCAAAGAAATCCAATTTATTTTACACATGTAACTTAAATTTTTCCGCTAAATACAATTTAACTTGTCAAAAATTCATTCATAAGAATAAATTTTATTTTTACAAGTTTTATGCATTTATAGCCGATTTAAATTAAGTGTAATCATTTACTTATATTAACTCGAAATAATTAGAGTAATATCTCTTTATTAAAAAGAGCGGATATTACAACAAGGGAGTTGATTATAACAACCTTTTGTAACTTCCCTCAATAACCTTTTGAATTACAAAATCATCCTTATCCAAACTCTTAAAACAAGCCCGAAATGGCCCATTAAGCATGCGGCCCATTAAGCCTTGGTAGAGCTAGCTTCAAGCTAGCATAGCTAGCCATCACTCCTAAAATATAATATGTGTATAATATTTATATAAAGCTTAATGAAGCTACCACGGAGCTAAAAAGTCAAAGCTTGAGCTCAAACCGAGCTAAAATCCAAAAACAGCTCAAAGTTGAGCTAGCTCAAAGTTGAGCTAGCTCAAAGTTGAGCTAACTCTCAAAATTTGCCATAAAGTCTTAGAGCTTCATATCTCACCATATGAATCATAAAATAACCAACCAAACTATCAAAATTGGCCTAACATAAAAATCAAGGCAAATAGGCGCCTAAGGCGTGCCTAGACCACGACCGCATAGGCGCACGTGTGCACAAGTGCCACAGCGCACAAGCGTCGATTTGTAGCTCTCGGCGCACGCGGCGATGACTTCGCCCTCGTCCCTAGGCCCATGCCAAGGCCGAGACCCTCATCGTTTTGCCGAGCAAGGGCGCGCCCGCATTGTCGCAACCATGCCAACGCCAAGCGCTAGCCGCCGCGCCTTGCCTTCCATGATTCCTCTTTCTCTTTCAACCCTTAGAAATACTCTAGGCCGTGCCTCCCGCACACCCAAAGCCCAGGTGATACCCTTAGTAATTATCACACTTAAACATTCACAACTCACACCAAATGGATTGATGACTTTTCATAAATCACCAACAAGGCAAGCATGCAGGAATGTTCAACAATAACTGATATTTTAGTAAATATGAAAGAGCATCCGGTCGAAAACATCATATGCAAATTTTAGAAGTTTGTTTAAGTCGTCTTGTATCAGCACAACTGGATTCCTTTGCTTTTTGTAACGGGGGTTATTCTTGTAGACTTTTTTTTATTTTGCGTGTTATCGTCATGTCTTTAGACTTGGGGATGTTGTGTCTCATTTTGTAGCTCGTTTATGGCTCGAGCTAGGATATGAGCAGTTATTTTGTGCATCTACTTTGTGTCTCATTTTGTGCATCCACTCCCGACAGTGGATTCGTTGCCAAACCTTATTTTGGGATTTTTCTTGTAATTGGTTAATTTGGAGTTGGTGTATATGCTAATTAGTGCTAAATTGATGATTTTTTTCCTGAAAAGAATAATGTATCACACACACACACACACACATATATATATATATATATAAAATAAGGTTTGAAAAAGAGGGGAAACTGACATAAGGGGCTAAGGGTTGGGTTGTTCACCGCTTACAAAGTGGGTCGTCGAAAGGCCCTCTTGGAGCACGTCGGCAGTGGCCATGTCGGGAGTGGAGCGGACATGCTTATTGTCAAGGTTGGAGATGAGCCTTGCGAAAGCGGATGGAGGAAGAAGGCATGGCAACGAATCCACTAACAATGGCGATAGTTGGATCCTCTCACTGGTGTCGGTCGAAGCTCGCTACAGAATTGGGGAAATGTATAGGTCTAGGGCGTGAAGACATAGATGGAATGGGAGGAGATGAGGAGTGACAAAAGACAAGTTGGACTTCACAATCAGGAGTCGAGATATGAGAAAGATTCAGAGAGATGAGAGACGAAATGGAATCAATTAGGTTGGGTTTGGCAAACAAACTGGACTTTTTTTGTAATTTTTTTTTTGAAAATCGATTGATATGTCAAAGCCTAAATTACTTTGAGGTAAAACATACTTACTTAAATTTTTTATAGTTTAAAGGCAAACTCCAATTTACTCTCCTCTAATCTGATATGTCAAACTCTAATGACAAGTCTAGTTGCTAAAGCTCAAAACTACAATGATACAATCGTCTAAAACAAAAATATAAATAGATGAACCATCATAATGCACCTCGGAGAAACTGCATTTTTCTTCCTCCTTTTAACAAACCTACCACCCTCCTTGCCCTTTTCGTTGATTATTCTTTTAAATTGCCCTGTTAAAAATAGTAAAATCCCACCTTTATTTACACGAGTGAAAAATCTACATGTATGGACAATCATTTGTAAAATTTCTTTAAAGCGCGGATAAATTGTTTCACGCTTATTTCACGTGTTAACACCGGCCTGATTTATGTTCGTTAAAAATAGCTATAATTTTACATTTTTTAACAAACTTTAATATTTTCATTAATAATTAAATAAAAAATTATGCATGATATGTATTTAGTCGAATTGTATTTTTTGTTTTTTGTGTGTAAATAAATATATGGGAAAAATTGCACCAAATATCCCAATCTTTCATTTGGTTGCACACTCTAACCCGACCTTTTCAAATTTTACAAAATATCCTATACTTTGAGGATAGTTGTGCACTCTACCCTCGAAGTGTCCATATTTTGAGTAAAATTATGAATTAGCCCCTCTTTTTTTTTGTAACAAAAATGTCCAATTCATGTACAAACAATTTTTTTCATTTATAACATAGCCTTATATGTTTAATTTTCTCATTTATAAAAAATAATATAATTAATTTTATTATTTGGTAATATAAATCTCACCTTTATCATAACAACATAAATAAACCATAACTTTTACTAGTTATACCCGTTGTGCCATGCACGACTATATTAATTTAAAACTGATTTAGCAAGTAATTATCTAGATATTGATTTTTTTTTTATCAAAATTTAATTTAAGATAAATTTTTCAAATAAATAGATACAAAAAATTAAAGATAGCATAATTTTATTTATTTTTAATTAAATTATGAATTTAAAAATTATTTTTTACATAAATAGATAGAAAATAATTTAATTAAAAAATCTAAATTAATATAAATAAATTAATATAAATTGAAAGCGATCTGTATAGATTTGATTAATCTGCAGGGAAAAAAAACTTTTTTTTCTTTTCTTCTTCTCTTTTTTTCTTTCAATTTTTATGGAATGCTAATGTCCTCATTAAAGTATGTGTTTAAAGCATTCCATCATAAAAATAAACAGTACCAACGGTGCATTGGCGTAGTGGCGTTGGGGCTACGCTTGGTAGGACGAACCCTGTGTTCGATTCCTCGCAATGTCGTTGGGAGGGGTCTGCCGTAATCCCATTCAGTACCCCGGTCTGGACGTAGCCCGTAAGGATGAACGAGGCGCGAGAGCAAAAAAAAAAAAACAAAAAAAAAAACAGTGATCGTGGAATTAAAAACAACACTATCTTTAAAAAAAATCATTGAACATTGAATTCTACCTTAAAAAATCATTTAACATGGAATTTTAAAAAAATTCTATCTTTAACAAACAATCATTCAACATAGAAAGGTGAAAGTTAAAAAAACAAACTTTTGCCAGATAAAATAAATAAAAGGAATTTAAATGGGAGAAAATGTGGAATTTAAAAAAAAATTCTTTCTTTCACAAAAAATCATTCAACGTGGGGTGGATGAACATGGAATTAAAAAAAACTATCTTTTAACAAAAATCATTGAACGTGGAATTCTTTCTTAAAAATAAATCAAAGGAATTTAACTGGGAGTAAAAGTGGAATTAAAAAAATCTATCTTCGACAAAAAATAATTCACCGTGGAATTTTTGAAAAAAATCTTTGTAATAAATAAAATAAATTTAATTGGGAGAATTAAAATAATACAAATAAAAATTACCTTTTTAGATATGTAGCGGGACCAGAATCAACGCGGTGGTTCAAAACGGTCAGCTTTTATAATATATATTGATTGATTGATTTTACAAAGTAGTTCATCTTAATACTCTTTTTCATTATTATTTTTTTAAAAAAATCGACACAAGTAAAAAAAAATCATAACCATTTTATAAAACTTATTTTATAGCTTCTCACCATTGTAATTAACCACATAGATAATTAATGCACAACTTTTACTTTACAAGGTAGTTCATTATAATATTTTTTTTCATTATTATTTTTGAAATAATTTTAGACACAAGAAAACAAAAATCATAATCCTTTTAAAGTCAAAGTTATGACTACAGTGTACAACTTATGTTCTGGCATGTTTATTTAAACATAATGACACAAATTAATTAAATAAAAAATATTAAATTAAACATAAAATTCAAATTTCATTTATATTAATTTGAAAATTAAAAACTTAATTATTAAAAAAAAGAAACCAAAACAAGACATTAAAAATATTCATTATTAATTTTCTATTTTTGACAAACAAAAGTTGGACTTGATGATTATGTAATAACTTAATATTTTCAAACTTTTATAAAATTAATTTTATGAAAATTCTTACTAATTTTTGTCTAAAATTATTTCAAAATTATAATGAACAAAAAGTATTAAGATGAACTACTTTTAAAATCAAAGTTATGACCATAGATTTACGTGGTTAATTATGAAGTGGAGAATTTATATTAGCCAAATAATAAGTAATGACATTATTTTCATATAAATGATAAAAGTAAGTCTATAATGATATTTTATTACTTTGGACCTTACCCAAAATGTTAACAACCTAATCAAATATATTTGTATATAAAGGAAATTGATTATTTTTAATTATTTTCCACTAAAATTGATTTAGAACAAAAAGAGATCTAAAATGATTATTTTTTAATGTTTTAATCCTTTTAAGGACAAGATTTATAATTTTTAAAAATTATTTGTACACAAGTTGGGTATTTTTGTCACAAAATGAAAAGGTGAGGAGTCATTCCACAAATTTACCCAAAATGGGGGCATTTCGAGGGTAGAGTGCGCAACTATTTCCAAAGTATAGGATATTTTGTGAAATTCGAAAAGGTCGGGGTAGAGTTTGCAACTGAATGAAAGGTTGGGATATTTAGAACATTTTTTCCTAAATGTATGTGGTTTTTTGTAATTGTACATACATATGGATGAGACCTATAGCTGTCAAAAGCTGACCTAACTTGCTGACCCGACTCGAACCGCCCGATAATTCTAGGGTCAAGACCCGAAAATTTGAACTTGAAATCCGAAATCAACCGAACCCGAAACACGAAATCAAACGAACCCGAAACCCGTTGGGTTGACCGATTTAGTATATTTATAGAAAAAAAGACCATAGTGACACTGACACCCAAAGAACAAACCCTCAATATTTGATCTAACTGTTAAACTAGGTCAAATATTGAGGGTTTGTTCTTTGGGTGTCAGTGTCACTATGGTCTTTTTTTCACATTTTAATGTATAACATTGTCTCTATAATTGAAAATGTCTTTATAATGACACCCCAAAGAACAAACCCTTAGTTGTAATTTGTGAATGATAAAGGAATTTAAGCTTAATAAATAAACTAGGTTTGTTTGCTTGTATAAACTCGTTTAATTCCTTGTTTTTTTTTATATTTAAAAATTAGGGTTCATTTGTTTTTTTTATATAAAATTTAAACTATGTCCTCCTAAATAGAAAATGATAAACTCTATACAAAAAGTTTAAAAAATTCTAACTATATAAAATCTAAGATATTCTTTGTTTTTTACAAGTCGCAAGCAATAAAAATGGAGCAATTTAGATTACCATGTCAGTCTCCTCGGGCTACTATCCCAATTCCCAAAGGCTTAACAGCTGAACCAAATGCTCGAAGGCATATCACTCTATTATATGATTCAAGTACATCATCAAACACGAATGCATTTATTTTTGTATAAATGAAAATATAAATGGGCTTGGCCCATGGGGTAAGTTGCATGAATCCGGCCCATTAATCAAAAAATGAATACTTGGCCCAACAAACAAATCAGCCAATATTTGAACCAACCCATAATTACATACAGTGCGTAGCTAGAAATTCGACCCAGTCGAGGCTAAATTTTTCTGGGTTAAATACTTAGCTACATTAAAAAAAATAATTAAAAATAAAGATTTTTTTCTATTTTTTGTATAATGTTTTTTTACACAAATAATGTTCTAAAAAGTACTAACTACTAAGCGGTCCTTATGCGGAGAGAGACCGCCTAAGTGGCCTAAACAAACGCCTAGATGAATTGGTGGTCTTCTAAACAGACCGGAAGACTAAGACAGATAGGACTTTTCGGCGCCTAGGCAGAACCTAGACGGAACTAAACGAGAATTTTTAGAACAATGTAGAAAATTTTGTATTTTTTATATAAAAATATTGTATTTGAAAACCCTTATTTTATATTTTTCATAAAAATATAAAATTATCCTAGTTCTTTTGGCTAAGTAAACTAGTAGTTTTTATCAATAATTTAGCATTTTTTTATACATATTTTTCAAAAAAAATGGATTTTTAAAAAATTGAGTGGGGGCTATCCCTCCGCCATTGATTACATATGTACATGTTGAAACCGTCTGTGTCCTTCAATTGAAGTTCCATGCATGCTTATTTCATTTATGAGGTCTAATTAAAAGCTACCGTGCACAAAGACCATGCAAGCTAAACATGTATGTGTAAGGTGCTATGTTATTTGTGTTGAGGATTTCCCACATTTTATCCCACATCGAACGTAAATAAGTAAGCAAGGAGGTTACATATGTTATAAATATGGAGGTGAGGCAGAAGAAAAAGTTGAAAAATATCTCTAGATCATGTTCTTTTCTTGTTAATCGAAATTCGATGTGTTTAATTTCCCAAGTATAAAATCCCCATAATAGCACCAATTGGGTCTGTCCATATTCAAAACAAACCTGAAAACCTTACCAGAAATTTCCTTTACAGCCAAACGGAAGTGTTGTTGCTATATATTCTGCTATTCTGCTTCACGGCTTCCTTGTCAAGGGAAAGGGAAAGGCCTATGGCATAGTTGGTGTTGAACATTCCAATACGCAGTATTGTATGTAAATAAGGCATAAACAAGAATGTTTCAGATTTATCTGTCAAATTCACCGATTTTACCAAGATATAGACAATCGGAAGACATAATTAAGCGTGAATCAGGTCAAAATAGAAAAGCATTCACCGATTCTGAGCAAGCAAGGATCATATTTACAAGAATCATTCTAGTTCACATTTATCTATCAATTTCGCATCATGAGACGATCGGAAGACATATTTCGGCGAATCGAGGCAAAATAAAAAAAGGAATCGAAAAATTACGCCAAACTGAAGTATGACAGTGTGTTTTACCAGAATATGTGATTCCTACTCTATCAGCTCGGTTTCACTGACCTTTTGCTCAACAACTTGAAAGATTACACCGAACGAACACACACGAGTAATTTGAGCCCAACACACTAATCCCGAGGGAGAAAAAGGGGGAAACGAAAGAGATCGAGAGAGAAATCACCATCTTCGGAGTTCGGAGAGAGAGAAATGTATCAGAGAGGGGAGCGAGAGAGATATGTCTCAGAGAGGGGAGCGAAAGAGATGTTATAGAGATGGAGGGAATTTTCGATTTGAAAAAAAGAGGGAGTTTATCTTAACTTTACTCTTTGTTTTTTTTTATCAACTTTGCTCTTTACACGTTAACTAATCGACCTGTTTAACTTAGTCAAATGGGTCGAAAAATTATTTTTTACCCCACAAACTCAAAAAATGTTTTTTTTTAAAAATAAAAAATCGTTCGGTTTACGATTATTTTATATATTAATAAAATTATAAAAATTTATTACTTTTTAAAATATTACACCGACTTGCAACCCGCAAAATAAAATAAAAAGTCGACTTGTTAGTTGTATTTCTTTTCGTGTCTTTGGTTTGTTTCTGTTGGTTCTAGTTATTTTTCGATTGTCATTTACTCGGCCTCTCGGTTGTACCAGGCTTGTCCGGTAAACCTAATTTTTACCTACTCAAAAAAATAACTGGCATCTTCTACGTGGTTGCTCTGCTTCCTCCTCAAGGTTTCTGTCGGTAAATACCAATACACAAACTCTAGCTTCCACCTTTCTTCTGTTCGTCCACCATGTCCGAGAATCACGAAAAACAACAAGAACGTGAGGAGGTTCATGACCCTCAAGCACTAAATCGTACATGCAATATCATGCAAGCCGTTTCAAGTGCGGGAAATAGTACTCTTAACTTGAACTTTTCAACTCTTTTGATCAAGCCCGAGCACACCAACTACACACTTTGGTGTCATATTGTCAAGGCTACTCTCGAAGCCTATGAATTGGAAGGGTCTCTAAAACCGGACCACCAATTGGTGCGTCAATTTCCCACAACAAGTCATCAACCTCCTCGAACCTGGCCACCCCTCATCCTAAATCTGGTCCAATGGAAGAAAAAGGATCGAATGATCTTTCTATGGATTCATTTGACCCTTGTGGTGCCCCTACTTGCACATGTAGCCCGAGCCAATGAGACCCATGAGGCATGAGGATTATCGAACGCATGTTCTTTCCAAACTCGCGTTCAACTCATATATCTAAAGTCATAATATCAGGATTTTTCCAAAGCCGATCCTTCCATCTTGGAGTATGTTGAAAAGAAGTGTTTTTTTAGACTCTCTAACGGGATGCACTTACTTGGTTACAATGCCAAGTTTGTTGATGGCATCCTTCATATATGACTTGGACTCCTCTTATTCCATTCATCTCCGCCAATAAAAAACTATATCACTTTTCTAATTTGGTGGAACCCAATAAAAAACTATACTCACTGTTGGATTGGACTCTTTTAAGGATTTATTTTTATTTTTATTTTAAAAAACAGAAAACAGATACATATAATATCCATCTTAAAGGCATTGGGTTCTACTATTCTACCAATTGTAGATTTTTAGCGGCTCAAAACATATACAACCCCTTGTACTTGTGCAAATTGATCATTTGGACACCTCACCTTTGGTTTGGACATATTGAGCACCTAAACTTAACAATTTTGACCTATTAAACATCTGGTCGCTGATGTAGCGATGTGCGTGCAACTCAAACACAATTGGGCGAGTGAAGTGCTTATTAAATCTAACATGACATTAATATATATAAAAAACCTTTCATTAAATAAGAAAATCCTTTTATCTATAAAAAAATCTTTCATTAAATAAAAAAACCCTTTTATCTTCCACCTTCAATCTCCACGAGCGAGCGAGAAATAGAGAGGAGGAAGGAGGGAAACGAGCGAACAGACAAATCAATAGGTTAGATCCGGCGGTGGAAACCAAGATTTGGAGGCGAGGGCGATGGAAGTGGACGATGTGGTCGTAGATCCAGGCGGCGACATTCGAGCGAGTGGAGGCGAGGGCGGCGCCGGAGTTTGCATCCTGCCTCTGCCTCCTAGCTTCAGATCTTGATTCATTCTAGATCTGGGTTCTTCTTCCTCGTTCCAGATCCGAGTTCTTCTTCCTCCATAGTGCTCCGATGGATTTGGTGGAGATCGACCATGGTGGAAGGGTTGCAAATTTTGTTCTAGTGGATCTGGGTTCTTCTTCCTCCGATGGATCTAGGTTCGCATTCCAGATCTAGATACATTTTTATAGAGTTGATTTGGATACATTCCAAGCTTCTGATCTGAAATCAGATTAAGGGAAAATCAAAATCCATAAGAGGATTGAATTGGAATGATGAGAAAAGGGGATTTATGTTTTTTGATACCAATAATTAGTCTTTTCATTTGGTCTTATGTGGTATATATTAAGCTTATGTGGCACAAATCAGACTTATGTGGCAAGTTTTTGGTCTTATGTGGCACACATTTGGACAAAAATTAGGACATGTCAGCTCGCGTGTTTTACACTCAATGAGGTTGTCAGCAACCAGGTGTTTAATAGGTCCAAACTGTTAAGTTTAAGTGCTCAAGTCCAAACCAAAAGTGAGGTGTTTAAATGACCAATTTGTACAAGTACAGTGAGCCTATATATGTTTTGAGCCGATTTTTAGCCATTTCAATGGTTGAAACATATGCATTCCCTATTTCAACGGAGTAATTAAGCATTGCAAACATACCAATGCCAATAATTGTTGGTTCACATTCATTGGGATTCAATTAAATTCTAGTAGTTTTGTTGAACCATGGCAAGGGCTCGGCAAGTAAAAACGTAGGAACCCGACTACACTAGTAGTTTTGTTGAACCATGGCAAGGGCTCGGCAAGTAAAAACGTAGGAACCCGAATGTAGTCCTCAGTCCACATCAGTTGAGCAAAGAAGACAAGCATCATCGTCAATGATATACCCACTGGCCCACTTCCTAATTGGTTATCTAATTAGGGTGTTCATTTTACAATTGGAAAAAATATGAATTTGAAGAGTAGCTTTCTTAGTTAGAGCATATGTGTTTAGGGTTAGTTATGGGTCTATAGACGGGTAGAACACTTTCATCAATTGACCCGCGAATAAAAATGGCTCACTCGACCCACACACTACCTGTATGAAATAAAAACGGCTCAGGTTATGGGCTGGTTATCGGTGACAAATTTGGTATTCTGATTTAATATATAATTGTGCTTAGATTTCTCAATGTGAAATATATGAAATATTTAAAAATTATACAACTGTTATGTGTACATAGTACATATCTTCAAGACTTCAACTAGTTTTCAATATATTTATGGCCATTATTTATTATTTATCTTCTCACCATAAAAGGTCATTACTTATTTGATTCTATTTTAGACTAAGGGCTCGTTTGTTTGTTAGAAGTTGGGCCTAATGAAACGGAATGGATGTTTTGTTTCCGTCGGAGAGTATTTGGTTGTAATTTTTTGGGCTTTTTCATTGAGCCCAGAATGGTAAACAAAAATCAATCCGTTTTCTCCACAAAATCCACAGATAACAATACTTTACTTCCTCTTGCCTCTCTCCTCTCTCACAAAACTCTGTACTTTCGACTTTCGAGCATGGTGAGCACCTCCGTTCTACTACCTCTCGATCTCTCCTGTTTTCCATCTCCTCCCCGTCTCCGGCTATTTCTTCTCCTCGTCTCAGCCTATCTCCCTCTTTTTAGTCATATCTAGCCATCTCCCTCTTCCCTTCTCCTCTGCTCGGATGTTCACCGGAGATCCGCCATCGATGATGCTTGCTTCACCAACAAACATGTTCACCAGAGATCTACTTTGGATGGAGCTTCACCAAGAGTGAGAGCGTTGCAAAAAGTACATTTGAATTGGAAAAATTAAGAAACCATATCTCTGATTTGGTATTACTAGAAACCCTAATCTTAATTTTGGGTGAAATTAAGAACACGTACATCTGAAATTGGGGCCTTTTTTGATTTCGTTTCCTTTTTGACATAGTCCAAACAATTTAAGTGGAAAACGGATTATCATTCCTTTCCTTCCCTGATTTCACTCCCTTTACCTTTCCGTTTCTCCTTCAACATCCAAACGGGCCCTAATAGTGATGATATCCTCTTTAGTATAACGATATTTCTAACTTATACCCTAAGAACCTTTGTTTAGAAATGTTCAAGTGTATTTTAATTGTTTTACATTTTTAAATTTTTTTAAAGGGTTTATATTTTCTTTTTTAGTATTTAATTTTCATATTCGATATTCTTATTATATGTCTTTAAGGAATAGGTTAGAAAAACCGTTAATATAATTATAGCGACTTTCTCAATTTCATATAAAATCTATACTTATATTTATGGTAATTCAATAATCTTTTTAGCATTATCTTTATAAATATACTTATGATAATTATGTATAACAAAAAAGATTAGAATACGAGATTAGCAATGTTTATTGGTCAAACTAAGTAACAACCGATAACTATGCGTAAGCAATTAACCGCGACAATCCTTTTTGTGAATTTTCCTCAATCTACCATGCAAAATGTCGAAGATTAATTCAGCGTGGCTCTGCCATTTCAGGTTTCATCTTTGTTCGTTTAAGTTCTTCGATATTTTTTTTTACGGTTTTTCTATCCTATGCCCTAAGGCATAGGTTAAGAGTACTAATTTTAGGAACTAAAACCCTAATAGAAAACTAATAAACCCTATTGAAAAAATAATTAAATCTAAATAAATACAAATTCCAAATATATGTTGGACCCAGATTTTAGGCAAAGAAGCGTCAGCCCATAGTCAGGAAATCTCCAACGCATCTAGAGCTACGGAAGATATTCGGGATTGGCTGAGTCGGTTGGAGGAAAGAAGGTCCAAGATATGTTTGTTACGAGATAGATTCCTCTCAAGATTTTACCCGTTATAAGATAGAGATAAGCAAAGATTTGTTAGTTAGGGATAAGATCATATCTTTGATTAAGATAGAATATGCCCTAAGGGGCTATATAAGTCGATGTAATCCTTAAGGGCGGAGGGACAATTCATTCGCATAACTTCTCGTGATTTCTACATTAATACAAACACATTCTCGTTCGTGTTCTTCCCGGTTTACTTGATTAAGGCCCGATCTAGGCCAAAGTCCTGCCTTTGGTAAATTTTGGCTCAAACAATTTGGCGCCCACCGTGGGGCCGTGATCGATACAACCATCAAAAGAATCACTATTTTACTTCCTTCCGGATCAAGGAACACGATGTCTGGAAACGGGGAAGAAAGCCCTAAAATTCCGATCACCGAGAACGACCAAAACCTTGAGAACCAAGGCATTCGGTCTCAGAATGAGGAGATGACGGACCTCAGACAACGCATGGAATTTCTCCAAAAGGCGTTGAGCGACCAAAAAAGCTTTTATGACGCTCATGTAGAACGCCTCACTGCTGAAAACAGCCAACTCAAACAACAATACGAGGTCTTGGCTACGGGACGTCGCTCCCTCTGCGTCACCCGACGCACTGTCGGAATAGTAAGGAGGCTAGATTTCAACGCTGGAGAAGGGACTTCTGGAAAGGGTGCAGACTCAGACCCCCGAGAAAAGAAACCCACACGACGAGACGCGACTCCGGAGCCCATTGGCCGAGTCCGCCGCGAAGAAGTCTCCCACGACGATAATCCTCCAATTAATCTCCGGTCAGCGGCTAACCAACGCCGAGCGCCGTCTCAGGAAATCTGGATCGAAGATGATGACACCGATGGAGAGGATCGAGAACGGCGCAGGCCAGTCGATTTAGACGCGGCCATCCGGAGAAAAGTGACTGAACAAATAGGCATCATCGTCGACCAACTCCGGAGGGGCAGCCAAGGTTTCCAACCTGTGGATCCTGAAGCACCCGACGGGTTTGACGAATCTCCGTTTTCTCGTCGAATCGCCCGAGTGGAGATCCCAAAAAAGTTCTCAGTGCCTAGCATGCCCACGTACAACGGGACTACAAACCCTAACGAGCACGTGGCCGTATACAAACAGAAGATGATGACGAGTGCGGTCCCATCCCACTCAAAAGAGGCAGTGATGTGCAAGGGGTTCGGCACAACCTTAACGGGGCCGGCCCTAACCTGGTTCATCAACCTCCCACGCGGGAGCATTAGGTCCTTCGCGGATCTCTCGGACACTTTCCGTTTTCAATTCGTGAGCAACCGCAAATTTGAGAAGCAATTCAGCGATCTCTACCGGATCCGCCAACGGTACCAAGAAACTACTAGAGAATTCTTGGATCGCTTCAATCGCGAGAAGATCTTCATCCCGTGTTGCGACGTGACGACCGCGGTGGAAGCATTCAGACAAGGGGTCACCCCCGATGGTGGCCTGTACAAGGAACTAACTAAACACCCTTGTGCTACCTTTGAGGAGGTGCAAGCCAGGGCACTGGCGCACGTCCGGCTAGAGGAAGATAGGTCCCTAAGGAAGAGGTCTTCAGAGACGGAAAGAACTGAGAGAAGGGGTCCCGTTGACAGCCGTCGAGATTCAGCAGACCAAAGGAAGGATCGAATCCGTGCTCTTTCGCATTGAGTAGAGTACTTGGCCAACTATGCAATATATTCTTTCAGCTTGGAGACTAGGTGTTGCGAAAGGTTTTCCAAAACACCGCAGAAGCAAACGCTGGCAAATTAGCACCCAATTGGGAAGGGCCATACAAAATCACCAAAGTCGCGGGGAACGGAGCTTACCAGCTAGAATCCAAAGATGGAAAGGCGGTACCACGAAGCTGGAACGCAACCCATCTGAAAAGGTATTACTTCTAAACTGATTCATTATCATGTTTCATCTCTAGACATTTCTTAGCTTTAGCTTAGAGAATCTTTAGGCCATTTTTGACTTTTTCGAATAAACGACTCAGGGCACTTGCCCACACTGTCGAACAAAGTTTTCAGATTCCTAGTTCATAAAATTTATTTCACACATTTTTACATAATGATTTGCGAGAAAATATTCTCCCATTCTTGCACACTCTCTTATTGCTCAAAAACGCAAACACGCGCTAATCAAAGTTGCAAACAACATGAAACGCGTCGAACACAAAATACCACTGTTGAGACACATGGTTATACCGTCTAAAAACGACGAGGTCGTCACGAATACAACGTCGACGAAGTAACCCATAAGATGGTTACACCCCGATCAACAAAACATCCGATTAGTACGTGAAGGAGAAAGCTATAGCATATAACTCAAAATGGCCATATTCGCGGGATGCCGCGATGACACCCACATCCTAAGTCCTAAACTTAAGGATCCATTGCCCAAAAACGCGTCAATTCCTAGCGACCCTTGGCAATCATAATTAACTATGCACGGCCCTTTGTAGAAAATTAAAACACCCAAAACGCGAAATGTAATCCCACACGAGATTCACAATAACTCGCTAAAAAGAGGAGCACCAAAACTCCCTCTGAAAACGCTAAACTTTAACGCGTACCCCATCCACGGGCAACAAATTCCTGGAGATTCTCCAGGAACCTACCCATGCTAACATATTATGCAAAACTGTTTTTCAAATGAAGACAGATAAGTAGCAAATATTATATTGCGCCATTCACGAGGCGTCAAAACCATCCAAAAAGGACGCCATAAAAGTTTAGGCGACCAGGCCAAAAAACTACCAAGTTTTCAAACAATCCCACAACAGAAACAAAGAAAGTACTACTGAAAGTTCATTAAAAGGAAAGCAAGAGAAACGCGACTGGGGCCTACTGATCGTCGGCTGGGGTCGAGGGCTCCTCCCTATCCGAGGCCTTCTCACCATCTCCCTCTTTGCTGATTGGGGCCCCATCATTGCCGTCTTTCTCCTCTTCCTTGTTCGGGGAGCCGACATCCTCCTCCTAGTCCCCGGCCTCCAAATACTCCTTGTCGGGAGGGGGTTGCAGGCGGGGTAATACTCCTCCAAGGCCTCTTGTTGCGCCTTCAGATCTCAATTGGCGCTCTTGCCGTCAGCGAGGTCTTGCAGCAGCTCCACTTGAGGCTTCATCGTGTAGAACGCCGCCACATTCACCACCACCTGGGGGACAGGGCCGGCTCAAGCAATTCGTGGGCCCTAGGCAAAATAACATTAAGGGGCCTTTTAACATAACAAAATAAAAATATTAAAACTTTAACATAATAAATAAAATTTCAAAATTTCAACACAATATCATATTTAAATGTTTTACAACTTAACCTGGAAACAAGCAGACTTAGGAAAAAGCTTAATTTCAAACAAAATCCGTAAACAAGCAGCTTAATGTCAAACTACTTATACTGTCTTACAAGAATATCAGCAAAACATAACAATTTTAGACTCCAACACTCAGCAGCTTCAGTACAAGTCTTCAAATCCTTCATTCCGAACACTCAACTCGAACACAATAATTTCTTTGAGCATCAAATCATCACAACCTGCACAAAAAACAGTCTTTCAAGTTCAGTTGTATTAGTCATAGGATCTATATGCTCATCAACTTAGGGACTTATAAGTTTTCAATAGAATCAGCACCTAGTCCTACTAAATTGGTATTAGAACTTTGTTTGGTCACAAATTTGTGAATAGCTCCACTTTGAGATTTTATAAATTGCTCATCTCGTTTTTTTTTTTATCATTTCCACATTTATATTTTCTATGCTACATTATACAATCTAGTAATAGGGTAAAGCATAAAAAAGAACAATAGCACCTATAATAAGGAAGAAGTGGTGCTGCACAATATAAATCAGCAACGTTGCCTACTTGCCTTGTAAGTTGTAAGTTGTTGAGTTGCAAAACTTGCAATTGAGCAGTAGGCAAAGATTTACCAAATACCACACTCTAAATCTGCAACAATGAAACAAAATAAAATTAATTTATAACTATAATGAATTAGAAGAAAACAATTGCACAAGGTGTAATTAATTAGTCTCTTAGAACATGATTCAACTTTCAAATTGCACACTTTAAGTCTGTAACATCTTGAACAAGTAAAAAATTACACACTGCAATATAAATCAACATCAGTAAAATTATTGAAAACTACTATAAATTGACATTCATATATTTCTAGTTTCAAATTCATGACAAAGAATATAAATATAAGAAATTTAGTGAAGAAACATACTTGTAGAAGTGTAGGTTGTGTAGATCTAGGTTTTGGGGCTGAAAATTTCGTAGATCCAATTGCCAATTTAGACGATTGAGCGGCGTCACCGGTGAGGAATACGAGGATAGGGCAACGCAAGCCAACGATCCAAGGCCCAAGGGCGGAGTGGCGGACTCGGTGGTGCGACCCGTCAACGTACCTCAGAGTAAAATTCCAATTTGCAGAAATACAGTGGAAGAAAAATTAATGGGTTGAAGGAAGAAGATGGAGAAAAAGAAAAGAAATCCATGTATATAATCGGGTTTGTAGATTGAAATTAATTTTGGTTGGAATTCACCATAAGAATTGGAAGAGGTGAAATTGAAGGAAGAGAGATTGAAAAGGGGAATTGAGTCTGGCAAAGAACTCGAATGTCGTCTGAGTGCAATTAAGAAAAAGAAGCGGATGAGTGCAATTTCCCAGGACTATCAATTTTTATCCATTTAATAAAAATGAGTTAAAATTCTTTTTTTAACCTAATTTCCTGTTGGGCTTTTATTCTCTAATGGGCCTATTATACTACTACTAATATTCTCAGATGGGGCCTCTAATTTCGGGGGCCCATGGCAGCTGCCCTATGTGGCCTACCATATTAGCCGGGCCTGCTGGGGGAAGCCCTTTACCTCCTTCTCCACCTCAACCGCCCTCGCCTCAAGCGATGCCTTCTCGGACTGAAGATCCTCCACCTGAACCTTCAAGGAGTCCACCAACGATTGAAGTTTGCGAGCCTTCCTATCCGTTGAGGCGGCCGAGTCCCTCGCTTGCTTCTCCTTCTCTTCCAGTGCCCTCATTTCCTCTTGACAATGACCATTGGTGGCCATTAGCTCTTGGAAAGCCTACAACAAGGGAAAGTGGAAGAATGAGGATAATCCCGGCATAAACCAAACAAAAGGCGAGTGAGCGCCAAAGAAATACCAAAGAAACGGTAAAGAATATCTAAAGCCTCATATCAACGAACCTACCATTCTTAGCGTCGCGCCAACGTGGCTGAGTGCGGCGTCTGGGGTTAGGGCCTGGAAGTCCAGTTTGACATTTGGAAGCAAAGTATCCCCGAAAGTGCTGAGAAGATCCTTGGGCTCCTTCTTCTTGACAACAGACGAGGCTCTTCAACCCTTTTCCGCTTCAACACAGGAAACTTCTTCACCTCGGAACTGGGCGTGGAAGCGGGTCCCCTCAAGAAAGCCGCCAAAGGAGATCCATTCAGCGATCTCCTCCGGCGTCATTTCGCAACGATAAAGGTCCTGGGAACCTAGGGCTAAAGAAGAAGTGAAGGGCGAGGGGTTGGCCATGGAAATCGAGCGGAGCAAGACCAAAGAGGAAGAAGAAGGGAGCGTTACCTGAGAAGCCGAGAGCAAAATTGGGAAGGAAAGAAGACGAAGGCGAAATGATGGCAGAAAAGGAGCCTCTCAGGTCATTAAGAAAAGGCAGCAGAAGCAAATCCCGTTTTCCAAGGCGTCTCCAAATGTCTTTTCAACTTAAATGCAATTTTCGAAATTTGAAGTTTAAATTTTGAAATTGCATTTAGGGGTATTGTTGGACCCAGATTTTAGGCAAAGAAGCGTCAACCCATAGTCAGGAAATCTCCAACGCATCTAGAGCTACGGAAGATCTTCGGGATTGGCTGAGTCGGTTGGAGGAAAGAAGGTCCAAGATATGTTTGTTACGAGATAGATTCCTCTCAAGATTTTACCCGTTATAAGATAGAAATAAGCAAAGATTTGTTAGTTAGGGATAAGATCATATCTTTGATTAAGATAGAATATGCCCTAAGGGGCTACATAAGTCGATGTAATCCTTAAGGGCGGAGGGACAATTCATTCGCATAACTTCTCGTGATTTCTACATTAATACAAACACATTCTCGTTCGTGTTCTTCCCGGTTTACTTGATCAAGGCCCGATCTAGGCCAAAGTCCTGCCTTTGGTAAATTTTGGCTCAAACAATATATTACCATTTTTAGTCTCTTAACATATGCCCCAAGGGAATGGGTTAGAAAAATCGTTTTTTTTATTCCTGATTGATAAATCTCTAGTTTCGTTACAAGTTCGTTTCTTTTGTTAATTACTTACAATCAATATTCAATTGTGTTTGTGTGTCTTTTCGATGGTTAATTGGATTGCTTATCATGGGTTTATAATGCTTAATTGTTGGACTTCTCCTAGATTGTGCTTCAACATCCCACAATCCACAAATTCCATGCCATGACAAGAAACTTGGCAAGCTCATTAACCTTTAACTTTCTTGCCATAAACATGCATGATTCTGAGATATATATTAACTTAAGTATATGTGTATGATAATAAATTTTGATGTGTTTCTTTGTCTTTGTCTATCTCAAAACGATACAATTCCATCATCTCCGACCTAAATTGGAGCCATAGCTATCTACGACGAGCCTATTCAAGTCGGAAATCATGTCGTTCATCGGGCCTCAAGTCATCATTGATGTATCCATTCACCAACCAAAAAAGCCTCAAGGATATGGTGATCGACAACGACACTCATTAGTCAATACATATATCCTCTGTTTGTCTCCCTACAAACTTACCAAGGGACGAGACTCATCAATGTATCAATACTTTCTCTCTCTTTTCCCATCATCCACACAACAATAACAACAACGAATCAGAATCAGTATTTAGATTTCGCGTCTCAAACCTCCTCAACAAGCAATCCGTAGAGCTTCCCAATCCTGAGAACGCACGCGTCTCTAACTAGCTAGTTATCGTGATAATTGGTTGATCCGTAGAGCTTCCCAATCCTGAGAACGCACGCGTCTCTAACTAGCTAGTTATCGTGATAATTGGTTGTTCGGTATTGTGGCAAGACATATCAAACAAGCCTCCTCCTCATTCACCTACAAAGTTGTGCTTATTCGAAGGGTTCTTATGAAGGATTTGATTGCTGCTAGGGAACAATTGACTTGCCCGATAGACGTTTTCTACATCCGATGCGATTATAACTTACCATTACACAAACTGAGTATAGGTAAAATGTAAATTTGATTAATTATGTTGCAAATCTTTGTTCTTAGCTTCTGATGAGGCTAACTAGATCCATTAGTGGAGCCAATCTGATGGTTTGATGATGATATATCCAATATAAAGTGTTAAGCACATCGTTTTGGTTATTTTATTTTTCTTTTACTGGTTATATGTCAATACGTTGCGTTTTGATTTAGTGGATCTAGAAGCAACGTTCACCTGGCTAATATAAAAGCCTTTCTCTCTCTGTAACCGAATTGCTCAGTTGAATGCAATAGCACTTGCTCCTTTTGCTCTATTTTTCTCTCAATCAAACAGTTCCTCAAATCTCAATTCACAAATTATATTATGGTATCAGAGCAGTGATTTCGATCCAATCACCTTGCTCATCGTCTTCGATCAATCTCAAAAATGACGGCTGACGATGAGAAACTCAAGCTCAAGCTCAAAGAAGCAAATCCGATTTTGGGGTTTAATAGCAATCTGGGTCTAGCTATCAGTGATCCGAATCACAAGCTTTATCTACATCATTCGGATCATCCGAATTACTCTTTGGCGACGCAATTGCTGAATGATTCGAACTATCATCAGTGGAGACGAGTTGTTGAAGTTTCATTAATGGCGAAGAACAAGATTGCGTTCGTCACCCGTACTTGCGCCAGGCCAGAGATAGGGTCACCAACCGAGATGCAGTGGCTTCGCTGTAACAGTATGGTGATCTCATGGCTTCTTCACTCAGTCGAGAAAGACATCGCTGAGACTTTGCTCTATTACGACACCGCTGTGCAGATCTGGGCCGATCTTCGTCAAAGGTTTGGACAGCCAAGTCTTGCAAGGGTTTTTCAAGTGCAAAAGGAACTCTTCACGATTTCACAGGGTAATTTGTCAATTATTGCTTATTATACAAAATTTAAGAGGTATTGGGATGAGTATTTGGTTTTGTTTGAGATGCCTAAATGTGGAAAATGTGGATCTATAAATTATGTGCCTCAAATGATCTTGAACCAGCAAATTCTGCAGTTTCTCGTTGGTTTGAATGAGTCTTATAACTCGGTTCGAGCAAATGCATTGATGCAGAAACCAACCCCTGAGATTGGGGAAGTTTATCAAATGGTTCTCCAAGAGGAGAAGCAGCGTGGACTCACTAATGGATCCACACCCATTGAGTGTGTTTCCCAAACAGAAATTGAGCTCGACAAATTCTAATCATTCCCATGGTCAGAATTTCAATCCAAAAGGCACCAATGCTGGTCAAACTCAGAGTAACACAGGGAATGGTTCTACTTCTGGAAGCAACACCAGTACTATGAAGAAAGTGAATTATTATTGCGATCTTTGCAAGGTGCCAGGACATTCATTGAGTAGATGCTACAAGGTCATTGGATATCCTAAAGACAGAGAGAAGAAGTTTGCTGGGAATACAAGTGTTGGAGATGACAACAAGGAGAATGCTGGTAAAGAGCACAAGTTCACCAAGACTCAGTATGACAAGTTGATTGCATTGCTTGAGCAGCAACAGACTGGAGGCTCTTCCGCAGAGAACAAAAAAACCTGTATGTTAGCTGGTAATGCCTTCTGTTTCTCTATTTATGGCAATGCTTGTGTTTGGGTCATTGATACAGGAGCTACTCATCATATTACCCCACATTTAAATCTCTTCTCCAGCTATGAGCCTTATACTAAAACCAACTTTGTTACTCTACCTAACAACAAACAAGCTAGAATATCACATGTTGGCACTATTCAACTCACTCCAGCAATTATGCTCAAAAATGTGCTTCATGTACCTGATTTTTCCTTTAACCTTTTATCTGTGAGTCAGCTTACCAATGATCTCCACACTAATGTCTTTTTCACTCCTTCACATTGTCTTCTTCAGGACCCTTCAACGAGCATACATCAGGTGCTTGGTGAAGTTTCGAGAGGGTTATATCTCACTTCCAAACACAATGATCTGCCTGGCCAGCCACCATCAGTTTTTGAGACCTTTCCTTCTAGCAAAATTTCCAATGTTTCCTCTCGTTGTAATAAAGAGCTAGACAATGACTCTCCTATTTTTTCAAATGGTGCCTTGACACCTGAATTGTTGCATTTGAGATTGGGTCATATCCCTTTTGATACTATGTCTCGTTTTCCCTTTTATAAGGATATTATGAATGTTAAGCAGCATGATATTTGCACTATATGTCCAAAGGCTCGTCAACATAGAGCTTCTTTTCCAAACAGTAGCATACAAACTTCATACCCTTTTCAGATGTTACACACTGATATATGGGGCCCCTATAGAGTCAAAACTTACAATGGATTTAGTTATTTCTTAACCATAGTGGATGATTACACTAGAACCACATGGGTACATCTTCTCACACACAAGAGTGATGCTCTCTCCTTTCTCAAAACCTTTGTCATTTTTGTTGAAAAACAGTTCAATTTTCTTGTCAAGACTGTTAGGTCTGATAATGGTAGAGAGTTTTGTAGTGAGGAAGCAAACAAATTCTTTCACACTCATGGCATATCACACCAAACATCCTGTGTGGATACTCCCCAACAAAATGGGGTGGTCGAGAGAAAGCACAAACATCTCTTGGAAACTGCTCGGGCTCTTCTTTTTCAATCCAACTTGCCAAACACATATTGGGGTGAATGCATTTTAACATCCACATTTCTGGTCAATAGGTTTCCTTTGGCTAGTTTAAATTTCCTTACCCCATATGAAAAGTTACATGGCAAAGCACCAGATTACTCCATTCTCAAACCTTTTGGGTGTTTGTGTTTTATATCCACATTAAAGAGGGACCGAGGCAAATTTGATTCCAGAAGTTCACCCTGTCTTTTCCTTGGTTATCCACCTGGCACAAAGGGATACAAAGTTCTTGACATCTCTACTCAGAAAATTCATATCTCAAGGGATGTACAATTTCATGAGTTAACTTTCCCTCTTCACATTCCAAATTTCAAGCTAGACTCCTCTTTACCTTTACTTGCGGTGTCTGCAGATTCTTCTCCCATTTTTCTTCCTTCCAATACCACTTTCACCACTCCATCTATTCCTATACCTGATTCCCCAGATCCACTACATTATCTACCATCTTCTTTAGATGATGTTCTATCCTCTTCTCCTTCTTCTTCCTCAAAAATTTCATCCATAAGTCCACCAGAAATTGATCCACCAGTTCGAAGGTCACAAAGAATACATCAACCACCATCTTATTTACAAGATTATGTCACTAATTTTTGTCATGCTGCAGATCAGTTTCCTCTTTCAGATGGTTTTATAGCTTCTTTCTTTGCTCCTCAACACCCTTCCTCACAACCTTTTTCACACCCTTCAGAACCAAACACATATCTCAAAGCTTCTCGAGATCCAAACTGGGTATTAGCCATGAAGAAACAATTGGAAGCATTATCTTCTAACCATACATGGGAAGTTGTTGATTTACCTGTAGGTAAGAGAGCAATAGGTTGTAAATGGGTGTTCAAAATTAAGCTCAAAGCAGATGGAAGTATTGAACGGCACAAAGCAAGGCTTGTTGCTAAGGGCTACACTCAACAACATGGTCTAGATTTTGAAGAGACCTTTTCTCCAGTGGTAAGAATGACAACAGTCAGAACCTTACTTTCTCTTGCTCTTAACAGAAAGTGGAAGATCTATCAATTAGATGTCAACAATGCATTCTTGCATGGTGACTTGATGGAAGAAGTATATATGACAATGCCAAAGGGTGTTGCAAATCCTGATGGGAAAGTTTGTTTGCTTAAAAAGAGTTTATATGGGCTTAAACAGGCGTCAAGACAATGGTTTCATAAGTTGACCACCACATTGGTCAATTTAAATTATGTTCAGTCACAATATGATTCATCTCTTTTCATCCAGAAAACTGATTCAAGCATGACTGTTGTGGCTATCTACGTGGATGATATCATAGTGACTGGTTCAGATGTCAAGATCATTTCTCATTTAAAACAAGCTTTACATACCTTATTCAACATTAAAGATCTTGGTGAGCTCAACTACTTTCTTGGGATAGAGGTCACACATTCAGAAGACTGCATGATTTTATCTCAGTCCAAATTGGCACGAGAAATTGTCACTGAAGCATCCGTTGCAGGTCTTCACAGTCGAGCTACTCCTTTACCACTTCATTTCAAATTAGGTGAAGCTGGAACTGGAGATTTTTTAAAAGATCCTTCCACTTACAGAAGTTTAGTAGGTAAGCTGAATTACCTTACTAATACCAGGCCAGATATATCTTTTGCCATTCAAGTCTTGAGTCAGTTTCTGCAGAAGCCACATCAGTCTCATTTGGATGCATTACTTCATCTCATTTGTTATGTCAAAGGCACTTCACACTTTGGCCTCCAATTCAACATGGAGATCAGGTTCAGCTGCAAGCCTTCAATGTCATTGGGCAGGGTGTCCTATCACCTGAAGGTCTGTCACAGGTTATGTTATATTGCATGGATCTAATCCTATCACTTGGAGATCAAAGAAACAAGCAACAGTTTCTCGTAGCTCCTCTGAAGCTGAGTACAGAGCTTTATCACAGGCTGCAGCAGAAATCACTTGGTTGGTTAATTTGCTCCAAGAACTTGGTGAATGCAAGCTCAAGCCAGTGACCTTGCATTGTGACAATAAGTCAGCTATTCACATTGCTCATAATCCAGTGTTTCATGAAAGAACAAAGCATCTGGAGATCGATTGTCATTTCACAAGAGAGAAGGTTATGGATGGTTTGTTGCAACTCAGTTTTCTTCCTACAACCAATCAATTGGCCGATGTTCTTACCAAGATTTTACCATCACATCATCACAGAGAGTTATTGTCCAAACTGGGCATGTTCATGCCACATTCACCTGCTCCAGTTTGAGGGGGGTGTTAAGCACAGCGTTTTGGTTATTTTATTTCTCTTTTACTGGTTATATGTCAATACGTTGCGTTTTGATTTAGTAGATCATTTAGTAGATCTAGAAGCAACGTTCACCTGGCTAATATAAAAGCCTTTCTCTCTCTGTAACCGAATTGCTCAGTTGAATGCAATAGCACTTGCTCCTTTTGCTCTATTTTTCTCTCAATCAAACAGTTCCTCAAATCTCAATTCACAAATTATATTATAAAGCAATTCTTAGGAAATCAAAATGCATTCAATATAACATAGCTTATGCAAGAGTATATATTCTCACATAGCAAACACCATAATAGACACCAACACATAGGACTGACTTCATACATTATATGGTCTTCCCAGATAAACAGGAGGAAATGGATTCAAAGCAAACCATTACCAACAACACAATAAGAGACTCTCCACCCTTTATTTAGGCAGCAAACTATGGCAGAGAGTGATTCAGAAGTCGACCACGATGATCCAATCAGTCATCGTAGCCGCCATGGCGGTGGTGGTGGTGATGGCGGCGCTCCTTCTTCTCCTCATCATCGGAGTCCTCATCACCCTGCCATTTGCACATACAGTTCTATTAGCCTGATTGAAGGCTAACAATCAAAAGAGTGAACCAAAATTGAACTGAGTAGAAACTAACTCACATATTTCTTACGGCCATAGTTAGGCTTGTCTTCATCATCATCATCCCTCTTGTAGCTTGGCCTTCCATAGCCCTCGCTTTCCTGCTTCTCATACCCCGATGCATACTCCGTTTCAGCCTTCCTCCCATATCCGGATCCATACTCCTCCGTTTCAGCCTTCCTCCCATATCCGGATCCATACTCCTCCGATTCAGCCTTCCTGCCATATCCGGATCCAAATTCCTCCGATTCAGGCTTCCTCCCATATCCGGATCCATACTCCTCCGATTCAGGCTTCCGCCCGTATCCGGATCCATACTCCTCCGATTCAGGCTTGCGCCCGTATCCGGATCCATATTCTTCCGATTCAGTCTTCCGGCCGTAACCGGATCCATAATCCTCGCTAGGCTGATCATATCCACTTTTCCTTCCATAGTCAGATCCAGATCCAAATCCTTGATCCGGCCTTCCGTATTCAGATCCACCGTATTGGGGACCGGGCCCGCCGAACTCCGGCGGGGGCGGGCCGGGAGGGCCTCCGTAGCCTCCTCCGGGAGGACCACCGAATTCTCCCCCGGGAGGTCCGCCATAGCCTCCTCCGGGAGGACCGCCGTAGCCTCCTCCGGGAGGACCGCCGTAGCCGCCGCCGGGAGGACCGCCATAGCCTCCTCCGGGAGGACCGCCGTAGCCGCCACCGGGAGGACCGCCATAGCCGGCGCCGGGAGGGGTGTCGTATGAGGAAGGAGGGGGGAATGAGGGCTGGTGGGGCTTGGGGCGAGCGTAGCTCTTGAACTCGTTGTCGAGAGCCTCGGTGGAGTAGGCGGCGGGTTGGTTGTCGGTGGAGTAGTGGGGGCGATCGTAGTCGCCGGCGGAGTCGGATCGGGAGTAGGAGGAGGAGGAGGAGGTGGAAGGAGGGTAGCAGATCTCGTCGGAGGGAGGAAGGGGGCGGCCGTAGGTGAGGGAGATGTCGTAGCCGCCGTCATAAGGCGTCGGATCGTAGTCGTCGAAATCGTCGATTTCGTCGCCGGCGTCGTGGCCTCTTGGATAATACGACATCGTTTTTGGATTTCTTCTACTCTGAGATCTGAGAGTGTTGAGAGCGGGGAAGCAGCAGTGGAGTTTATAAATCGGAAGATGGGCAAACGACGTCGTATGGATGATTTTTTTTTTTATGGATAATAGAGTTTCTTTTTTTTTCCTCTCGATAAAAATTATAAAATGCGTGTATGTGGGCATATGTGATTAGATGAGGACTTTGAAAGTTGAAACCGTGTGACATGTGTGGGTGTTGGCAATTTCAGTTCATACGTGCCGACATATCTTCCAAAAATCACATAATGTTAACTTTTTAGAACTCTTAAAATATGTTAATTTTAACATAAAATCTCAATTATCGTCATAATATTAAGATGGTAATTATATTGGTTATCTACTAACTCCATTTATAGCATTGATTTTATTTATTTTAGATTAGATAAGTTTTGTTTGGATGGCATGTTTATTGTATATTGTTGTAAAGTTATTTTAATCTTATTTTTCATATTTTACTTTTTAAAGTAAATTAATTATCTTTAGTGTAAATCAAATCTACTGTATATATAAAAGCAATAAGGTTTGGAGCCACCACAATGCGCCACCTAGGATTTTGCCATATGTCGTTCCGAAATTACGCCATCTCAGCTTTTGCCACATGTCGTTACCATATTAAATAACATAATTTTTCTTTTTTCTAAAAATATCATATAAACTTATTCTATTAATATATTTGTCATGTCATTTACACATCATAAAAATATTTTCATAAAAAAAACTAAAATTACCACATAAAAATTACCATAATTTTTCTTTTTTTCTAAAAATACCATATAAACTTATTCCGAGATTACGTATATGAAAGAAGATATTTTTTCCAAATTATACAAATAAAATCTTACGTCTTCTGAAAATAGGTCAATATCTGAAATACAATAAAAACTAATAAGATTACTCATTTTTTATCTACTCATAGCTTTTTTTTTTTTTTAAATAATAGTGACTCATACCAAATTTCATTATTATGTTGTAAATCACTTTATTTTGGTTAAATTGTAATGGATTTTTATATATAGAGATCAAAATTTGAAAAGATTTGGTGATCTTTTATTTAAGATATACTTAATTTTTTTTCTAAGATTTATTGGTTATATTTTCGGATTTTAGCTTTTTTATTTAACCTTATGAATATTTTACAAATCATTGTTAGTCCTCAAAACAACTAAATTGTACAAACTAATAAGATAATTTCGTTACAGACAAATTGATGAAAATCACAATCTAGAACAAGGTAAGTTTGATTTTATAAATCACGCAAAATTGATATTATTGTAGGTAAGAAATTCTAACCATATTTATAATTATATGTACCTATTTTCTTTGTTATTTGAAAATTAAATTATATTTTGGGTCTTATTTACTAAAATTTTAAAATAAAAAATATACAAATTGGCAAATATGTTTTTTTTTGCTCCATGGTGTGACGTAAATTAATTTCACATAGTTAGGTCTTAACTCATTTAAGTTTATTAGTTTGCATAATAGTCCATCTGAACCATCTATGTAGATGATCTTCTCCACTTAGAATCAATATCTCTATCTATTACTAATAACTAAAGTCGGATCAATTTCTGCCACCACATTGCGCCACATCACACCTTTATTAAAATAATAGTTTTTTATAGTTAATTAAGCAAAAAAGTTATCTCCAAGTAAACATAAAGATAAAACAATATTTGTAAAAATTTATCTCCAAATAAACATAAAAATAAAATAATATTAGTATATTTTACCAATATAGATAAACAAAGGACATTATATTTATCATATTTGTAAAATATAAATTAAAAAATATAAGAAAAACATGTACATGTGGTCACATATATATCTTTCAAAAAAAAATTTCGATATAAATGATAATATCTTTGAAATATCCATCTATATATCTATAACTATATATTAAATCCGAACCTTTCCGAGCCACCAAAACAATTCTAGCCCCACCTTATATTTAAAAAGTAATTTTGTATTCTTATTATTTATATATTTTTTAAAAATTTTCTAAAAATCTATAAACCAACGTTCTAATATATTTAATAAAAAATTAAAAGAAAGGAAAAATAAAACATAAGATTTTTTTAATATATAATGATAGATTGTTATCATAATAAGGTAGGAAAATATTTTTACTATTAAGTTTTTCTATCTGAAACTAACATTCCACTATATTTCATATTTGGAAAATTTTAATTCGAATTTTAATTAAAAATTTAAAAAATTTAATTTATCTTTATCCTTTTATCTATTTATGTAAAAGATTTATGTAAAATATTAAAAAAATTATGTTAAATCAAATTTATATAAAAAAAAATTAAATTTTTTAAATATGTATATAATTACTTGCCTAAATTAGATTTATTACTAATAACTAAACCCGAAGCAATTTTTGCCACCACATTGCGCCACATTACACCTTTATTAAAATAATAGTTCTTTATAGTTAATTAAGCAAAAAAGTTATCCCAAATAAACATAAGGATAAAATAATATTTGTAAAAATCTATCTCCAAATAAACATAAAGATAAAATAATAATAGTATATTTTACCAATATAGATAAAAAAGGACATTATATTTATCATATTTGTAAAAGATAAATTACAAAAATATAAGAAAAATATGTACATGTGGTCACATATGTATCTTTGAAATAAAAATATCGATATAAATGATAATATCTTTGAAATATCCATCTATATATCTATAACTATATATTAAATCCAAACCTTTTCGAACCACCAAAACAATTCTGACCCCACATTATATTTAAAAAGTAATTTTGTATTCTTATTATTTATAATTTTTTTCTTTTAAATTTTCTAAAAATCTATCTAATTTTTATAAAAACCAAAATTCTAATATATTTAATAAAAACATTAAAAGAAAGGAAAAATAAAACATAAGAGTTTTTAATATATAATTATAGATTTCTATCATAATAAGGTAGGAAGATATTTTAAATATTAATTTTTTCTATAAAAACAAACATTACACACTATATTTTATATTTGGAAAAAATTAATTTGAATTTTATTTAAAAATTAAAAAAATTTATTTTATCTTTATCATTTTATCTATTTATGTAAAAGATTTAAAAAATTATCTAAAATAAAATTTAGATAAAAAAATAAAAATTTTAATATTTATATAACTACTTGCCTAAATTAAATTTTTATATAAAAAAATTATATTATCTTTTCCTTAATTTCCTTTTTGGACTATTTATGTTAATATAAAAGATTTTTTATCTTTAAAAAAAATCTATATTCATTCATATTTTTTATCTTTTCTTATTAATTATATTTTTAACTTTGTATTGAAAATTAAAGAATTGAATTTGATTAAAAAAATTATAGAATTTACATTATTTTTAGCTATTTAATTTTTTTGTAAAACATTTATAAATTTTAATGATTCTAATTAAAACAATTTTTATTCATACTTTTTCATAAATAAATTATCATTAATCTATCAAACTTATATTGGACTCACTTTAACAACTTTAGTTGTACCTCACATTATATTGGCTCAACTTAATATTTTTTTAATAAATACGTTATTTTTATTTTTATATTAAATTAAAATATTATTTATTAAATAAATTAAGTATTAAATATATATAGTCCTGCACGACACAACGAGTATAACAAGTTAAACCTGGTTATGAAATATTGTCAAGGAAAAAGAGCAATATTGATTTTTTTATCTTAATAATCTATGTTTATCTTCAATTTTAAACTTAATAATCTAGATTTAATTTGTTTAATTTGATTTCAAAAACAAAATAATTTTTATACATATTATAGGCAATAAATTACTTACATTAAATATTATATTATATTTTTATTTAATAATATCTTTTTATAATATATTTAAAAAATTGTAAAGTCATTGTCGTGCAGGGCACGACGGGTACAACTAGTAATTAAATAAATCTTTAACAAACTATTTCAGTGTAATCTCCACGAATTAAATTAATTGTCGGGCCTAGGTAATGTATTATATCTTACAGTTCATCAAAGACATTGAACAATTGTCTTTCGGAAAAAACTAATTATTAATAGACCTGACAAGTCCGGGCCGGCCCGCACGGCCCGGCCCGCTTAAAACACGGGTTTGGACATGGAAATTAGCCCGAAAGGCCAGGCCCGGTCCGGCCCGTAAAATATGGGACCGGGCTTGGACAACGAAAAAAGCCCGTATACCCGGCCCGTATATATATTATATATATAATTTATATTTTATAATAATATTAATATATTATATCATTAATTATTTCTACATATAAATACTTGCAATTTATATCTAGTTACAATTTTTAGATTAGTTACATTTAATGGTTTAGCAAATGAAAATTTGCATAGATTATCATTAATATAATTTTTTTTATTCATCTACTTGCAATTTATAATGTAATTTTGGACATGATTTGTAGGCCCGGCGGGCCCGTGGACGGCCCGGCCCGTATTTGTGGGCGGGTATGAAAATTTGCAATTTTTTTTTGTCCACATCAACGGGCAAGCCCGGCCCGTTGATGTGGACAAAAAAAAAAATTGGCCCGGCCCGAGCCCGCCCATGTACAGGTCTAATTATTAACTAATTTGTTTCAATTATAACTCGGGCAAGGCACCGAAAATTTAACTACAAAACATTAGGGACTTAAAAGGATATGTTTTGTATAAAATCAGATATGGGGTTAGAATGAGATATCATGTTAATTATAGGGGTGTCCTTAAACCAAAACAGAAAAACCGATTATTTTTTAAGTTAACCAAACCGACTTTTTTTTTTGAAATTTCGGTTTGGTTAACCGAACCAAAAATATTTTCGGTTTATCGATTCGGTTTCGGTTCATGACTTTACATATAATGGCTAAACGAAAAAACGAAATTATATTAATTTTTTTCACATATTAATTATCTTTGATATATTTAGTGGTTAAACTCTATGATCTTAAATGTGTTAATCTAGTTTGAGTCTTTCCATCTTCAATTTTAACAATTTACACACTACTTTTCCACTTCTCATTAATATTGTTGATATGCCTTGAATCAGTCGTTGACCGGAACCCGCCGGGTGTTTGGGAGATGAGCCCCCGACAACAACAAGGGTCCGAGGGGCGGAGCCCCCGACAGGAAGTCCGAGGGGCATGCGCCCACCGGTCAGCGAGTCAGGGGTCCAGGGGCGATGCCTCCTGGCCAGGGGGAGGGCAGTGCCCACCCGCCCAAACAGTATACAATATTAATTATGTTTGGGCCTCTCATGATCTGTTTGGGCCTACGACCCATAATCTGTAATAGGGTTTCCTAAGTCACTATATAAACTCTCGAAATATCTAATATTTTGTACTCTGTAATCAGCCTCCGTAATATTATACACTTTCTCTGCCCGTGGAGGTAGGTAACACATTGTTACCGAACCACATAAATCTCTATGTTGATCTTGTTTATTGTTCTCGTTCGATCTCTCGTTACAACAAATATAAGTCGCTTATTAAATTTGATGAGATAAAAATTAATACACACAATATAGTATATACTCTCGATATTTGTTTACAACAACCAAGACAATATGATATAAGTACATATTTAAAATAAAAGTCTTGCTTGATCATTTTTTTTATTCAAATTTTATTATTTTAGTCTTAATTATTTAAGGTAAAATTACATAAACGGTTATCGGTTAACCGAGAAAACTTAATCGAAAAATTGGTTATCTGAACTACGGTTAACCGGGATTCACGGTTCGGTTTCGGTTCATGATTTTAACTAACCGAAATCATGGTTAACCGAACTTTGGTTAACCGAAATCTCAGTTAACCGGGTTTGGACACCCCTAGTTAATTAGGCATCGAGTTGGAAATGTATATTTATTAATGGGTGTTTGGTAAAATTTTGAGACAAAATTAGGGTTCTTTTATAATTGGGAAAAATCTTTGTTGGTGTACTTGCAAAACCTTACTATTAAATCGAGAATAAAATATACGACACACAAGATTTAACGAAGTTCGGTGAATTGCCTACGTCCTTGGGATGAACAATACTGTTGAAACGCAAAATAAATGAGCGCTAGAAATGAGTTTTTAAAATACTTTCACAAACCAAAAAATGAAATTTCAATTTTTTTAAGCACGCCTCTAAAGATTTCAAGTGCTTCAAGATTATTCGAGCTTCTTAAGATTATGCACATTCTTTTACTGTTCTTTGTATATCCCTTGGCCTAATTACAAATTTTTTACTAAGGGTTCCTCTCTAACACAATGACTTGGAGCTTGTTTGGAACTCCCTATAGTATATAGCACAATTTTTAAAAGTGTTTCAACACGTCAAATCTCTTTTAGCAAGGGATTGCCTCGAGCGAGAGATGCTTTTTGACCCTTGCTTCCTCCGCCTTCTTCTGCTATTTATATACATCGATGTGGGTTGTATTATTGAGAAGTTTCGATGTCTGATAGGCGAGCTAATAGGTAACGTGTTGATCACTGATTGGTGGGTGCGCGGTGGACCTCTCGTTCTCTTCCACCAATGTTCGATACCACTTGTTTCCTCCGCGCGCATTCAAGTAAGTTTTCTCTTTCTTTTTTGTTTTTTCTCATCTTTGTTTTAGAACGAAATAAATTGAAAGAACACTTCTCTACAATGTTCACATTCAATCTTTCTTTCGCACTTCACGACTTTGCCTTCTCACATAAAATATTTACGACTCGTTGGATGATGTGACCCGTTGATAAAAATTTTAAGTTCTAAATTTTATTATATTTTTGTTTTTATAAGTATTCAAAAAACCAAACTTCAATCAAATAATTTTGGTTTAGATCATTAATGCTTGTGAAATTAGTAATCTAACATGTGCTCCATTGAATTTGATATATTTTATACTACTTGGTAGTGGTGTAGTACTATGTAATTGAGGGACTATAAGATGCAATCCACCACAATTGATACTACCATGATTGTCACCACCAACCTTCTACCACTTCCATTGGATTTCACCATCTCTCTCTAAAAATTTTGTGTTCCATAATGCATACATATATCCTATTTTGAGTGTGTCTCCATTAATAATGTTGAAATTAATTTGCAAAATTTTAACTTTTGTGTTCTTTTAATCTCATTATAAAGACCTTTTTATATTTAATCTCCTTCACTATCTTAAAAATTGTGAATAAACTTTATTTTCACACTTTTTAGATAAATCCAATCAGGAATGGTGGGCAGTATTTTTATAGTCTGTTTGAATAATCCAAGAAAAGGAGGGTATTTGAGGGTGTAGAGTTTGTTTCCTCTTAGGTGGTGCATGACACCATTGCTTTGCACATGGTATTCAAAAGATGCTTGTAGTGTCATGAAACTAGAGCCAAGGGTGGTGAAGGTCGACTGCGATGCATCAATTTCGGATTTTGTAGGATGAAAGATTGGCTTTGTGGCTCGGGATGGGGACGATGTGGTCTATTTCTATGTTGCTTGGCGTGTTCAATTGAGTAATGTGGTGAATCTTGCCAAGACTTTCTATTGGGCATTGAATGCTTGCTTGAAGTAGGATTTTTACTTACATTTGTTTGGAAAGGTCCGCTTGGATTTTTGTTAGATATTAGTTTATTTTTTTGGTCCATAAAAGAAACTTAGGCCATTACAATGGGGATGAAGGATTCAAACTTGTGACCCACTTAGTTAGTGAGGCTTATATTGATATAAGTTGATTTTATAGAATTGGGCGGGTAATAAGGATGATTACATTTCTACGTCTGGATATTGTGTTTTTCTTGGACGAACTTCGATTTCTTGGAGCTCTAGGAAACAAAAGACCGTAGCTCGATCTTCAACCGAAGTTGAATATCGTGCTTTAGCGGATTCAAGTTGTGAGTTGTTATGGGTGTTGTCTTTGTTCTTTGAATTGGGCATTCGTGTTTCCTCTCAGCCCGTTATCTATTGTGATAATGTTGGAGCAAAACAATTAAGTGACAATCCGATTTTTCATTCTAGGATGAAGCACATTGTTTTGGCTTCTCATTTCTTTCGTGAGCACGTTCAACATGGGTCTTTCCGAGTATCTTATGTCTCTACACATGATCAAGTCGCAGACGTTTTAACCAAGCCATTGTCGAGAGCTCAATTCTAGTTACTTGTCTCCAAGCTTGGACTTTGTTCCTTTTCATAGTCTACCTCGTCCAGCTTGCGGGGCATATTATAGATATTATTTATGATTCTCTTATCTTTCTATTATGTTAAAGTATTTATTTATTTCCTTTATCTTCTAGTCTATGATAGATATTAGGAAACCCTATATATTGTATTGATTGGCTTGCAAGTACTTTGTATTCTCTATTTAAAGAGAAATCTTCATCAATAATATTATCAGTTGAAACCTAATTTTATACTGTAGATTTTACTAAATGTTCGTGGAGGCATGTTTGGAGGCAAGCTAATGGTGCTACACATTTTGTTGCTTTTTTATTTTCTTATTTTTTCTATGAGATAAAAATTCATAATACTAGACAAGCTTGATATCTGAGAGGTCGTAAGAAACAGAGCAAGAAAAGTACAAATAATCAAACAGAAAGACCAACGACAAGATTCGGCTCGAAGTGAGTAAAACACAAAAAACGCCCGACAAACAAACCCATCTTGTCGCTTCTTTATAGCCTCTCTTTTTAATTTGCAATTTGAATATTTTTTTTGTTCTTATTGTCAAAGAGGTGAACTAGGCCCTATTAATTATGGATTTTTAGCTAATATGAGAAATTTGCCTACTAGAGGCATCAGTTTAAGAACAAAGAAGGCTACAAATACTATTATCGGTCCGATTTATCTACTCCATAATCATACTCCCTCTTATACTCCCTTGTTTTAATTGGTTAGAAGATATTTTTGAAAAATTTACTAATATTTAAGTTTTAATTGGTTAGAAGATATTTTTTAATATTTTACTAATATTTAAGTTTCTTTTTAATGTAATTTGGAAATTCATCATCCAAACACATCGTAGGAGAGTATGGAAGGGAGTATATTTAGAGAGTAGAAGATTTGATTTGTACTATTAGAAGGGGGTGAGTTGATATCTGCCCTAGTAAATGTTTTTACAATTTGAATATATCCGTTTTAGTTGCTCAAAAACACTTTTTAAGATATTAAAATGACATTATTATAAAGTTTAAAAATATATTAGGTCGAAAAACAATAGCCTTTTCTAGTTTGAAGCAAAAAATAATTTTTAACTAAAATATACTTTTATTTATATTAAATGTGAAAAACAATTGTATTTACATCTCTCAAGATAAATAAAAAATATTTTTGTCTCAAAAATACTTTTTTTGGCGCAAAATTAGAACAAGCTCTATTGTGTTTTATTTCCGAAAAATAAAACAATATTGAGTTTTAGTTATTTTCATCTCTGAACCGGTGTTTTTTGATGGTCACCATTATTCGTCGCATGGCTACTATTACGGTTCTCAAATTTTCTCAGAAAATTCCCCACTCCTTCTTCCGCCATAAATAGAGACAAAGAAAGCGAGGTGGTCAATCAAGTCGTGCGAGAAGAGGAGTTGAACCAGAAGATGGCACAAACATCGAGAGAACTGATGGTTTCAATCGACGGCGACGCCGGCGCGTACCGGACGGTGCAAGAGGCAATCGACGCCGTCCCCCTCCGCAACACTTGCCGGACGGAAATCCGCGTCTCCCCCGGCGTCTACAAACAACCGATCTACATCCCTAAAACGAAGAATTTCATCACACTCCGCGGAGTCGCCCCCGAACAAACCGTTCTCACTTGGAACAACACTTTCGAAAAGATCGAGCACCACCAGGTTTCAATTCGTAAACCCTATGCGCACCTTTTGATTTTGTTTTCGATGAATTTCTCGATTCTAATTTGTTTGGATAGGTGCGTGTTTGCAGCCGTCTAGTGTGATTGGGGAGGGGACGTTTGGATGTGGGAGTGTGATTTTGGAAGGAGAGGACTTCATTGCTGAGAATATCACCTTTGAGAACTCTTCTCCTCAGGTTCGTACTTTTCATTTTACATCATGATGATTATGATGCTTACTTGATTATCAATTTACCTGCATTGTATGAAACTCAATGAGATGAATATGAATTCCTCTTATACGTAATTTTGTATAGGGATCAGAACAAGCCGTGGCACTGAGAGCTACGGCTGATCGATGCGCATTTTATAATTGCAGGTTCCTTGGTTGGCAGGTATTCAAAGCTTGCTTTTGTACTTTGATGATTGCTTAAATTTGAGAGCTGGAACTTCCAAATTTATAGTATGTGGCTTAGATGTCAATCATGAACAACTTTGCCAGTTTATGCCAGATTTCTTGCTTTTTACTTGTGCAACACATCATTATTTGTGATGTGCGTTTGATGTCATACGGCTCCTCATTCAATTCTTTCAATTTTAGGAGACTGTTCTGTATGCATATAATTTATCAATTTACTCTCAAGTCTTTCTCTTTGCTCTAGTTGCTTAATGGTACTTATTTGTATCAAATTCTCAGAATGTGTATTACTATAATAGTATTTGGATTCTTAAACTATTTTGAGAGAGTGGTATATTTTAGGAGCTTGAGATTTGAGATATTTTTTCACTTTCTCTGAGTATGTGGCAATATACGTGCTAGGATACACTGTATCTGCATCATGGAAGACAATATTTGAGGGACTGTTACATTGAAGGAAGTGTGGACTTTATTTTTGGTAATAGCACTGCTCTTTTCGAACATTGCCATATACATTGCAAGTCGGAGGGATTCATTACAGCTCAGCAAAGAAAGTCTTCTGAAGAGACTACTGGATATGTGTTCTTGAGGTGAGTACTAGCTTTTGAATGTCATTGTAAATCATTATGATTTATCTTTGTGTGAATCTTTTTGTTGGCAGGAAATTATTTCTTTAGGTGTCAGATAGCCATGTCTAGGCACTTTTTGGAGTGAATTTAGTAGTCATGCCAATATATTCATGAATGATCCTTTGTAGTTTGGCCAGTATATTCATGAATAAGCTGGATTAGCAATTTGTTCAATTTTCTCAAAATGAACTTAACTAGACACAGTTAATTCAGCTGGATATAATGTTTGTTGTTTGACATCCTAATTATCTTTTTACTCTTTGAAGTTTTGGAGTAAACTGAGGTTTCACAAGGTATAGTATGCAGTGCAGTCTCTTTTAGATAACTCTGAACTTTAAAGACCGACGGAAGTAGTTTTTTTTTTTTTTTTTACCTTCAAACTTTCAAGTGTAAGAAGCTTGAGTTGCCAACACTGGTTGAACTGCCCGCCCACATTGATTTCTCACACTGAAAAAGCTTCTTTGATGAAAATTTGGGTCACATACTCACATTCTTGCGCTCATCTTCTTCTTTTACTATTAGAATAATAACTAGAGTGAACTATACAAGATAAATTTCTGGTCATATTATTTTAAAACTTTATGGCTTCCAAAATTTTCCTTTCACTGGTTGCAGTGACATTATTTGGTGATGAGAGAAAGAAAAGCAACAAGATACTACTCCATATATAGGCTTGCCAAGACAAATTTGTGTTGAAACTACTTTTCTATAAACTCTTTGTCTCTTTTCTTTTAGCTTATACTAATAGCATTCTGCGCCTTAGCATATAGCTTATTTTGTTTTACTAATTATGTGCTTCTTATCTTTTTTGAGCCTTTTAAAGAATGCAAACCATTTATATTTTAGGTGTGTTGTCACTGGCAATGAGAGATCTTCATATATACATCTTGGACGGCCATGGGCCCCTTTTGCAAGGGTGGTATTTGCTTACACTCATATGGATAATTGTATCACACTAGAGGGCTGGGATAACTGGGGCAAGCCTGAGAATGAAAAAAGTGCTTGCTTTTATGAATACAAGTAAGCTTTTAACTTTCCTACATGTGATTCGTTTCCATCACATACTTGAACTTGTTACTGTTCCGAGCAATCATATTTTGTTTTTTATTGCCTTCCTGGTGATTTTATGGCTGCTTTTTAGGAAGAACATACTTTAGCTGAGTTCAGTCAATTTGTTTTCTGTTCCCTTATTTTCTCATTTAGCTTGTCCACATCACCCAGATTTCCTATAGAACACATACTAGAGTTTTTAGTCCTAGAAAGTTAGTTTTTTTTGTCCAGATCAAAATGGAAATTCAGAGGCTTTAGTGTCAAATTTGGTAGTGGCTGTAGTGTTAATGGCCAAAAATACAGGTGAAATGATCTCACTCATTTCCATCTTCGGCTTCTAATGATCATTACAGGTGTGTCGGCCCTAGTTGCTGCCGTTCAAAGCGGGTGTCATGGTGCAAAGAGTTGTCAGATGAAGAAGCTCACCAGTTCATTGCCCATTCCTTCATAGACTCTAATCCTCAAAATCCTTGGCTTTTGCAGAGAATGGGCAACAGAATACCTTGCTCTGCTTAAAAGAGGCACCTTTAAGATTTCCTATTACTAAAGCTTCAATACATAAATCTGTATTATTCAGAGTTGTGATTTCATATGTTTAACACTTAAAAATATTGGACTACTTGTGATTTTGTAAGCCCTCTAGCATGCTTTTCTATGTACTCTCCTTCCCCTTGAGGGGAATTTTGATGTATTGAGTATAAATACTCCTCTTTATGTAATAACAGAACTAAGAGAATAGAGTGCATTTGTGATTGAACAAACTAGTTTTGTAACTTATACGACTGGGTGTGAAGCTACGAAAGGAACTGAGAGAAATTGGTGATCAAAAGAAGAGGTGGGAAGTGTTAGAGATAGCTCATTCTAAAAAGCTTGCAGATGGTGGTGAGTTCATCACACACTTGTGGGTGTTGCTTTTCCATGTTGGGATCATCGATTGAAACTCTTTTACAACTGATGAAATTGTTCATAGAAACAACTCCACAACTTCTTGCTAGTAGTTTTACTAGTGTCAAGAATAAGGTGTTTACTTGTATAATACTAGTGTCAAGAATAATGAGGCTATTGTAAGTATAACTCCCCTGATACTTATTACAATAGGACCAAAAACCGTTACAACAATCCTAGTGTAAAGCATTATACATTTTTAGTATAGAGTCTCTTGCATTAGATCTATTGTAATGGTTGATTAACCTATTATAATAATTTACTTTCTTTCACAAAACCATTAAAGTAGGTTTAAAAAATACATTACAAAATCCATTCATTACCTAATGTAACACATTTTACTAATAAAAGTAAAGTTTTACAAAATAATGGTTTTTTTCGTGCATCTATCCATTACTTCCATGAACAAATGCACACACAACTTCGATCTCACGAAAAACTCACTTAGAACATATCACAATGAGAAACTTAAATGCTCACTTTGTAGTTTGCTTTATTTAAAAGAAGATAAGAAACCTTAGTTGTTTGAAAGTTTGATATTTTGGTTGAAGATCAAAACTTTGGGAGTGTTACCCAATCACCGTCAAGTTTGATATTTTGTCTTGCTTTCAGAGGCCTCGAGTAAAGCTCGATCCTCGCCAATGCGCCATGACAATTGACAAAATAAAAATTTCAATCCTAATTTCATATCAAAATAAAAATATAACATGATGACAAAATCGTAACAAAATACTCCCTCCGTCCCCTTTTGTTTGTCCAATATTCCATTTCGGGCGTCCCGAAATGTTTGTCGTACTTTCCCTCCTTTCCTTTTTTATCCATACATTTCTTACAAAAATACCCCAACCAATATCACTTTTTACCCACTTTTTAACTTTACATCTCATCAACTATTCATCTTCTCTTACCTAATATCATATTTTATCCATTTTCTCAATTACCAATACTACTTTACACTTTTTATCCCTATAAAATTACAAATATACCTCTAATAAATTTCAAATTTTTACCCACTTTTCCAATTATAATACTACTTTACATTCTCCTTAATAACGGCAAAAACCGTCCTTTAGGACAAACAAAAGGGGAGTGAGAGTATTAAACTAATAATTTCAGCTTGTATAAGGAGCAAATGGTTTTTAATCAACGATATATACATTTATACCCGTTACTCGTTTTTACCATTACAAGAAGCATCTCATATGAACGACAGAAATCAAAATCCAGAATCTGTTTCACCTTTCACACGGCTTGGACATCCCAAAATCCCAATAAAACCCAAACCCAACAGAACAATCTTCGAATCAGAATCTCAAATTTCAACCGTCTCCTTCCGCGTCATCTCTCAGCGAACTCCCCACTCCATCTTCCGCCATAAGTAGAGACAAAGTAAGAGAGCTCATAAAGATTTCATACAAAATCGGAGAGTGTGAGTAGAAGAGGAGTTGAAAACCAGAAGATGGCGATGTCGGCACCGAGAGTACTGATGGTTTCAACCAACGGCGAAGCCGGCGCGTATCGGACGGTGCAAGAGGCAATCGACGCCGTCCCCCTCGGCAACACTTGCCGGACGGTGATCCGCGTCTCCCCCGGCGTTTACAGGCAGCCAATCTACATCCCTAAAACGAAGAATTTCATCACACTTTCTGGACTTGCTCCTGAAGAAACTGTAATTACTTGGAATAACACTGCCACTAAGATCGAACACCACCAGGTTTCAATTCCTAAACCCTATGTGCACCTCTTTTGGATGAATTTGTTGGTTGTTAATTTGTTTGGATGATTGCGATTTTCCAGCCGGCTAGGTTGATTGGGACGGGGACGTTTGGATGTGGGAGTGTGATTTTGGAAGGAGAGGACTTCATTGCTGAGAATATTACCTTTGAGAACTCTTCTCCTCAGGTTATTACTTTCCATTATGCATTACGATGATGCTTTACTTCATTTGTAATCAGTAAATTTGTGGAGAATTTATCACAATATCTGCTTTTAGCTGCTTCGTATGGAACAATTAGATGAATTTCTTATTAAATTTTACAGGGATCAGGACAAGCTGTGGCACTGAGAGCTACAGCGGATCGATGCGCATTTTATAATTGCAGGTTTCTTGGTTGGCAGGTATTCAAAATTTGCTCTTATACTTTGAGATGATTGCTTAAACTGCAAACTAACTTATGAATCCTTATTTAAATATCCTATATCATCTGTTGGGAATAATCACCTCTAGAAATCTGAGAGCTTCAAGTTCCAAGTTTTTAGTATATATGTTACTTAGATTGTCAGTTATGAACAACTTTGCCATTTTTTTTAAACCTAATTTCATGCTTTTTACATGTGCAACATAGCTTATTTGTGCTGCTTGTATTTGATGTGGATCTGGGAGCCATGTGCTGCAATATAATTTATATGCAGGAGATGCTTCTGTATGTAAACTAACATATGAATCCTTATTTAAATATTTTATGTCACCTGTTGGGAATAATTACCTCTAGAAATTTGTGAGCTGCAAGTTCTAAGTTTATAGTATTTTACTTAGATTGTCAGTTATGAACAACTTTGCCAGTTTATACCAAATTTCTTGCTTCGTACATGTGTAACACAGCATTATTTGCGTTGCTTGAATTTGGTTTGGATTTTGGAGACACATGCTGCAATATGATTTATACGCAGGAGATGGTTTTGTATGCATATACCTCTCTCTTTGCTCTAGTCTTTTGATGGTATTTTTTTGTTTGGGATTTCAATGTTGTCTTTCAATCAGGGTAATAGTATTCAAATACGGGTTCTTAACCTCTGCCCAAGACAAATTATTATAGTTTGTCTATTTTGAGAAAGTGGTATATAGTAGAAACTTGAGATATTTCCTTGTCTCTGAATGTGTGGCAATATGCTTTGCTAGGATACACTGTATCTGCATCATGGAAGACAATATTTGAGGGACTGCTACATTGAAGGAAGTGTGGACTTTATTTTTGGTAATAGCACTGCTCTTTTGGAACATTGCCATATTCATTGCAAGTCGGAGGGGTTCATTACAGCCCAGAGTAGAAAGTCTTCTCAAGAGAGTACTGGATATGTGTTCCTGAGGTGAGTACTTTTGGTTCTCTTTGTAAATCATTATGACGTATCTTCGTTGTATACAATCTTCTTGTTGACCTGAAATTATTTCTTTGGGGTTCAGATAGTCATGTCTAGGCACTTTTTTGAGTAAACTTAGTATTTTTGCCAATATATTTATGAATAATCCTTTGTAGTTTAGCCAATATATTCATGAACAAGCTGGATTAGCAATTTGTTTAATTTTCTGAAATGAACTTAATTGAACACAGCTGATTTAGCTGAATATAATGTTTGACTGGTGCTAATTATCTCTTCCTCTTTGAAGTTTAGCGCATTCACTTGAAAAAACCAAGTGAAACTAAATATGTTAAATGACGATTAAAAACACAAGAGTGATGGAAGTTTTTTTTCCACCTTCAAATTTTTAAGTGTAAGAAGCTTAGGGGAAGTTCTCTTCCATAGAAAGTTGCACTTCACTGCACCAGACACACTAGTGCCTGTTTTATAGTGAAAGTTAGCTTAACCTTTTTGTATGCCAGGTTGAGCTTGTATTCATAATGTATTCTCATGAGTGTGCAATATGATTATTGTACTACATCTTGCTGCTCCTGCCTTCACCTCCAGTCTGGTTAAACTCCTCTGCATTCCTCAATGGGGTTTAAATTTGGGTAGTCGTTGGATTAGAGGGATGACTATTAGAAAGCTTGTTTGATAAAAATTTGGGTCATATTGTCATGCTCATCTTCCTTGTACTATTTAAATAATAACTAGAATGAACTAGACAAGACAAATTTCTGGTCATATTATTTGTAACTTTTATGTCTTCCAAAGATTTGCCTTTCATCAGTTAGAATAAGTGACATTACTTGGTGATTTGGGAAAGAAAACTATAGATCCTTTGTAGAAAACCAACAAGATGCTACTCCATAGTCCATATATAGATTTGCCAAGACAATATGAATTGTTCTATAAGCACTTTGTGCTTATGCTTTTAGGTTATATTAATAGCATTTTGTGCCTTAGCTTATAGCTTATTTTGATTGCTTTAGGTGTGTCATCACTGGCAATGGGAGGTCCTCATATACACATCTTGGACGGCCATGGGGCCCTTTTGGAAGGGTGGTATTTGCTTATACTCATATGGATCATTGTATCAAACCAGAGGGCTGGAATAACTGGGGCAAGTCTGAGAACGAAAGAAGTGCTTGCTTTTATGAATACAGGTAAGTTTTTTACTTTAATAAATTCTATGAGACCCTGAATATATGCAACTCTTTTTTATATTCTTTTTTTTTTCCTTCCCATGTTAATTAAGCTCCTTATATATCACATCTTGCATAATGGTGCTACAAGATTATTTTATTGCCTTCCGGGTGATTTTATGGCTGCATTTTGAAAATCAACCAAATATCAATATGGGAAAGAAGTGGCTTTTATGAAAGAACATACTTTGGCTGGACTAAGCTGACATGTTTTCCGATTCCCTTATTGTCTCAATTACCTTTTCCATGTCACCCAGATTTTCTATAGAACCAACACACAATCCAGATTTCAGTACTAGAACTTGAGTGCTTCCAGTTCAAAAAGAAAATTATGTGGCTTTACTGTCAACATTGGTAGTGGTTGCAAAAGTAATGCCCATAAATGCAATTTTCAAGAGATGTTCAACTGAAATCAACAGGATTTGTGAGAATCAAACTAGAAATGATTTGGCTTCTAACCAACGCATTGATTCGTAATTGCAGGTGTATTGGCCCTGGTTGTTGTCCTTCAAAGAGGGTGACATGGTGCAGAGAGTTGATAGATGAAGAAGTTTACCAGTTCATCTCTCATTCCTTCATAGACTCTAATCCTCAAAGACCTTGGCTTTTGCAGAGAATGGGCATCAGAATACCCTGTTCTGCTTAATAGAGGCGCCATTACGATACCCTACCAATAAATCTTCCATATGTATAAATCTGTATTATTCAGAGTTATGATTTTCGTCTGTTTAACACTTAAAAACAAGGCGCCTTTTCGGGCATGTTTGTTTGCTCCAGTTTATCTACTCTGTGCAACTGGTTGAGTCAGATATGTATGATGATAAGTTACAATATGAATAAAAGTCTTATGACATTTCATGTATTATGCATCCTCTTAAATTCCTCACAGTTACATTAAGATCACCAGTAATCAGAACATGAGCACGAGCCGTGCTTGAAGCAATGAAACCGACTCCTGTCCCTAATGACAATTTCCCTCTTATAAACTGATGAAACAATCTTCATAGCAGAATGACAATCTCTGCAGATTCTCAGATTCTTGAATATGTAAAGAGGCATGCCTGGTTTAGTGCTTATTAGCCCAAAGCAAACTGCTAGCTTCTCACTGTGACTAAACAATGCTTGCTCCTTCTCCTCCATTTCCTCCATGGCGCTCTCTCCATTATAACCAGAGAAAACTTGAGCATTCGTCTCTGGAACGTAACCAGATAATCTCAATTTCTGAATAACTCCATCCAATTTTGAGTATATCTCTTGAGCTTGAGGATGTGACTTGTCACCTGCACTGAAATGATGAACTTGCCCTTCAACATGAATGGAGCTCATTCCAGGAACTTTTCGAAAACCCTTTTCTTTTAGAATATTACGAAATTGATTTGCCTTTTCAACCTTCCCAGATTGGACATACATGTTGGAAAGCAAAACATGGCATTCTGTATTCTCAGGATCCAATTCAACCAAATCTTGTAAAAGCTTTTCAGCCAAATTGAGTTTCCCATAAAACCTGCAAGAACCCAGAAGAGATCCTAGAATTACCGAATTAGCCCGAATCGGCATCTTTCTGACAAACTCCTCTGCCTCTTCTAATTTTCCTGCTCTACCAAGAAGATCCACAATACAAGCGTAATGTTCAACTTGAGGTTTGATTCCATACAAACTCTCAAGATTGTTAAAGTAATATAGACCTTGATCAACTAAACCAGAATGGCTACACGCGTTCAACAAACACGTCATAGTAATTATATCCGGTCTAACTTCCCTGACCATCCGAGGAAAAAGTTCCAATGCAGCAAGACCGAGCCCGTGCATAGCTAACCCACAAAGCAAAGCATTCCAAGTCACCACATTCCTATGTTTCATGTTCCAAAAGACTTTCAAGGCGACATTTATTCTACCACATTTTGCATACATGTCTACTAAGGCGGTTCCTACCATAGGATCCATCTCCTCTTCATCCATGACCTTTACCGCGTAAGAATGAACCCACCTGCCAATCATTGCATTACCTGACACAGCACAGGCACTCAAGAGAGAACAAAGAGTCACATAGTTAAGCCGAAATCCGAAACTAAATACCATTTCACATAGAAGTGAAAATGCTTCTTTTGTAAAGCCATTCTCAACATAACCCTTTATCATGATTGTCCAAGCCACCTCATTGTTCTTATCAGGCATAGAATCAAACAAAGCTCTCCCATTCTCTAGGCTTTCCCATCTTACCAATCCATCCAAAATCACACTCCAAGTAATGACACTCTTTTCCTCCATCTCATCAAAAACCCTCTTGGCATCACTCATGAGCCCACATTTGGAGTACATTCCAATCATTGAATTGCACACTCTGAGAGTAAAAGCCAAGCCCATCTTCACCATAACTCCTATTCCATGATTGCCAACTCTTGCATCCCCTAACTGAGCAAAAGCTTGAAAGAAGCAAACCATGGTGGCATCATCGGGCTCTACAGCAAACCCGCGCATTTTTCTGTAAAGATCAAGAGCCTCGACGGGCATTTTCAGGTGGGTGTAGCATCCTATAAGAGCGGTCCAATCAAAAGCATCTTTGTGTGAGTGAGGAATTTCGTCGAACAGTTTGTGGGCATAATGAGGGTGACCACATTTGGAGTACAAATGGAGAAGGGCATTGGAGACGTAAGTTTCCGGAATGGATGAAAGCCCGGTTGTGATGACGGCGGCGTGGAGCTTCTCGCCGTCGAAGAGGGATAGGCGGCGGGCGCTGCACCTTATAAGGGAACGGTAGTGACGAGACAATGTAGCTATGGTGGTAGAATTGGTCATGGGAAGAAACTTGCAATCAAGATTTTCAATATCGGCTAATATACGTCCTAATAATTTAATGGGAAATTGCATGAAATGACCCTACCTTTGGTGGTGGTTACGGAAAATAACCATAACTTTTAAAATTGCGGCAAATCGCCCCGATTATGGAGATGGATTGTGATTAGTACTCTAATCATGATTAAATACGATTTTCTTAACATTAACGATCATGTTACATTGTTATGCACTACTTTGTAGTTCGTACTATATAATATTATGTGACTATTAACGAAAAAAATACATATGCTAGTGTTGCTACTCTCTATAAGTGACGCTATTACCCTCAATTTTGAAAGTTAAAACTTTTCTAACAATCCCCCAAATGGGGTTATTTTATGATATTTTCCCTAATTTAGTTTTAATTATGTTTTAGAGGCAATAGTAATATCAAAAAAAACAATGAGGACAATAGTCTCACGTTAAAAAAGTTTAAAAAGGCAAATATTAATTTTCAATTATTTGAAGAAACATACGGCCCCACGCACTACTTGTGCACATTCCTCACCTTTCTTTCCCCTTCTCCGCATATAGCGCTTTTGATCGCTCGCCTGAGATCAATCCTAGTATCCTACCAATCGGATTCCCAATAAGGTCAATTCGTCGTCTTCCCTCCCGATTTCTTTTTCTGTTGTCGATCATCAATGGAATTGCTCGTTTATTGAATTTCAAATCGTTGAATTTTGAACAGATCAAGGATTTCGAAGAATTTTAGGGCACGATGACTGAGGCATTCGAGGGGTACGAGCGCCAGTACTGTCAAACTTCCGCCAATCTCTCCAAAAAGTGCAGTTCTGCTGCTCTTCTCGATGGAGGTAAACGGGAGAGATACAATTCAAATAGATTTTTGCCCCATTTATGTTGATTTCATGATTGATTGGTATCTTGTAGCTTGACCGTGGATTAATACCTGTAGAATTGTTCCATTTGAATTTTTGTTTCTTCCTTTTTCATGGAGGGGGTTTAATTAGCTGGATTTCATTGCGAGTAATGTGGTGTTAACAACGAGGAGGATAAGGGTATGGATTGGAGTCTGGAGGAAGTACAAAATTGCTCTGGTTTAGAGTCTGAAATGTGAAGATATTTCATTGCGAGTAATGTGGTGTTAACAACGAGGAGGATAAGGGTATGGATTGGAGTCTGGAGGAAGTACAAAATTGCTCTGGTTTAGAGTCTGCAATGTGAAGATATGTAGGGGATTTCATTTGGATGTGTGGGAACTTTAATTGATTATGCAGTTTCTGGTTTAGTTAGGTTAAGGCTTTTTAAAATTTTGCTTGCAGTTGGAAGGATTTTACATTGTCAATGATCTAAAATTGTTCATATTTATTGGATCTTGAGGTTTCCATTATGGTTTCTAGAACCACTTAGGAAGCCTGTGTCATTTTCCCCTTTGATTAAACTTCAGAACACATTGAAGTCTTGATGTGTGTGTGTGTGTTCAAGGTCCTATTAAGTGGATCTCAGGGTTTTTCTTCTTGAACTCGCAGATGTGGTTATTGTCGTTATAGAGGGCTCTCCGCTCATCTTTAAAACTTGTGTTACACTGTTTCACATGTTTAAGGCTATCTTTCTGTGTTAACATGAAGTTAGAAGGTCATCTTAGCAGGAGGATGAAATAGGGAGTCTTACCTGAACTTGTCAAAAAAAATTGAATTCTGTTGCTGACCCTTGATTGGTTATTATTGTTTTCTGAAGTTTAAGATTTTAGGTTTATATCAGTAACTGCTGCTTTTTTGATATCATCATCACTCATTACTCATTAGTGTATCAATTTTATATATCTTCATCATGCTACTTAATTTCCTCCCTACTAGTGTAAATAGTTTTTTTGAGGGGGGTGCATTGGTGCCCATCCCCAAAGTGTGAAATTTATGTAGGCGATAGACAGAATTGTCTATTGAAGTGGCCACATATGACATCTTCTCCTGTTTATGTGGGTTACAGTTGCAATGGTTGTTGCAATGCTAGTATCCACTTAACAAATTGCTGCTGTCACCTAGGATGCTACCCTCTATCTCTGCAGGTCAATGTCAGTCATCACATATAAAAAATTTTAAATTGATTTCGATCCACCTCATTGACCCCAATGTTGAGTCCAAGGGTGGAAGAGGGCTGACCCACTTCGAGAGCTCTTTAATCTTGGTCTGAACTGTTTGAAGTATTAAACCCTTTTATGTACTGCTGTAAACCTTTCAGGAAGTAGTGCAGGGAAATTTCTGAAGCTTTGGGCAACATTCGTCTTAAAGTTTTATTTCTATTTAAGTCCTTAATTAACTTTACTTGAGTTTTTTTTTCTCTAGGATCTTCAAATTAACTAATAAATACAATCATCATTACTGATTTTTTCGTTTTATAACATCTAATTAAATTAGTAAAAATAAGCTGTTGGGAAACTTGTGAAAAAAAGAATATCCTATATTTTACAAAAATGGAAACTTTTCATCTCTTTTTGGGTGGAAGCTAATGCTGGGTTAGTTGGCATTATGTCAGATTGAACTTTCTGGAACACTATACATGTATTGGTTAAATTTACCAGGATGTACTTACAATCTAGTTCCATGAAGATACCAACGTAGTTTTGGATTTCATGTAAGGAATAAGGTAAAACTGTAAAGGATGACCTACTTATGATACATAAATAAGCATAGTCCTTGTTTATGATTCAGTCTCTTATTGAGTAATAGTTAAAAAAAAAGACCCTTTTTGCAGCAAAATATCACTTAGAACTTCAATGAGCTAATCTTGAAGGCAGGAAATTATTTAATTTCTAGAACTGAACTCAACCTCAAAGATTTGATTCAAGGGCATACCGCTTACATGAGAACCTTATTCAAAGGGTTTTTAAACAGTACTTGACAAATTGAAAACTTGGTTTTCTAACTTATGAAATGGTAGTCTAATAGGATTCCCTTTCGCTTATATATATAAATATGATAATTGTATTATTGTTATAAGCTTTTATTACCTTCATCCCATGACATCTCAATAACAAACTCCTCGATCTACATTTCTGCACTTACCAGTGATATTGGCTGATGAAATAGGTGAATATGGTTTCTTGAGCATGAGTAATAGTATAGAATGATGTGTAAGCCATGCCATTGAATGAAAAAATGATGCCTTGATGTGCCTAATTGTTAGGTGTGTCATGTGTGTGATTAATTTAGATGACATATTTCAATTGAATAATATATTTTATAAAGAAATTATTGTGCCTTGTTGGTAGAGAGAGACCCACACAATCAACATAGCCAATTGAAGTTCCCACACATCCAAATGAATTTAATCCCGTAGAGTTGTATTGTAAAACTAGAACTATAGTTCCAAAGTTGAATTTAATTCACTAATTGCAATGCTTTTGAACAACTTCGATCTTGTAGAACAATGTTCGTCATAAATTATTGATGGTGAAACATCCTTGTTGGTAGAGAGAGACCCACACAATCAGCATAGCGAATTGAAACTTTAAATCTGCTTGATTCTCAACCCTGTGAGAAATAAATCTCATAAAACATAGAAATATTCCCATTAGAGGGAATGAAAACTGATACAAAATTGATTGTATGTTTTGTTGAAATTACACTACCAGACAGGATAGCTGAAAACAACCTCCCTACTTTATATGTTATTGGCAGTGGAGGAGAGAAGGCTAGGAGAACATAGCTTAGGATATTTTAGATACAAGTGTTTCTCCATACATCAATATTTGGTTTAAATAGTTTTTTCAGGGCTGATATTTGTCATGACATGAATTTAGATATGTTATTGACCAGAAGCTTCTTTTCTGCAGAAAAAAAGAAGCAAAAGATCTTCGAAATTAGAGCTGGTATTGAAGAAGCAGAAAACCTGGTGCAATTCTGGACATTTAGCAGCTGTCTGTTTTTTTCCTATATTTTCTTTTGTGATGTTTTACCCTTACTAAATGCTGTCAATTCACACAGATCCGGAAAATGGACGTTGAAGCAAGAAGTTTGCAACCCAATGTTAAGGGGATGCTTCTTGCCAAACTACGAGAGTATAAATCTGATTTGAACAACTTGAAAAATGAAGTAAAAAAGCTCTCGTCAGGGAACTCCAATCAGGCCAGTCGAGATGAATTGTTAGAGTCAGGAATGGCAGATACAATGGCGGTATGCTACCCTAATCTTTCTCCTGAGTTTTATATAGCTCTGACTCTCTGAGAGATTGTTTAGTTGGATATCATTGATGTTATGTAATTTAGCAGACCCTGGTTGATTCTTGATGCTTGTAAAATGAGTTGATAAGTGTGCAAAGAATGTGTTACACCAAATTGGTAACAGAAGCGTCTTATTCCTCGGCTTGCAAATATCACTAGTATAAAAGTCAAAATATTCACCTTGCTGTTGATGCATTTTTACTGGAGAGACTTTGTAATTAATACATGAACTCGCTTGACAACTAATTGAATATTGATACATTGCTACTATGGAGTTTTAGCTTTGTTCACTAGCTTTTTTTCATATATGTGCTTCTAGCAATAAGTGATTTCTATATGATATTATATGGCTCTATGATCTATTTTCACTCTTTCCATAAAATTTCTTAGTTAACATTGCCTACAGCAAAATATCATTATCTTTATCTTTATTTTTGGTCTAAGCCATATTCATTTTTTATTAGCATTGATTACAGAATTCTGTCTTTGCAGAGATATATTTATTATATACGCAACAAACTAAACTTTTATGATTATTTAGGTTTCTTCTGAGCAACGAGCAAGATTGATGGTGTCAACAGGGAGACTGAACCAAACTACTGATAGAGTCAGGGACAGCAGAAGAACCATGCTTGAGACAGAAGAGCTCGGGGTTTCAATTCTTCAAGATTTGCATGGACAGCGACAGGCTCTTTTAGGAGCCCATAACACGGTAATGTTCTCAAGCTCTCTTTTGTTTCATTGAATCTTTTTCATATTTCTAGGATTGTGAAATGTCTTTGCCAAATAATCTACTTGTGCCTGTTGCATTAGCTTTAGGGCACTTGGATGGTACTTGATCATCCCATTCATAAATAAATGGTCCAAGCCTGCATAGCTGCATCTGAAACTTGTTTTTGTTTTCTGTGAATAATTTGGAAGAAAAAAAATGCTTGATGTTGCTCTAGTTTACAGTAACAATTTCTTTATTGTATATATGATGTACATGGCGGATGAGATGGATGAGGATTCAAATATAACTCCATGATATATTGTCATTTTACAGCTTCATGGAGTTGATGACAACATTGGCCGGAGTAAGAAGATAATGAACAACATGTCTAGGCGTATGAGCAGGAACAAATACATCATCGGTGCCATTGTCGTCGTTCTTCTGATCGCTATTGGTCTCATCTTGTATTTCAAGCTTAAGTGAGTTCAGCCAATTGTGCAGTTCATTTACAAGTTTTATGTCAACAAGAGATGAAACACTTGTTTGTTGATCTCTTTGATTTCCCTTTGTTGCTATTATTTATTTTGTGTGCTGTATTTGTTGTAGTGCTTTTGCAAGCTCGGCAGTTTGGTTTACTGGTCTGTTCCCCAACATGCTTGTTCCATTTGAGTGAAATTTTATGTGTTAATTAAGTCTCTGTGATGTTCTTGCTTTTTTTTACTTGAATAGTTGTTTTCTTCACAAAATTTGTAAATACATACTGTAGCACTTTAAACTGGAAGTCTGGAACCCAAAATTTAAGTGCTAATTAAAAACTGTAATTTCAACCTCATAATGGCTTAAAATTTAAATTGCAAGGTAATCTAACTTGAACTATAAGTCTATAACTGAGTGAATCCAGTCCAAACTTGACTGTCGAACCCACTCATACAGTCACACGCATAAGTGCATAACTGAAGCCATTCAGATCTCCATTTTTATTGCTTGCGACTTGTAAAAAACAAAGAATATCTTAGATTTTATATAGTTAGAATTTTTTAAACTTTTTGTACAGAGTTTATCATTTTCTATTTAGGAGGACATAGTTTAAATTTTATATAAAAAAAACAAATGAACCCTTATTTTTAAATATAAAAAAAACAACAAGGAATTAAACGAGTTTATACAAGCAAACAAACCTAGTTTATTTATTAAGCTTAAATTCCTTTATCATTTACAAATTACAACTAAGGGTTTGTTCTTTGGGATGTCATTATAAAGACATTTTCAATTATAGAGACAATGTTATACATTAAAATGTGAAAAAAGACCATAGTGACACTGACACCCAAAGAACAAACCCTCAAACTTGATCTAACTATTAAACTTAATCTATAATTAAAACTTGTACAAGCAAACAGACCTTTAGTTCCTTTCCAGTGTTTTTCTCAAGGAATTGAACCTAAACCAAGCCTGGCAATCAAACTCATGTGTTCATGGTAAACAAAAGAAGGCCTTTTTTATATTCTCACATTCAGTACAAACACAAATCCATACAAACATGCATTCGCCTCAAGAATTGCTCCCTCACCAAGATTTGAAAACATAATTAACTTCGACAAATAACGTTAAAAGCATCAACTGTTTTTATATGTATCATAGACTTTGCAATTCAAGATGACAATGTCAATGCTTCTTTACTATACTTTCTCTGGATAGTATGCAAACTTTAAGCAAAAGTAGGATTGTGCAAAGAGATGACACAGGGTCCTATATAAGTTTACTACATCTGTAATGCAACTTCTCACTCCCAGCAAAACCAGGCCTTATGCCAGTTGATAGCTTCTAACTTTAGTGTGTCCCAATACTCCACAATCTCCAACACTGTCCATGATGATTCTTCATCCTAAGAAATGAGTGAAGAGAAGTTGTGAGATTCAATGGAAGGTAGATGGTGGAAGTCAATTTGTGAGGAAGCATAAGCATGTTAGAAATGGAGAATGGTGAAGGAAACGAATATACAAAGGGAAGTTTAATTGAGGAACTTGATAGTTACAATAGTAGTTCACAAAATTTTGATTAAATAAAAAAAACTAAACTTTGTTTGTATAAACAAATTACAAAAACTAGTTTATACCCATGTATGTAGTCGAAAAACAATCTTTATGTGAAAGATTAAGGATAAATTTGATGTCTCATTACTAAAAAAAAAATAGAAACTAGCTCATAAGTTTCAAAATGAATCTTATAATTTCAACTCCTTCAAAACTAGAAACTACTGAAATTAACATTGCAAACACACCTAATCTGCATGAATGCCGAGTTGTCAAAAGCAATTATGAAATAAATGTAACATATTTTAAAGTTCAAAAATACAATTCTATAAGAGATTTTGACCTTACCAGATAATGTCAATAAACAGCTATCTGCAAGTGATAGACAACATTTAGTGATCAATATGACCCTTGGATTTGGCATCTTCAAACTCCACTTCCTGAAAGTCCAATGTTTCATCTGCATGAAGCACACTTGATGGGTCTAACCTAAGACTTGTCGTACGACCAGCTGTACTTTCAGGTTTCCTCTGGTGTAATGCAAAGCCACTCAAGGAAATGCTTCCTGGAGAAACTCCATTAGATTTCTCTTCTGTTGGATGCACATTGGTTTGATTTCTTTGTACATTTTTTCTGTTCATCTGAGCTTCCTGCATGAAACACACATAAAAAAAAGACTCTCTGATGAATGTTACTTCTTATATATGTTATTGTAAGAGATATATTAATGAGAGAGAAGACTGACATGAGGTACTCGTCCCAGCATGCTAAAGCTACTAGGGTCTCCTGAAGCTTTGCCTCGTCTGGGCAATCTAGTTGAGGCAGAGGAGTCTTGGTAGGCCATATTGATTCTCTTCCTGAAATTACATGGACAGTTTATAAGCATTTTCGTCAATATACAAGCGATAATCAAAGTTCAGGTCAAAAACTTGCACGCTAAATGGCAGAGCGGGCGAAAAATGTTGTTGGGAAATACTCAGGATTTGGATTGTGTTTCCATAGAGTTACTTTTAGGTAGAGTTGGTAAAATCTTAACCATTAATCTTTAAATAAAGGGTTAAGATAAATTTAATCTCTCCTATTGAGTCAATAGTCAATCACTTATTCTAGGAATTGATATCTTAATCTTAGAGAATAAGATTTGAGATGTGTTACCTTCGCGCTTCCTCCCGATTTTTTGCATCGATCTCCTTATTCGGTGGGTATTTAGGCAAGTCTGATGGCTCACATGCATATGGCTCCGTTGTAAAGTACTGAAAAATATTGATGCAAGAAAAAAAAACTCAAATCACAGCTAAAAAGTGAAGAAAATGAATGAACCAGTGTTTGTGAGAGTAATATCAGGATTTCTAAAACCAAATAATCCAGAAATTTGCACATTGGCAAAGCCATTTTCATCATTTATAATACCTCAGACACAAGTAAAGAGGCAGCGGTGCCACGGTTCTGTGGTGTAATGGACAACAAAGTGTTTATAAGATTCTTTGATGTCTCTGGGAAATCTTTGAACCTCTCATCAAGAGAGCTTTCGTATGGAGCTTGTGGTTTGAACATAGTAGCACGAGGTAGCTTTGACTTAATCCAAAAGTCAGCGGGCGGTGAGCCACAAAGCTTAAAGATTTTGTGTAGTTGCTCCACCTGTAGACATCATATGATCCCATCGAATTCAAAACTACTAGAATCAAAATTATTATCCTATAATATTCAAAAGATTCCACCTCAGGTTTATCTGTAATTTACCTGAGGTGGTATAACATCAAAATATGAAGTGGTATAACATCAAAATATTTATTTATAAATTGGGACAAAAAGAAGTACTGGATAGACAGAAAGGTATATGTGTAATTTACCTCTGTTTTCCCTTTGAGAATAGGCTTCCCTACAAGAACTTCTGCAAATACACAACCCACACTCCATAGGTCTACATATGGCCCATAGTTTGTAGAACCTAATAGAAGTTCAGGAGGACGATACCACAAGGTTACAACTCGGCTTGTAAGTGGTTGCCTGTACCTTGTGCTTGTAAAATTGGCCAAACCAAAGTCAGCAATTTTCAATATGCCTTCATCGTTGATCAAAATATTGGATGTTTTGATGTCTCGATGCATAACACCCTGACGGTGGCAATAGTCAATGCCGTGAAACAGTTGCTGCATGAAGCACTTGATCTACACACCAATTGACAGTTTTTTTTTATCTTGATGAGGTTAAGCATAAATAATTATTTCCAATATTTCAAATGAATAAGATAATACCAAAAAAAACGAAAGAGTGAGGGCTAAATATTAAGAAAGTTAACCTGAGGCTCCGTAAAATTGATCTCTGGGCAAGAGATTAGTCCAGCAAGATCATGCTCCATGTAGTCAAAAACAAGATATATGCTACAAGATAATCTTGAGGTAATTATACCATTTAACTTCACAATATTTTGGTGGTCAAGCCTGCGAAGAATTGTAATTTCTCTAGCCATAAACCGCACACTTTCTGGTTGAAAATTGTCAAATCGGACCTTCTTCAAAGCAACAAGCTTCCCTGTTGCATTTTCACGTGCTTTGAACACACTACTGTATGTGCCTTGCCCAATCTTCATACATGGTAAAAATTAAACACCATCTTATTAGAAACATCAAAAGCTGCACGATAAAGTTCATCACAAACTTTTGAGAGATAAACACTGAAGTTTCAATGAAAACAAACTTTCACATAATATTACTAGATATCATTCAAAGTGACCTGTATCCAATTTTTTAGTAAGTGTATCGTTTGAAATATATTTGGAAGCGAGAATGAAATAAGGCAATAAAGAGCAATAAAGCTGAAATTGATTCATTTATATTCTTTCTATAGAAACTTCAAATTCAAAAAGCACACCCATATAAAGATTCAAACTGATGGATGCATTTTAAGTCCTCATATGAAAACCATGCATGTCCGTGATCAAGAAGAAAAGAATGACTTTGTTTAAATTTGCAAAAATGCAACAAGTCCTCCTACCAGTGTCATCAAGATTCCAGGGAAACAGATTATAAATAGGAATCCCCCGGAGAGGAACCCAATTGTGAGTTCAAAAATACCCATGACCCTCTAATCAGTAATCACAAAGAACCTTGGATGATTAATAAAACACCAGATTTCCTTTGGCATGAATCACATGGCTGATGTATCCATTCGAACCTCCCAAGAATAGGAAGATTTGCAATGGAAATGTAGTTCATTTGAGGGTCTATTCAGTAATCACAAAGAACCTTGGGATGATTAATACAACACCAGAATTCCTTTAGCATGAATCACATGGTTGATGTATCTATTCGAACCTCCCAAGAATTGAAAGATTTGCAATGGAAATGTAGTTCATTTGAGGGTAATTATGAAAGGAATGATTGGTTTTCAGTTCAGAAATTTATAATCACCTTCTCGAGCTTCTCAAAGGAATCGGCGCTCAGGGGAAGCCAGCCATGGACGGCCTCGGGAGAAGCAGCGGAGAGCCATGCGGGCCAGCCGGCTGAACAGTTCTCGGCGGTGACCTGGTTCTTCACGGACCCGATCTTAAAGCTGATGGGGAAACTCGAATTGGAGCTCTTGCTCTTCGAACTCCTCAGCTTCTTCCCACCCTTCAATCTCCCAGTTCCATCGTCACTTTCGCTGTTCCCTCCCTTATCCCCAAACTCCTGCCCTAACCCTAATTCCGCTAGCGCGGAAGGCGGCGTGGAGTTCCGCGATATAGGAGATCTGAATTTCAGCTTCTTGCTGAGATTCCAATGCCGAGTTCGGGGCAAAGACCCCTCGGAATTCGACCGGAAGTCCCTCTGGTGGGGAGAGTCAGGCGGATTATGCGTCGCCCGCTTCGAAGCGATGCACCCCATCAACAACTATCAACTCCCATCAAAATCGGGGGCACCAATTCGATCGAAGGAAGATTCGATCTTTTGGGGGAGTTTCGTTGTAATTGAATCAATCCTCTTCCTCCCCACCTACCAAATCAATTAACTAAATCAGGCTTCTTAGGGTTTTCTTGTCTCTGGAAATCGAAATATGCGGAAGGGGGAAACGAATTGGGGGATTTGGATTGAAGCAGAGATAGAAAATTGGTGGCCGAATTTGGTGGAAGGGAAGAGAGAGAGGGGAGTGGGGTCCGAAATTGGGGTTTTTCATCTTTTTTGGCTGGTGAGATGAATGATCTCTCTGGTCTGCAAGAGAGAGAGAGTAGCTGTCGAAGGAGAATGGAGGAGAAGAAATGGGATTTTTGAAAATTATACCCGTTACCTGTCTACGTGGCCTTTTATGTTTCCGTTATTTCTGTTGCTTTTTCCCTGGTATTCTCCGCTCTACTACCCGCCTAAATACTTGACTAGTCAACTCTTAAAACTATAGAATTGTTTTTGGGTTTTGCATTCAAGTGCTCCCATAGTGTAAATCTTAGCAATTATTTTTGGGGTTTATGTGATATCAATGAACCGCATAAACCCAAAGAGTTTGAATCTTGTTTGTCAGATCTCTCGTCGTTCCTTATTTGGATGGATTATTTACCTTAGATCTTCTCTCATTTCAGGAAAGGCGAAAAAACAAAATACGATGTCACGATCTTCCGCCGAAGTCGAGTATCGCTCCATAGAAGCCATCACTTGCGAATTACAATGGCTCAAAGGCGTCCTAGCGGATCTTCGTGTGCCTCATCATCAACCGTCCTGACTTTTTTGTGATAGTCGATCAACATTTCATATTGCCAATAATCCGGTCTTTCACGAACGTACCAAGCATATCGAAATCGATTGCCACTTCTTACAAGATGAAATCCTCAAAGACACTCTTCTTCCATCATATGTTCATACAAGTACTCAATTAATTGGACAACAACATCTTCACTAAAGCTTTGTGCATGACACCATTCCAGAATCTTTTATGCAATTTGGGCATCAAAGACTTGTATGAGGGATGATGATAAGCTAGAATATTATTTCTCCTTATTTTCAGCTTCTATCTTATCTTATTCATATATTAGGATCGGATATGATAGATTTATTTCTTTAAGGATAGAAATTCCTTCTTTCCTTTCAGTTTATAATTGAGAATCTTTTCTTCCTCTTTTCTAGGCTTTAGTTCAGCATAGGAGACACTCCTCTTCGACTCTTCCTTTGTATTTACGTGTTGATCTTTCAATAAACAAAGCAAGGTAGAACGCCTAAGAATCACGTTGAAATCAATCGTGTTTTAGCTCTTCTTGATTTAGAGGAACCCATTGGTCTTGTACATATCTCTGTCGTCTTCTACAATCATGTTGTGGATGATTCTGCAAGCTTCATTATCTTTTCAATATTCTCATTCTTTCACGATAATGTCGGGTTATGAATTATTGCAAATCTGGATTGCAACACTCTGCCTTCTCGACATCTTTGTGCCAATAGTACTGTTCTTGGGTAAATAGTTTTGTCTTTGGGCCTTGAGGGAGCCTAAATCCTGTCAATTACCCATGGGTGACCGACCCACCAATTTAAACTACCCGAAATAAACGGGTAAAAACCCAATCAAAGCGGGTGACGGGTGGTTCGGGTGACAGGTGAAACGGGTTATGGGTTGGGTTAGGGTAATATTTTATCACCCAATAACCCGACCCGTCGACCGACCCATCACCCGTTTCACCCAAACCACCCGTATAACCCGGTTAAGCCCATAATTTATAATATGTATGGGCCTTTGAAGCCACCCATATAGCTCATTTTACGCGTGTGTTATGGGATTTGTTTTGTAACCCATCTTTGACTCCATTTTAATATTTATTACTTATGAGATTTGTTTTTGTTTATGTATGGATTATGGGTATTTGTTTTAGTTTATGTACAACAATTACATAATGGTTATACAGATGAACGGATCACCCATATAACCAGCGGGTGACGGGTGGTTTGGGTGACGGTAGAATATTTCACGGGTGACAGGTGGGTTGTGTGGGCTGTTTTAACTTGCGGGTCGGGTGGTGGAAGTGCTCCACCCACCCATAACCCGACCCATTGACAGCCCTACGCCTAATGGTTTGGACAAATGTTGCTCATGGGGGATAAATACCAGCAGTAAGATAATATCTCATGATGTACTCATGCCCATTGACCGTAAAGTTTACGTTTGGAGCAACACCTTATAGAACATCATCAAAAACAAGAGACTAATCAAGAATGTTGATCCCATTGCACGTACAAGGGGTAAGAACGCACGCTAAATCCAAAGGTCGTATGATGCAACAACCTCTAGAATAATTGTTGGACCCTCATGATCTCCATGGTTATACACCTCTTTCCATGCAACTGGGCAATTCTTCAACCTCCAATGCATACAGTCGATGCTTCCCAACATTCCGAGAAATCATTGAGAGTCTCCTACAATCAATAGTGGTTGTACGTCTGCGGAGGTTGGTCGCCTCGGGTACTCACCGCCAAAGAAAGTTATAATCATATCAACAAAATGGTATAGGCATTTCCTTGTAGTGTACGCTCCAATACAAACATATTCATTATAAGCATCTGCAACAACTCCATAAGCCACCTGCCACCATGCGAATTGTAGCGGTACATTTCTGTAATGTAGATAAACCAAGCCTACCGGTTGCATCTCACCTTTGTTGAAAGTACTCCAACTCGGTGGAGAGTCAATCGACAATGTGCATGAAGACATGCTTGCGCATTCGAAACCTTCTTCGGAATTGCTTATCCGTGTACGTTGGTGTCTCACTGAAATAATTGTTGTATAGTTTTGCATGCCCTTCTTCTCTTTTTTTAATATGGGTTCGACGACGAAGGGTTTCGAACCTTCTACTTGTGCAACGACTATACGAAGTTGAAGATCGGTTTGAAGTTGTTGGTATGCAACTAGCCATTGATTATAGGTGAATTCTAGCTCGTTGTTTGATACATAACTACTAGAAAAGGAAAAGAGTAGGGAATACATTTTGTAATTGTGAGAATTTCTTATTAATAGAAGAAAGGACCATGGTGAGCAGGGTCGTCTCAAAAATTTTAGAGGCCTTGTTCAGAACCTAATATAAGGCCCTAATAATATACTCCATATTTAGGAATTAGGGGTGTTAAAAGTGGTTTGTTATATTTTGCTTAATAAATTTATTAGATTCACATTTTATTGTTGCTAAAAAATTTACCAATTAGATAAATTTATAATTTTTTAGGATTAATCACTAATTTTTTTTTGTTGAGCTTTTAGTTTTAAAATGTTCTATAAAATCAAAACATCATAACGAAAAAATTGATAACACAAACAACGAATTCAACCACTAAAAAAAGTGTATGTCTCTCTTGGAATGCAAACGCAGGAAGAAAAATGAAAATAATAGCACCAAATTAAAAATATGCATTTAATAATGCTCAGAAGGAGTGATTGTAAAGGAAAGGTACGCACAAAATAAAGTTAAGAAGTAGTGGCTTAAAAATGAAGGGAGCGCATGCAGGAGTTTCGAACCCCAAACTTTCAAGGCTCTATAACGCGTGTCTACCAACTGGGCAAACCAAAGTTTTGTAACTCATACTCTGTTATATAAATATATAGAGGTCCTTAAAAAAATTGGGTCTTGTGCAATTGGGCTCCTTGTACACCCTTATCTACGAGCCTGATGATGAGTTTGATGAGAATTGTTGAATGAAAAGTGTGGCTTATATGGCCAGCTAAAATGGTCTTTGTCTTGTTTGATTTAAATTGTCTTTTCAGAATTCACATGCTATGATGCATGCCATGAGATAAGAATTGAATCCAATCTTGCTTTTCAAAGACTTTGTCTTGTGTTGATTTGAATGACCTTTTCAGAGATCACATGCATTTGTCTTGTTTGATTTCAATAGCCTTTTCAGAATTCACATGTTTTTATCTTGTTTGATTTGAATAGTCTTTTAAGAGATCACATGTCTTTGTCTTGTTTGATTTAAATAGCATTTTCAAATATCACATGCCTTTATCTTGTTTAAGTTGAATGCCTTTTGCAGAATTCACATGCTTTTGTCTTGTTTGATTTGAATGACCTTTTTAGAGATCACGTATTTTTGTCTTATTTAATCTGAACGACCTTTTCAAAATTCACATGCCTTTGTTTTGTTTGATTTAAATAACTTTTTAAAAAATCACATGTCTTTATCTTAGATTTAAATGACCTTTTCAGATTTCACATACTATAAAGCATTAAAACAAACAATTACATTCAAAAGAAAACGATTACATTGAATCACATTAATTTAAACATTACACAAACAAGAACGATAGTAAATTAAACACCCACTATGGCGCTACAGAATATGAAATTGATAAACATAAACCCTAAACATGAAAATGAAACATTCAAAAAAGAAAATGCCATGCCATAATGGAAACACTATTTAAATCTCATCAATTGTGCTGTCAATCTTTGGCGGGAGTCAAACCGGTCTTATGTTAAGTCTTACAAAAAATACCCCTAATTTCACAAGCTTTACATTTATGGGTCCATTTTGAAATTTGCACACATAAATGACCATGTCTTATGAGTATATTTTTGTGTATGCCTTGCAAATTGCAAAATGAACGTGTGTTAATCGTACATCCTTCCCCTCCAACCAGCCGCCTCATCTTCAACCTCCACCAGGCTTTCTCCCCCAATCTCCATCTCACTCTCTATCCATTTCGTTTCCGATGACGTTGATGATTCCTCCATCCTCCAATTCACTTCAACAATCACAAAAGGCCTCAACTTTCCTCCTAATTCCTTGAAACCTCCGTCTCCAATGGCCGCCGCCTCAGCCCCACTCCGAGCCCCTTCATGGGTCTCTTCTCGCCGACGCTTCGAGGAGAAGCTCTCCGACCTCCACAAGTGCACTAATCTCAGCTACGCCCTGCAAATCCACGCCCAGGCCTTCAAATTCGGCCTTCAAGGCGACCTCTTCGTCGTCCCCAAGCTCATCTCCGCTTTCTCCCTCTGTCGGGAAATCGGATTGGCTGTTAGGGCTTTTAATCAGGTCGACCGCCCCAATGCGAATCTCTACAATACGCTTATTAAAGCCCATGCCCAGAGCTCTAACCCGTCTCAGGCGTTTTCTGTTTTGTTCGATATGCAGAGGGCTGGGGTTTGCCCTGATAACTTCACCTATCCTTTCCTTTTGAAAGCATGCGTTAATGCGAAGTGTTCGGTTAGGGTTGTGGAGATGATTCATTCCCAAGTTGAAAAGCTTGGGTTTTGTGCGGATATATTTGTGCCCAATTCGTTGATTGATACCTATTGTAGGTTTGGTTCTAATGGAGTTGGTTGTGCTAAGCGGTTGTTTGATGCCATGGTGGAGAGGGATGTTGTTTCCTGGAATTCGATGATGTCGGGGTTGATCAGGGTGGATGAGTTGAGAGAGGCACATAAGCTGTTCGATGAAATGCCTATGAGAGATGTTGTGAGCTGGAACACTATTCTGGATGGGCATGTAAAGCAGGGTGATATGACTGGTGCGTTCAAGTTGTTTGAGAGAATGCCTGAGAGGAATGTGGTGTCATGGTCCACTATGGTTTCGGGCTACTCTAAAGCAGGGGATATGGAAATGGCTCAGGTCTTTTTTGACAAGATGCCGTTCAGGAGCTTGGTTCCTTGGACAATAATCATATCTGGGTACGCTGAAAAAGGACTAGTCAAGGAGGCTAAGAGCTTGTACAATGACTTGCAGAAGACTGGTTTAAGATTGGACGATGTCAGTTATGTAAGTATCATATCTGCGTGTGCAGAGTCCGGGTTTCTAAGCTTAGGTAAAATTGTACACAATTCAATCAAGGCTGCGAATTTTAGATGCAGTATTGCAGTGTCCAATGCCTTGGTTGATATGTATTCAAAGTGTGGCTCTATGAAGAAAGCAATAGAGATCTTTGAAGAGATGTCAAGTCGAGATTTGGTCTCATGGAATGCTATGATCCAAGGGCTAGCAATGCACGGACACGGAGACAAGGCACTAGAAATTTTCTCCAGAATGAAAGAAGAAAGAATTCAACCTGATGGAGTAACTTTCATTGGTTTGCTCTGTGCATGTACCCACATGGGTTATATTGACAAGGGTCTTTTCTATTTCAACACAATGGAAAAGGAATTTGGTATCATTCCTCAAATTGAGCATTATGGGTGTTTAATTGACCTTTTGGGCCGTGGGGGCCGTCTCAAGGAAGCAATGCAAGTTGTTTGCACAATGCCGATGGAACCCAATGTTGTGATTTGGGGTACGCTATTAGGAGCGTGTCGTATGCATAACGCTTCTGGGCTTGCAGAAGAAGTTCTTGGTTGTTTGATCAAATTAGAGCCAACAAATGCTGGAAATTTGTCCATGTTGTCCAATGTATGTGCAGCTGTAGGAGATTGGCTTGGTGCCGCTGATGCGAGGCAAAGAATGAAAAATATCGGAACCCAAAAACCATCTGGAGCTAGTTCTATTGAGGTGGATCATGAAGTTCATGAATTTACAGTGTTTGATGATTCACACCCTAAATATGAAGTAATATTTGAGATGATTGATATGTTGAGGTTGCAATTGAAACGACACTCTCACTCTGAAGCATTGGTATTATAGTATGCAACAAGGGTAAAAATCAGGTTGACACTGTATATTGATCATCCTTAAATGTAGCAAGGATCTTGAGGTTATTGGCGCTTTGCTTTAAAACCTTCAGGAAGTGATTGGCTTCATTGGATTAGATTATACAGACCTGCCAAACGTATATCTTCTTTGTAATTATATGCTTGCACAGCTTTATCTGCATAACTTGTGTTCAATGATATTTGTGATTATTTTGGAAAATGGCCAACTGCCTTTTGCATTTATACTTGGATTGTAAACGACTCTCTTTCATTACTAGTTAGCTTACACTTTACAGTGACATGTATAATTTCTTGTTTTTCCCAGTAAATAAGCATCTGTACAGAATAATATACTTTCTGCAATTATCTCTACCACTATAAAAATGGAACTCCATTTTTACTTGTCTTTGCACAGTATGTCTTTTCGGCTTTCTTCCTTGCATATCATAGGGTAAATGATAAAGGTCTGTCATTGATCTAGATACATTTTGATTCTTTATCTGCTACCTGTTAAACTTCATTGTTTGGTCATTATTTTCCCTTTCCTGAGATCTTGGATTGAGTGTTTAAATGACCAGAAGTCTGACTTTTTGGAACTCATTGCAGACTCATCATGCTCATGGATAAGTGGTTTCTGCCTTGATTAGTGGTTAGACTCAGAAAGTTGTTTGGTACGGATGACTCTTTAAGAAATGGAATTACTCATTATGTAGACATGTTTGGTTGAAATGTTTTCACTCTTTCCTCACTCACACATTTAGGACATGTTTAGCATGACACCTGATCAGACCTTTGCCAACTATTAGCTACACCTCAACTTGTCTATATCAGATCAACCTACCAGAAATTCAGAGGGATCAGAGTCTCCATTGTCGGCAAAACCAAGCTGCCAACATTGGCTCCATTCAGGAAAGACTGATGGCTACACTAAATTCTGGAGTTGAAAAAACAAAGAGAATTGGTTGACTGTTAGTGGTTTGGTTGTAATTGTTTTGGTGGAGATTATGATGATGGCGGTGGTTGGTAGGCATGTAAATCATCCATGGATATATGACCCACTTGACTACCTAAGCACCCAATCTGAATAAATGGATGAAAACCGATCTAGTTTAGGTGGTGGATGAATGGTGGGTGAAACATTGTGTGGGTGAAGTGATGCGGGTGAAGGTACATCCGACCCATTTTAACCATATATTGTTTATAGATATAAATGAGTTTTTGATGGTTATATTACCATATAAATTAATATATTTGCGAATGGTTTTATAAATTCAATTATTTTTGTATTTTCCTACAATGGGTTTTAACAATATTCTAGCTTTATGCTTTGTTTTTTGTTTAATTTTGTATGCTAGACAATAGTTTTTATACATATTTTGTAAGTTTAAAACCAAAAAATGCAACAAAATTAAAAAAAAAACCAAAAAAATGCAAGAGAACTCAAAAACTAGATAGATAGTTTGTGGGCTAGATATAAGTGATAAGTTTTACATGTTTCGAGGGATCGAGCAGAGCAATTGACCTTGTACATCAGACAGTGAAAGTGGTTCACCAATCTATCACCCAACCCATTTCTATCCCTAGTGGCCGGTGAATTTGACGTGGGGACACAAAATTGAGTGGTGATGAATAAGCTCATTCTAGTGGTGGTGGGGTAGAGATCATCATTCATCAATCAAAGTGCAAATCTTTAACACACAAATCAGGTTGGATTAACGCTCATAAATCTCCATGATTTCTTTGTCCGTTTTCAAACGGGTCAATCTCCATCGGCCCATTTTCACTATGTGCTCAAAACGCGTCCATGCTATGCTATCTCATATTTGCACCACAAAAACAGGGAAAAAAGGAACATTCCAAGAAGCTCACCAAACACAAATTACTCTTTCTTTCCATTGAGGTTTTCACCCACATTCACACAAACATAGTGCATGTGGTTGCCTGATACGTCGGCCATGGCATTTTTTGTCATTCAGATTTCAAAAGCCTATAATGCACGTGTCGACTAAGCACTATATTGACTCATCCCCTTTTCTTTTTCCCCAAATCGCCCCAAATCAATTGACCCATAGAAAACAACCGCAATTTATATGAGAAAGCCAATTCCTTTTTCTCAATTAGATGTGGTAAGCAGTAATCGCCACCTCTCTGATAATATAATATCTCATCCCTCTTCTTCTTCTTCAACAAGTTCAATCAAATCTCATCTCTCAGGTATCAGAAAGCAAAAAGATGAAGAGGGTAATAGATAAATTTCCATTCTTGATTCCTTTCTTTTTCTTTTGAAAACCCCTTTTCCGTCTACGTTCTATTGCACAACTGAGAATCAAATCTCAGAATCTGAAGGATACCCAGATGTTATTTTGATATTTTCTCAACTGGGTTGATCTATTACCAGTTTTATATTTGACTGATTTTGATTTCTCCTCTTCCTGATCCCCAAATGGTTTATCATCACACCTCAATCGCTTCTTGCAAGTCAACCCACAATCCCTCCACTGGAAATCGAACTATAACAGTAACCATGTCTGATTCCGTTGGCTCATCAGAATCTTCCTTGAAATCAAGGCAGATGAATAAGAAAGGAAGGACTCTCAATTCACCTGTTCAAATCCAACCCTCTTGTAATCCATCTCAATCCGCCATAATCGACATCGTGATCTTGATGGCTGTAATTGGGGCATTTGGATTTCTGCTTTACCCTTATGTCAAATTCACATATGTAAAATTCAGGGAGATTGGGGATCCGGTCATGTCTTTAGTCATAGAGGAAGTTCTTGAGTTTCCATTGATCTATGCTTCCTTAGGGCTTAGCTCAATGTGTGTGTCGGCTGCCATTTGGGCAACCGTGTTGGGTACGAGTCGAAAGTGTGGGAATTTGAATTGTAAAGGGCTTAGAAATGCAGCTGAGTTTGATATACAGCTTGAGACTGAGGAATGTGTGAAAAGCTCTAATCTTTTGGTTAAGAGTAGTGTTAAGAGGGGCTTGTTTGAATTGGCACGCGATCATCACCGCGAATTGGAAGCCGAGCTTAAGAGAATGGCGCCGCCTAATGGACGAGCTGTTCTTGTGTTTAGGGCGAGATGTGGGTGTTCTGTTGGTAGAATGGAGGTTCCTGGATTGAGAAGGGCACAGAAGATCAAGAAGTGAAAAGTTTGATGGGGTTTTAGTGATTGTTATTTAGTAATGGAGTAGATAAGAACATCAAAAGTGTCACAAATCACAATGGATGAGCTATGGAGAGTATCTTGTACTTAAATAACTTCCATGGGAATAAGATGTAAGAATTACAATATACAGTTGGTTATACTGAGAATACAGAATCCTTTGTTTAGTTTTTTGGTGTTGGATGCATTGTGTTTTAAGTTTAAGACTATTGATTGCTTTAATTTCTGATTCCTAGTTCATTTTGGGGTCACATTTCATAGTCTTTAAAAAGATCATGAACCTTGTTCTCTTGTGAGTTGTGACTCTATTATCTAAACATCATAGACCCAGTGCAGTTCCGCTTGAGCGGAATCTGTGGGGTTAAGATGGAGGTACCCTGGCTTAACGTAGAGGGGGTGCGCCCGGAAAATTACTATATTATGTAAACATTGCAAAAATTGTACCAACTACAATTTTTGCATATGAATTTAAATTGTTATCTCTTCACCAACTACAAATTTTGTATCTGAATCTCTATTATGAATCTCTTCACCAACATCTTGTGAGCTCAACTATTCTACTTAGGTCTACTATGGCTATGTGAGTGTAAGTTCCTTTTCCCATAGCTAATTTTTGATGAAATATTTTCTTACTATATAGTGAAGTTCAAGTAATTATTAAATTCTCTCTCTTGTAGGTAGAAAATTTACCAGGATAGTACTATTAAAATTTTCTGATTATGCAGGCCCCATGAATTCAGTTGTTTCCTTCTGTTGTTGAAAATTTGAAATCAATCTGTTTAATGTCAGAACATTGGATTCATCTTATGCATGTCTTCTTTTTGTCTGATTTTGAAGCCTTAGTTTTCTAGTTTTATTTAGATACTCAGAAAACCTGTCATTTCTTCAGGCTTAACAAAAAAACACTTCCTGAAATTGCCATACTCATTTCCATGTGACAATGTAGGCTGTTGAGACCTTGCTTTATTACATATACTTAATTACTTATCGACCTAGTATGATAATAGGAATTTGGGTGGTCCAGATGTATGCACCCTTACTTAAGAAATTTGAGAGGATGTTTCCGAAAGTCTCAGAGATGACAAGAGCAAGACAAGAAAATCGAATTCAGTTATGTGACAAAAATAACTGAATTCAGCTATGCTTTATTACAAAAAGTACTGGTTTGAAAATGGTCTTTTACTCTTTTCCCCCTTTCAGTAGACTGTGCAATTGTCTCATAGCACTAGAGAGTTTAATTCCAGATGCTAAGTTATGATTTTGACATTTAGTTTTCAATGAGTTTATAGATTTATGGTTCATAGACATTATTCTTGTACTTGGGCAAGTGGGAAAGCTATCTATATCTTGTTATGATACTAGAATTTCATGTTATGTTCCGGTTTAGTGAAGTGATATTTGCACAAATTTATGCCAATTAGGACTCTTGTTTAACTTTTACTAATTCCACTAAGAAAAAGCATATGCAACCTTGTATGTTTTCTTGGTATACATGCACATTTGTTGGACTAGTATTTATCACAGAAATAACTATTCTCAAATTCATATCAATTTAGGGCTGGGCAAAATTCGACCCGGGCCGGATTTTTGGACCGGACCGGATATAATATATATATGTTAAAAAATATTAATTTAATTTTATATGATATAATATATAATTTCTATAAAAAATAATGTTTTTATAAATAATTTTTTTTATATTCAAAAGGAAAAATAACTTAAAATAATACCAAGTATCCACTTTGAACCAATAATAATACGAACTTTAAAAATCACCGGCAACCATACGAACTATTACACTATTAACCAAAAGCAATATCAAGCCAATTTCCGATAATTTTTCCGGTAAAATTCATGACGTGGCGATCGGAAACATGACGTGTCATAGTATTTTTTTTTGTTTTAAAATACACCTATCTCATAATATTACTTAAACCATACGAACAAAAAAAGAAAAAAAACCAAAGAAAATCTGATTTTGAAAGTAACGAGGGGCTAGGGTTATCAGTTCATCTTCTTCATCAATCTGTTGCACACTTTTCCCTAACATCCTACACTCCAGCAAAGCTCCACGAAGCAGACTTTGAATCTTAATAATTGTAAATCACGTAATCAATTGTGCATGAAAAAATATCCCAAATTGATTAAAATTGTGAGATTTAGATCTAAATGGGAAATTTAAGTTTGTGAGAGAACAAAATCCAAAACCCCAATTGGGTCGCTCGCACCCTACAATTCTAGGGTTTGGGACACTTAGGCGTCACTACCCACAACACCGACGATTTGATTACGAGTGAGCAAGATTTTCAGAGGGTATTAATGATGTATATGGACTTGAGGAAATTTTGAAAGAACTAGGCGAAGCAAGTGGAATCGGGGCTCCATAGGTTAAAATATTTGAGATTGCTTCTCAAATTGAAATTTTCTTTTTTAATCAAGATCTTGTAAATCAATGAATTATAAACCCTAAAATGAAAAACTAAAAATTGATTACGAGGTTAGAAGAAGTAAGAATTGGATCAGATGAAACAACCATTTCAATGGTGGACTACGAGAGAGAAGTAAGATATGATTTTGTTTTGTTTTTTTTTTCCTTTTTTATTTTAATTTAGTTATACACATAGCCAAAGGAGTAGGACAAGTCATAAAAAAATTTGACGTGTGGAGTCTAGTCACACTTTCCGGGTGCCATGTCATCAATTTCGTCGGAAAAGTCGCCGGAAAAAATTTCGTATTGTTTTTGGTTAATAGTGTAATAGTTCGTATTGTTGTTGGTGATTTTTAAAGTTCATATTATTATTGGTTCAAAATAGATACTTGATATTATTTAAAGTCATTTTTCCTATTCAAAATAATATATTTTATTGATAAAAAAATAGTCTGGTCCAAAACCGGTCTAAAATTAGATTGGACCGAGAATATCCGGTCCTCGGTCCAGTTTTTTGGGGATTCGGTCCCGGTCAGGTCCGATCATGGACCGATGCCCTGATGCCCACCCCTATCAATTGATGCATGATTTGTTCAACTATTTTGCATTATCAAATCATTTTAAATGAATGTACAAACCGAGGATATGTATATGTATATCAGTATATGTATATGACTAGCAATTGTCATTGTTCAAGGAAATAACTCTATGATCACTTTACATGTACAACCAAGTGAAAAACCAGTTTAGAGTAGTTAGCTTATATATTGAACTAGATTCTCAAATTTATTGTGGAATTTGAGATAATTTGAAACATCACTACGCTTTATTGGCGAGTATTGAATTTTAGGCCTGATTGATTACCTAACATAATGCATTATTTTGCATGAGAATCCAAACATGCCGTTTTTAAAATACTTTCTCTATTTCATAATGTTTGTCATTTTAGACTTGTGTTTTTGTTACAAAATGTTTGTCATTTAAGTTAATTTATCAAATTTTTTTCATTTATATCCTTATTCAATTCAAAAAAATAAGGTCAAAGTGAAGTCGTTGGATTGCCGGACGATGAACCATATCATTACCCTAAACCATTACCTTGAGCACCTTCCATATACGTTTAATGTTGTAACAGTGACCTAAGACTATACATTATGAATGCAATACATTGAAATCCATATATAATGATCTGTGTGGCTAGAATCATTTTGTCCATGATTTAAAAAAAAAAACTAGAATCAGGTGTTAACTAATTAGAGGCAGCTACTAGCCGAGGCCCCATCACACCAAGCTCACAGGAGCAAGTATAAATAGCATGTGTGCACTTAATTATAGTGTGGGACGTTCAATTCATATATCTCCTTCAAAAATTATAAGCTTTATATATTTCCTCGATCTCTCTTTTTAAATTTAAACTAACTGAAAAAGAATTTGTAATGGAAGAAACACAGCAAGTCTCAACCCCGGCAGGAAGAAGCACCCAAATCCTGCAGCCTCACTTTGTGCGAAAGGTAAGAAAAATGACTTGTAATAATATTAAGTATCAATTTTGAGAAAAAACATAACATATGTTTGATGCGACACTTGTCGTGTGCGTGCAGGTGGTGGCGGAGACGATAGCGACGTACCTGTTGGTGTTCGTGACGTGCGGGGCGGGGGCGATGAGCGCGGCGGACGAGCGGAGGGTGTCGAAGCTGGCGGCGTCGGTGGCGGGTGGACTCATCGTCACCGTTATGATCTACGCAGTCGGACACATCTCCGGGGCCCACATGAACCCCGCCGTCACCCTTGCCTTCGCCGCCGTCCGCCACTTCCCTTGGTACCAGGTTAAGTTTCTTTCCTTCCATCTATAAAATAATATCGATTAACCACTAATCACGAGTTCCTAATATTTAGAGATTTAAGTTCGAATCCTTCTAGTGATATGAAATAGTAAAAGAATATGATTCTGGTTGTTCGAACCGGTCTAAAGAAAAAAAAAATGATACCAACCATCATTAAGGGTTCGTTCGCCAGCCCAAGAGTTTTCTCTCGCTACCTCAACAAGTTAGTAGAAAAGCTGCTACTTTTGGGGCAGGAGGGTGCAAAATTTGAAGATTTTCAGTTCTTGTTAGCGAGAAAAAGCTCCAAAAATACTGGTGTCGAACGAAGCCTAAGTCAAACGAGATGGATCACATATCTCTTACCAAGAGCATTATAAAATAAACTCACCCAAATTTTATCTAAGTACTAAGGATAAGCTTAATTAAAAGCAAGATGCAAGAAGTTGCCACGAGGTATTAGTACGAGGTGTGCTTTGATCTATGAAGTTGGGATTGAGATAAATGTTGATTATACCGGTAACATGGGAAGAGCATGTGTTGCATGTTATGGGTGGAGCCAAATTATTAGAATGGTGGGTTCCTATCCTATGGGAAACATACTTTTTAGGTAATCTCTTTCATTAGTTTGGTTTGATTAGTTAATCACATTCTATATATGTCAAATATTATAGTATATTTTATTTAGATTCTCATATCACCAATTTTTTTTCTTTCAAAATGGGGTAGCAAAGTTTAGAATCATTAACGTATTTATATTCCAAAATTTAACAACTTTCTCATTTTGAAAAACCCTACATTTATTTGAAGAATACTACAGAGTACAGATTGATTTTGAAAAATGAGATGGAAAATGTATTTGTGATTTAGAAAAGTCCACCACAATTTTTTCAGTATGTTTGTTGCATGTGGCCAAGATAAATAAAGAGAAAACTAAAGCCCCTGAAAATCTGAAATTGTATTTTCTGGGCCCTTATTTATTTAAGGAATTGTATGTGTGGCACTCATCAGGTAGCCAAACATAACCAGGACCAAAATAAATTACAAGAATTGACATACTCCATATAAGGACTACGCATTAAATCCATACTCATGTCATTCATGTCCATATGCACATTTATTGGACGGCTACTTCATCATCTTCAAAGGCTCAAAGCTATGTGATTAACACCATACGTACATTATGTGAAGAACTAACTATATATGTAAGGTGTAGATGGAGAATTTACAACGTACGTAGTATACTTAGCTTATCTTATTTTAATTCATATTATTTTTACATAATTAAAGGGAAATAATGAAATCATATTGATTATTTGCCAAGCCCATAACATGCGATTGTTTCTGTTTTTGTTAATCAAATGATAATAATAAGATGCAATTGAAAGTGACTTGCGTATATCATAATGGAGGGTAATAGGGTATTCTGTTCTTTTAATTTAATAGATATAAATTATTATTTTAACAAAAATGTAGACACAAGCACCGGCGGAGGGAAGGTATGCCCACCCCCGAATTTTCAAAAAAAAAAAAGTTTTTTTTAAAATATAGTAAAAAAAATTAGTTTATTTGATAAAAACTAATTTATTTGATTAGAAAAAAAACAGATTAATATTTTATATATATATATAATATATTGAAATGGTTTTTTATAAATAAAAATTACAAAATTTTATATATAATATCTTTTATATACAGAAAAATATAAATTTTTTTCTATATTTTATTTTAAAATACAAAAAAAAAATCTGGCTTCGCCAGGGCGAATATTTCTGTAGCAAAAAAATGACCCGACGGAATTTAGGGTCTGTTCGGCGCTTCAAACTTGATACGAGTTGATGTTGATGCTGATTTAATGGTTGATGCTGATTTTACAAGTTAATTTTGGGAGTTGAAATTATTAGCTTATTTTTGTGAAAATTTATGTAGGTGTTCGGGTAGACTAAATTGATCGAGACTAATTTTATAAAAAATGGATGCAAAATTACCAAAAAGAATATATTTATAAATTTATAAAGAGAAGATTAATTTTTAACTTTTCCAAAATTAAATTAGTGAAGGGCAATCGAAGGAAATAAATTCCATAAGGTTGGATAAAGTTGGGAGGGGTAGATTAAATTTTGGGTGAAATATAAACTACCATCAACTCCCATAAGCTACAATAATCATCATCAACTCCCACTACCGAACAGATAATAACGAGTTTATTTTTTTACCATAAGCTTGAATAAAACTGTATAAGGTCAAAATAAGGCCCCCCGAACGGACCCTTAGCCCCCACTGACACTAATTCCTGGCTACGCCACTGGACACAAGATAGGTCGGGTTATGTATGTATACGTGGGTTGAGCCATTCTACCACTTGACTCGATCGTGAACAAAAATGACCTATCTGTTAGCCGCAAATTGCTCCACTCATATCCGGCCCATCCATCATCGGCCCGCATGTTATTCCAACTACAAGGTTGAGTAGAAAAGCAAAAAAAAAAACAATATTTAATAATATATACAAGTCAATTGTCAATACATTCAAATGAAAAATAAAGTGATACATATGTCAAAATCACAACTTGTATATATGGAAATATAACATGGTGGGCCGTACGGGTGGGTGATGAACTGATGAGTTGGGTTATTTGGATGATAAATTCTAATTCGTGTTCAATTCGTAATTCGTTTCACTCAAACCATCCATCATCAATTATTGTTCAGATATTTCACCCTAATATTCATATCAGGTTATTTAGATGAATCGATTATCCACGGACAATTTTCAACCCTACATTAAAGATTCTTGGTTAACTTGGGGCCAAGGTTTAAAGAGTGATGTTTGGTTAACATTTTATTTTTACGGGTGATTTTTTTCTACTATGAGTTTAACGAGTGATTTTTATCTAAAATACCATATTTAATGGTTCAATATAACAAATATAATGAATGGTACGTATTGATGGCATTGCAGGTACCATTCTACGCAGCAGCACAGCTAACCGGAGCGATCTCGGCCGGGTTTACACTTCGTATATTGCTGGACCCCATTAAAAATGTGGGGACCACTTCGCCAAGTGGGACCCAACTCCAAGCTCTTATTATGGAGATTGTTGTTACCTTCTCCATGATGTTCATCACCTCTGCTGTTGCTACTGATACCAAAGCTGTATGTACATAAATCCTAAGTTAAGTTATACATCATTTCATTAATTTGGCCTAATTATAAGTACTTATATATCATTTTATTGATTCCGATTAACAGATTGGCGAATTGGCTGGCATTGCAGTGGGATCTGCAGTTTGCATTACTTCTATTTTGGCCGGGTAAGTTTAAATATCATGATGATATCAAATCTCCATACGTAAATAAATTAGATCGACTAATTAAATAGAGTATGAATCTCGTGCGGAATAAATGTTTTACGCGAATATGCGGCAAGTAAAAGTGTATCGTAAAGCATCAAAAGTACATCTTAGAGCCTCAAAAGTGCTCAAATATCCTACAAAAATACATCTTTCTTTCAACATATTTTGCCCTAATTTACTAAATGCTCAAATATCTACATCATATACATGGATTGGATCATTTATGTGTTATAATAAGCGTGTCATGAACGTGCAGACCGATTTCGGGTGGATCGATGAACCCGGCAAGGAGCCTAGGGCCAGCTCTAGCCAGTGACTACTACAAGGGAATATGGGTATACATTGTAGGACCCGTCATTGGAACACTTCTCGGAGCATGGACTTACAACTTCATTAGGGTTTCCGGCAATCCCGTAAATGCCATTTCTCTCCAACCATCCCTCTCGTTCAAATTGCGGCGAAACAAGAGCAATTGCGTCGACGATCACCAGGTGACGACAACGGTTACCAACAAGGAATCGTGTCTAAGTTCCGATGATTGTTGTTAATTAGGTGGAGAGATCTCACTTATGTTACCCGAAAATTCTAATAGGACAATGTTGCATGTTTTCGTTTTGTCGGAAATGGAAACTTGAAAGCTCGTTTACTAGTGTAAAAGTCGTGGAAACGATGTGTTTTCTCGCACTCATGTCATTTCCGTGTCTGTGTCTGTGTCCGTGTAACATAGATCGATCTCCACGAGTACGTCCAAAGTATATATACTATAGCTTCTTGTCATGCGCGCCTTGTAACTTTTTTAGTGAAAAGATTAAATCTATTCCAGTAAGTGGAAGAAGAATTTCTTTTGAGAAATTTTTTAATGATAAACTAGAAAAAATGAATGTATAAAACAAAAAAACATGTTTTGCTCATCCTTTTCGAAAATTTGTACTACCCCTTTGTCATTTTTTGCCCGTCTTATGTATGGTTCATTTGCTGATCCGCCTAGCCGTTTTGGCTGTCATTTTTCATAACCTCTCGAATTTTTTTGAAATTTTGTACATACTTGAAATTTTTTACACACAAACACGTTGTTCGATTGTCCAATTTTGCATGACCCTACCTACTTGAATCTAGTCATGGGTTCGGTTTCAGTGGAACCGTAAAACCGAACCGGAATTGAACTGAAAAAAACTGGCGGTTTCAAAACCGGAATTGGTGGAACCGGGGGTCAGTTCTAGCCTCATTCCGAACGGCCGGTTTCGGAACTGAATTGGAACCGGCCCTGAAACCGGTAAAATCGGAATCAGATCGGAACCGGGAACCGAACCAAGGAACCAGAAATCAACAGGTTTTGAACCGCCGATTCTGGAACCGGACACACTACTACTTGAACCGACCTTATAGATCAGAAAAATCCTTTTACGGTTTTACCCCTCCCCTGATACAAAACTAGCCACCGTAAGTTGTGCTAGCAGCAGAAGAGAACGGGCTCCTTCCCTTGTCCTGACGAAGCGAAAGCCAGGAAACCCTAGAAGACGGTGGCTGTGCGGTGGCTCCGACGTCGGCTGCTAGCCTGCTACTCCTAACGTGTGATTGACCGAAAACCAGAGGAAGGCGAGGTAATCAAACTACCATTCTGAAATGATCAATTCATATGCAAATAATTTCGTGTGTTTTTATTCGATTAGTCGCGTTGTTCTTTGATCTGGATAAGCTATCAACTTAATTAAGTACTGGATTTAACTTGCATGGTGACCCAACCGTAGTTAGGGTTTGATTTCAATCAATGGAAGCTTCTTCTGCTAAAGGAAACCGTGAATTGGGATTGGCCTTTAGAATTCCGCATAATTGTTGGCTTGTTCTTAATACTCAGTTATAATTTGATGGGGTGATTGATTGCAGACTTTTGTTTGGAAATTGTAACTGAGATTTGGCTGATGTGAACCATTGGGTGAGTTTTTTGGCTGATTTTTTGGATGTAATGTGAAGTCAATGTTTCCGTTAATCTGTTCTTTGTGCCTTTGAGTTCAATTTGTGAATGAATCCATTGCCTCATGAATTACAACTTATAGTGAGTTATTATCCTTAGTGAAGAATGTGCTGGTTGATGAGACATTGAGATTTGGAGTATAATACCGTTTTATTGCGATTATCTCTTCTTCTTTTTTTGTTTTCATGGGCTAATTTCAGTAGATTGTTGGACATTCTGGATTTGTGTTATCATTGGAGTTATGTTTTTGCAAAACTTTACAATCCTATAGTTTTTCTTCAGTTGAAGCATTTTGTTAAAGAAGTCAGTGTTCACTTAAATTACATGTCTTGTGTGTCGTTTGCGACATAACCTGCAATGACATTGCCTTATGCTGTTACTCCGCTCAAGCAGAACTGCACTTGGTCTATGATGACAGTTGTATATGGTGCTGTTATTTTTAAAGCTAAGTTCGAAAAGTCGTGCAATATAAACCAAGATCAGTTATATTTACAGCTATGGTTATAGAAGATGGAACCCAACAGGGGGGACAACCTCAAGGATCTAGTAGAGGCAGGGGTCAAGGAGCAACTTCAGAAGCCCCAATGAGCGTGCCAGGTGGCATGGATCCGAGACTCGGGGAATTTCTTCAACAATTGGTGACTCAAGTGGTGCAAGCTATTCAAACTACAGTCGCTCCAATGCTACAGAAAACCGATACCACTGATATCCGAATCAAGATTGCAAAGATGAAGCCGCCAGAATTCGAGGGCTCAATGGAACCAGACGACGTCATGTACTGGCTAACTGAAATGGAGAAGCTGCTGACCGCGTTTCGATGCCCAGAGGAAGACAAAGTGTCGGTAGCAACGTATTATCTGAAGAAGTCGGCTTACGAGTGGTGGAAAGATGCTAATAAGCCGGCTGATCACGAACCCACCTGGGACGAGTTCAAGACTAAGCTGTTGAATCAGTATTACCTGCTACCTCTGCGCATGGCTGAAAATGACGAGTTCAGCCACTCAGGGGATGAGTGCGAGACGGTTGATCAGGCTGCCAAAAAGTACTACAGAATACAGAGTCGTTATCCGACGCTCGAGTTTAATGAGGAGACCAAGATTAAGCTTTTTAGGATGAGGTTGAGGGATGAGATCAAGTTGGGTATGGTGCTCCATCATTGCAAGACGTTCGATCAGTTCATTATCGAGGCTTTGGAGTTCGAGGCGAGGTTAGAAGAGGCTGATGATGATCTAAGATATAATAAGAGACAAAAGACGGAATCGCCTCCGCCTTATTCTGGTCGGAGACGACGGTGCTACAACTGTGGCAGTGAAGAGCATTTGGTGGCGTATTGTACAGAGAGGAATCAAGAATAGCTCAGCATTGACAACAACAACATGGGAATCAAATATAATGGTGATATCAGTTCTTGATGGTTTGCAAAGTAAGTTGAGAGATTCTGTAATATCAGTTTATGTATATATGTGGTCTGCTTTTGCTTTAGAGATGTTAATCTATCTGAATGTGTACCTACAACGTTATAACCAAATGCTCCTGTGTAATAGTAGTACTTGCTTTTGGTATTATGTATGAAAGATTGTGTACTTTTTGTATTGATTTTTCATTATAGATGATTGAACTGAAGTTAGAGAAATTTCAACTGTATTTGTGTTCTAGAAATCACAGATTGTTGGATTGACTCATGTGGCTTAGTACCACTCTGCGAGCCACCGTTAATGGCGAAGTCACGACAGAGATGGCGTCCGAGCTCACGCCGCCGAGGACGGGCGATCGTCACTGAAGGTAAGTTTCTTCTATTTCTTTGCCCGGATCTGAGACTTACCTTAGAGTAATCCTTCGGGAAAAGCACAGCAGACAAATAAGGGCTTGCTTAGGGCTGTCAATTACCACGGGTGACCGACTCACCCGCTTAACCCACCCGAAATAAACGGGTGAAAATCCAATCAAAGCGGGTGACGGGCGGTTCGGGTGACGGGTGAAACGGGTTATGGGCCGGGTAAGGGTGAGATTCTATCACCCAATAACCCGACCCAATAACCCGACCCATCAACCGACCCATCAACCGTTTCACCTAAACCACTCATATAACCCGTTTCAACCCATAATTTCTAATATGTATGGGCCTTTGAAGTCACTCATATAACTCATTTCGGGCCTTTGATAAATAATCTCATTTGTAAGTCATCTTTGATTCCATTTTAATATTTATTGCTTTTGAGATTTGTTTTTATTTATGTATGGATTATGAATATTTGTTTTAGTTTATGTATGGCAATTTATTTATAGACATAAAATACATCGGTTATACAACGGTTAAACGGGTGAACGAGTCACCCATATAACCAGCGGGTGACGGGTGGTTTGGGTGACGGGTAGAACATTTCACGGGTGACGGGTGGGTCGGGTGGGACGTTTTAACTTGCGGGTCGGGCGGCTCCATCCACCCATAACCCGACCCATTGACAGTCCTAGGCTTGCTATACTTTATAAATAAGCATGCTTTTATCAAAAATATTACTTTTTTGCTTTGAAATACGTGAAAAGTAACTAATATTCACACATTTCTAGGCAAAAAACAATACTTTTCACCAAAAAATATGCTTATTAATAAAAGTGTAGCAAGGTTTTAGTCCAATAAAACAAAAAAAGTGGAAAAAATAAAAAAAAAATACAGACCCCACATATGCGTGATAAAATCTCGCCCAAAGGGCGAAAGGAAAGGCATTTTCCCCATTCAAAATAGCACTAATAGCTCTCATGTTCTTCTCGATATAGGTATGGTTTCCAACTCCAAACATGACCACTCTAATGACTTATTAGAAGGATCTCCCACCCGGCCAGTGGCCCTGCCGATCAAAGCACTTGTGTAGGTGTTGTGCGCTCTTGAGTTGGGAAACTCTGCAATGTCGGCGACTTCTTAAACACACTAGGGGAAATGATCAATGAACGTAATGGTAACTTGATATAGGTTTGAATTTTTATGATTATAACGATACATAGTGTATATAATTACATTTTTAAATAAATTAACTGATATGTAAACGAAATGGTTTATCTAACATAACATCTACATGTTTCATCGTAATTTGTTCTTTAGTATGTAGTCTCTAGATGATGAACTACGTCAGGGAACAACATAGCTAGGGAACAACGACCGATCAGAGTAGCTTCTGCGAGAAGTCGCTTATCGCTAAAGGGAAAAGTTCCCATGTTTTGTTAAGGCGATTTAAAACGCGATTTGGTAGTTGCATTTGGGATATTCAGGAGAGAATACATGGGAAGTAAAGATATATTAACGATTGGCATGCATTTTGGATAGATTCCATTAACTTGGATGTTGGATAGGATCTTTATGATATTGTTTGTTTAATAATATTTTGATCGAGTTTCCAATTTTATGAAGATTTTGGGATGAAAAACCTACTATTTTGTTGCAAGTAAGTAATAGAGATCATATTCTATGAGGCTCTATAAATAAGGATATGACTTTTAGGTTAAAGTCGGGGATTTGCGAGGGACAAAATGCGCTTCAAAGAGAAAGAAAGAGGAGCATTCATCAAAGGGGTGAATTCTAAGCATCCATTGAAAAAGATAGACGCAATTGTTCGAGTTCAAGGAGAAGAGCCTGAATGTGATTGTTGCAAGGAACAATTAGCATTACTAGGAACAAGGTGACAACTGGACTTGTTGTTATTGCAAATAGGTGCGATATTTGATACTTGAGTGATCAAGCATCTAAATTAGTTGGATGATCACTCATCTAAATTAGTTGAATTTTGGTTGTACTTGAGTTAATAACATGTTCTATGTGTTAGGGAGTCTAGGAAAGTATTCTAGAAGTGAGTCTAGTTTAGGTTTATATCTTTGCTTACCTTGTGTAGGTCATGTGTATTGATAAAAGAAATTATTCCGTTCAATATCCTTCTAAGAAAGTAGAGATTTTTCCATTCAACTAGTTAGTTGACGTGAAATTCCTCTATAAAACAATGTGTCTTACTTTTGTGTTTGTTTTTTGCTTCGTAAAACTATTCCCTAAAAACAATGCTTATTTCTTTACTAACACTCCTAATCCAACAATACATATATATAAAGACAAAATGAGCATGCATATGATTGTGTACACGACTTTTAGTAAGAGTTGGAAAAGAAAATAAGTTCAAAAAAATTAGACGAGTACAACAAGAAAAATGGCAGAAGGTTTCATCTATGGGAAATTTAGTTTCACCTCATGTGTATGAATTTGGTTACAAGTAGAATACATGACCACTAATTTTAAATCAAATGCTAAAACAAGGAATCTCCTCACAGTGTTAGAAACACTAATAAGTGATCCCAATTGATAATTATAATTTCATCTTACAATAAAAATGAATAGTTAAATAGTACTATATATTATGTATAAAATAAGGGGGGAAAGTAGATAATGTAGGATCTACATGTGTTAGTAAACAAATAAAAAATTGTATAAAGACAGAATTTTAGATAGCATAAGTAAAGTAGATGCAAATATAAAGACACACTTCCTTATAGACGAACCCCCACTTCAATCAACTAGTTGGATAGGTTAACTTCTACCTCCTCAAAGGATTTTGAATGATCTACTTATGTTGGTGATAGTTCCTTCATTACCATGGCAAGACACGAACTTCTCTATTCCCAGAAACCTACCCGAGTTCCTAGCTATACCACAATTTCTTCTACCCTCTAACTCAGAAACTAATTCAACTAACACAATAATGCCAAACACGAGCACTAAACTTGTTGCAGTTTCTTTGCTTCAAGGTTTGTTCAACAACACCGAAAACTCTTAATCTTTGTTGCTCTCATACTCTCTGATTTTCTCTCTATTAAGATGTGTGTCTAAAAATCCTAGAAAAACTTTGTATTTATAGGACTCTTATGGATCTGATCTTGTATCTTTTCCAAAGATATAGTTTTCATCTATAGACAAGATCTATCCTAAGACTTGATCGTTCCTAAAAAACTTTAACTTATATCTAAATGTATAATGTCATGATAAAGATAACTTGAACTCCAATCTTCAATTCCTTGTCGAACTTCTTTTCTTAATTGAAGATTTCATCTAGATTCTCATAGTTGCCCTTGACTTTTCAACGAAGATCACCAATTGTTCTTCACATGACTCAGTTCCTTATAATTAGCATTACAGGTCCTTCTTCATTCAACTATAAAATTTATTTCGCTTCTCAGTTCTTGTACGTCACTTAGTTTCTGAAACATATTGAACAAATAAAAGCATAAAACCCAACATGATTTGTCAACATCAAAACAAAATAAGGAAGAGTAATGAATACTACTCCAACAATTTTCATCTTTTTTATGATGATAAACCTATTAAAATTGAATAAGCAAAACATAGCTCCCATGATGGGCAATGCATGTCATTATGAAAAGGCATGATACTTAGTTCCCCTTAGATGAATTTGCAGCTCTTACTTAGAGTTTTATAAGATAGTTCCCCCTTTTTGTAGAAAAAACTTTTTATCTTAGAACAACGCATCACTACCTTTTTCCACACATCCCCTTTTTGGCATCACCGAAAAGATTAAACTAGTAAGTAAAAGAACAAGAATATAACACAAACTTAACTAGAGGAAACATAGAACATAGAACATATGAAGCAAGGAACTAGAAAGATGGGCTAAGGAGTATTTTTGTAGGGGGGCTTGTTCATGGCTGGGAAGAAGGTAAGTTCTTTTGAATATCAAGAAGCACATGTAAAATCCTCTCACTAATCCCACAAAGACGATTAATTATCTCCAGAATTGTTGTGTTGTCCCCTTGATATGCAAACTGATGTACTTCCTCTTCCTCAACCATCTCCATAGAATGTTTCATCTTTTGAATATTGTCCATCTCTAGTTCATGGCCAATTTCCTCTTTCGTCTCAGCTTTGTAGATGTCGTCTTTTTTCATTAGCTTCATCACCAAAGTAGCATAGGGAAGGAAGTGGAAGTTCTTAGGGGAACACTTGCCCATGTGACTTAGAATCACTCTAGGCAAGTTGATCTTCCGTTAACTTAGAAACAAATCCAAAAGAATGGCATCATGAATGTTAAGTGTAGTTCGCTTTTCATGTCTGGGAACCACAACTCTAATGAGCCATCTTAGCAATTAGAATCAACCCGTGAGTCATCATCTCCTTTCCTTGTGGAGGCACTTTTCCAAACAACCTCTTCAAGCTAGATCACAAATCTTCCATAAGTTCTTGTCCACACTTTGCTTAATTGAAAGGGAACATAAACCTTTAGTATGAACTTTGAGAACCCTCTTGATGATAAAAGAAGCAAAGGTGAAAACTTCTCCTTCAAAGGAGTAACGCCTAAATGAGGCCATCGGTGTCAGTTCCCGGGAAAAAATGGAAACCAGAGTAGAATGCCTTGACTTGCTCAGGATCCACTTAAGCCTACGATGAACAAAGATTTGTCCACCCTTGAAACCGATGAGAGCAAGAAGCTCATCGAACCCATATTCAATAAGGAAAGTCTCAGTAACAACCAAGGGAACCACCATCTTCTTACCACTGGTGGTTCTTGTCCCTTTCTTAACCTCGAGCTTGGCCTTCTTGTTTTTTAGGATTCTTTTTTTTTTGTGAAGGACACTGTCCATGAGAGTCGAACCGGAGACCTCTGGGTACTACCCTTAGAGACTTAACCGCTTGACTAGATGCCCGAAGGCTATTTTTATGATTCCTTGTCACTACAAAATTGATTTGACTTTGGAAGATTTTGTGTATGGAAAAGATTGCCTTCTAGTGGACGACTTGAATCTGGTAGCTTCCATGCATAAAGTTATTATCGCTCTTTTGAAATTGATGAAATTTTACAAAAAAAAATTCACTAAAAGTTAAAAATAAATCTAATTTATTAATTCATATTTTAAGACTGCGAATCTCATTTTTTTTATTGCTTTTACATCAATTTACCTCTTTTTTAAGAATGAACATCGACTACAAAGCTTAAGAATTGGTATATTGCACTCCTAAGTATTTTATTAGAGGTTAAGCACGAGTTCAAGGTTCAAAATAATCATGAAGTACAATATCATCGGCACAAATAGATGTATTACACAACTTTCAAACTTTCAACCGTGTACGAAATGAAAAGCATCAAACAAAGATAAATGTCACTTAAATTAAACAAAGATAGCATAAGGCTCCATTCGGCAACACTTATTTGGATACTTATAAGTACCCAATTACTTATATGGAAAAAATAAGATTCGTTTTATGTATTCGGTAAAATTTGCTTATTTGAAATAAGTTACTTATATCCGATACTTATCTGATGAAAAAATAATCAACACCCTCCAACCTTATGTCAAATAAGCTAACTTTTCTACCAAAATTTAAGTAAGCGGAACCACATGATTTCCCAATTAAATTTTATTTTTTATTTTTTTTACACTTCATTAAGCCATTTTTAAAAAATTTACACATCTTGCTTAAAATATCAACAATTGAGTTTACCGAACACATTCCGGATTATTTGGAAAATAAACAACTCATATCAGTATCTCATATCAGCATCCACGATCAACATCAACAACAATAAGTATCAACATCAACATTAATACCGAGAAGTACCGATTTACCGAACGGAGCCTAAATCTTAAACTACTGCTAGTCCACTACGTGAATTCTAAACATGGAACGTACACACTGGACCCAACCAAAAGCATAGTTATTAGTTACCTCCTTGTTGACAAGTTCTTTTGTACGAATTGATCCATGGATAAAGTGATAGTTATTAGGTTTCGATTTTCTATTGGAGTGTATTTTGCAAAGATAAGATTCCACAAACAACCTTCTTGCCAAATGTTTCCTCGTTTGTCGGGTAAAAGATTACTCAAAAAGTTAACTCGGAAGATTTGCTTTTAATGGGCTTCATCAATTTGGGCCGGATAAATTGGCCCAAATATATTGGCAAAAGTGTCCAAAAACTTAATTGTCTTAAGGAACATTTAAATTGGCCCAAATAAATTTACTGGCTTAAACCCATCGTGTCATGCACAATAATAAGTTAAATATTAAAAATATTTTATTGTAGTGTTAAGGAAATTAAGAAAAAAATTATTCTATAGTATTAAAACTATTTTGTTTTAGTATTAAGCTAGTTTTAAATAGTCAATCTCGTAAAAAATATTAAACATGATTAACGCAATTTTATATCTGGAATAATTGTGAATAAAGTAATTTTGAAATATTCTAAAATATAAACACTATTTTTATTGTAGTGTTAAACTAATTTTAAATAGCCAATTTTGGAAAAAGATATTAGACATGATTAAGGAGATTTTATATGTGGAATAATTGTGAATAAAAGTAATTATAAATTATGTAATAATCAACAAATGAGAAGGACAGAAGATTAATTAGTCAAATAAAAATTGTCTATGCTGCATAGCTAAATGAGGGACATGTAGGATAGATGGATTCGACTTTAGTAATAATATATTGATGATTAGTGGTATATTAAGGTAATTATTGATTGAACTAGTTTATGTTTTTATTCTCGTGTCATACACGAATTTTGTTTGAATTTCTAAATAAAGATCTTGCAAGTTGAGTGTTTATATATAGTTATTTCAATTTTAGAATAAAGATTGTGCAAGACTCACCATCATAATCATAATAATTCAAAACCCCCATAAATTGATATATCATCAAAATTAATTAATAAGCTTATATGTGACAAAAAAAAAGCTTCTTTTTAGTCTAAATACAGATTGTTTTTAAAAAATAGACGGCTGACCAAACCCTAGCAATCCTTAATAGTTTATCATTCCAACTAATCAATGGTTATCTAAACTCCATAAGCAACAAAATGCAAATAGTGCTATGAATATAATGGCTTGAAAAGCTTAAACATATTAACGCTAACTGATTTGATATATGATGTTGAAAGCTAATACATGCTAAGGTTCTAATCCGTGATTATTTCATATTAGAATAATGATATATATCCTGCAGAATCTTTAAAAGAGCAAATAATAGAGAATTATAAGAGAAGAAGAAATTAACCTTTAAAAGTAGCCATAAAATTGAATATTTTTCATAATAAATATCTATATTTCTAACATATGCCATGAGTATATAGGTCAAGACTAGTGTTACAAAATTATTATCCTTAAAAAAATTTCTAAAATTTATTTTTATAAATTTTTAAAAAATAATATTAATTAAATTTTAACATTATATTTACTTATTTGGGTTTTTTTAAGAATATAGATTAGAAAATATCAACAAAAAAGGTCATCATATGGAAAATAATAAGATTCTAAAAGTTACTTGAGTTTTTTAAGAATATATTTTTTTCTCTTTTTTTCTCTTCATACACCCTCTCGAGTCTCAACTTCATACACCCTCTCGACTTTATATTGGGGCAAGAGTGTACATCATGGCCTCCAAATCCCGCCTGAAGTGGGTTAATACTAGGTTGATGTTTTTCTGTTCCAAACATCTCCAAATATTGATCATTTTATATGCAGTTTTTTTATATAGTGTGTCCTAAAGACATGTTATAAGAACTTTAATTTAAAAACAAAAACCTAAAATAAAATTAATAAATCCAGGAAAAAAATACATTTTAAAAAAAAAATTACAAAAAAATTTCGAAATTAACTTCTTATAATTAACGTACCCTTAGATTAATTATAGAAAAATCTTTTTATATAAGAGAAAATATAGAATTTTAGGACATATTATAAAAAAATCTTTTTATATAATAGATGCTATATAGAATTAGTGGAGTGGTCCTAAATACAACTTTTATTCCGCTATTAGTGTTTGTTTTTATCTTCACCTTTTGTTCATTTTAATTATTGATTTCCTGCTTTTTCGTCTCATTGTTTTAGCGTAACCATCACCTGCACAAAATTTGAAGGGTTGTTATGATTAGATTGCCCTATACAATAATTGTCCTCTTAAAAAAACTTTTAAAAAAAGATTATTTTTTTACATATTTTGTCCAAGATTATTAGTTTCATTAATTATAGAATTATAGGATTTTAATTTGTAGAACTAATATACTTAACATATATCCGAATAACATAGGTTAGAAAAACCGTTAAAAAAATACTGACTCTTAGTCTTTTAGAATGAATATCCAACCTTAAAGCTAGTCAGTAGTAACTCGAAGAAATTTCCTCTATGGTTCAAGTTACAAAATATTAGTTGCTTAATTTTATTTGTTCAATAACACAAATGTTTTATTTGGTACTAAAAAAAATATTTGCCCGAAAGTTATAAGCGTTTTTTCTTTAAATGTTCGTGCATACATGTCCATATAAAACAAGGCCTAGCTACTTGTCCCAAAAGCGGACCATGCAATTAATTGCATATTTGCATGTATGTATAAACATTATATAGTGTTTTGGACATAGAATAAGGTGTAAAATTTGTCCGATTATTAGTTTATAATAACGCGGATAGATGTTATGACCTTAAAAATGGATAGCCAACAATAATACGTCATATTTGATCATATTTGAGCTTAATGAAAGAAATTCGATATATCAGATAAATTTAATAAATTAAATTATAAAAAAAAATTGACAGATATGTAAACCGACACTAAAAAACGAAACAGGTATTTTAAATAAACAAAACAACTAAAATAAACAAAACAACTAAGCAAAAGCGTTGATCTATGTTAAAACTAGACCTAAAAAATCATAATAAATAAATTGTGTAGAGCGCTACGAGAAGAGCAAAATATCAGATCCGAAAATTGAAGGATTGTAAAAAAATTAATAAATTAAACACATTATTATAAAATATAAAAATGGAGACTGCCATAAAAAATTGTTAAAGAGTGTGGACCAATCAATGGAAGTTGTGTATGTTTGACAAGCCTAATAAGTACATTGGCTAGATAAGTTAAAATTCTAATCTAAAATCAATTTTTTTAGTTTGTATTATATAGATCAATTTTATTTATTTTAGTAGAATTTATTTATTTTTAAATATAATTTTAGTTTTTAAAACAAGAATACTTAGAACATAGGTTAGAAAAATCTATATATAAATTAAACAATTTATCAATCTTATATTTGGTTCAAATCTTTAAAAATAGTATTCGTCGATCCATACTATTTTTAAATTCAAAAGTTAAAGAAAATATATTTAACGATTTTTTTAACCTATACCCCAATGCAATAGATTAAGAGCCTAAAAATAGTAATATATTTTAAAATTGTATTTATTTAGATTTAATTATTTTTTAAAAAGGATTTATTAGTTTCCTACTAGGTTTTTAGTTCCCAAAATTAATACTCTTAACCTATGACCTAAGGGCATAGGATAGAAAAACCGATATTTTAAATTGGTTTGTTGTCTCCTTCCATTTGAATATCCAAACCCAAAAAAAGAAAGGAAAAAGGGACCATGGCATGGAGATTAAATTAAATGCATGCTAAACAAGAAGTGTTGTACGTGGACATCATCAACACAAAGAGTTTTTATCCTTCAATTCAATTCCACACAATATGTGTGATGAGTGTTATCAATCAGCTAGCTAGAGGCTTTAATTTGGTACATACATACTATAAGAGAATCCAATGCACATCCATTTTGTTCAAAAAATAATCATAATAAATGCACATCTATCGACTCACAAAGTTAAAGGGGAATATACATGCGCAATATTCTTCATAAAGTCTAATGTGAACAAGTGTCATCCGTTGTCTAGCTTGGTATTGCAATGCCAAGGCTTCTTAAGTAGGGATTGGAATATCCAATTCCGACATGTTTTTCGTGAGGCGAATTGCGTGGCCGATCGCCTTGCGTCTATAGCTTTTAATTTTCCGCTTGGACATCATGTATTGCTTGCCCCGCCGGAGGGGATTTCTTTTCTATTGCTTGATGATGTTAGGGGCCGGGCTATCCCCCGTTTGCTGACTACTTAGCCCATTTTTATTATATTAATAAAACTCCCCTAGAGGGAACGGAGAGTACCGCCTCTCCTTCTACCAAAAAAAAAAATATTCTTCATAAAGTCTACCAAAATAATTAAGAAAGCATGTAATACATCACATGATCACAATATAAACTGACATCAAACCTCACTTATGTGACCGTTAAATTACGAGTTTGAATCTCTCCTTTTTTTTTTAGTGATGCTCTAAATAAATGCACATCTATCGACTCACAAAGTTAAAATGAATGTAAACCATGCTTTATATTACAAAATAAAACCTGCAAAAAAAAAAAGTGAATTTTTGTATAAACGGATTTTCTAACCTATACACTTAGGACATAGGATAAACATTACGTTTTAAAAAGATTTGTTATTTTTATTTATTTATAAATTTAAATCTTTTTTTAGGATAATTTTATGCATTTCCTTTTAGGGTCAATTTCTAAAATCGGAAAGTTTATCCTTAAGACATAGGTTAAAAAGACCGTTGTATAAATTAACATACATTATCAACATTCCTTGTTTCTATATATTGGGTCGAGCTGATCGACGCATGTCCGTTTCTTTGGTTCGTATATTTTGCCGTTTAGCTCACGAACCGAATTTATCACCAAAAGTCCCTTGTAAAAAAAATAACATTATCAAATTCGTAATCCAACTTGAGATTTGAACAAACTTAAGTGGTAATTAAGGCGAAAAAATCCACTGAGAAAGACAATCAAATTTCGAGTAAACCTTAATTAAACCTAACATACACGTCCAATTTGAGTAAACCAAATCATAAACATACTGGTCCCCGGCATTTTCATAACCCAACAACAATTCATGTTTCAAATCAAAGACCTACATCTAAAATAACCCACCCAATTTCCACTTTTGTTCACAAGTAGTCTACATTACGACAAACAACAAGTCATGTGCCAAACATGTAAATGTGCATCTCAACTTAAGTCTTAATAAATCTTTGATATTAATAGAAACCGACATGCACTTATATGGGTTTCCGGCCTAATGTCATTGCTTATACATTTCTTAGAAAAAAAACACGTTTCCATTAAGTTAACATGTGTAATATATGTTAATCGGTAATTAATTCGTAGATAATTAGGGTTTTTGATCATGTGCAAGCTATTTGGAGGTAAGTACATGGATATGAATGCTACATGTGATTGTTTCGATCACAAGCGTAAACATACTATTCCATGATAAACACATGTTTAAACAAAAACATTAACATAATCCGTTGGCATAATATATTACCGGTCTTTGTTAGGGTTGTCGTTTAACGGGTCGACCGGACCCGACCCACAACTTATTTTACAGGTTACGGGTCGACTCGACAACCCATAAGAAAAATAAAGTCGAACCGTAACTCGGACCATAACCCGTTCTACGGGTTTATGGGTCGGGTCACAAGTTGACCCGTTTGCCCCGGCCCTTTGACTGTGTCAAACGGGTTAATCTTTAATCGGACTAAAGAAATATTTCACTCGGCAGATCTCACTAAAAACAGATTAAAGAAATATTAAATATTCTCAAATCTTCAACCAATTGGATAATTGCCATAACCGATCGATATGATTTCTTCTTCTTTCCTTGCAGATTTGATCTTATCTTCTCACAAACGAGCCGAGCTTAACTGTCGAATCTTCGCACATCTTTGCAATAATCGTTCGCTCAAGATCTGGTATTGCCATAAATAGAAAGTTGTGTATCTTCCAAAACAGCATCACACAAAAATACTACGGAGTACTAATTGTTGGAACAATGAAATTCTCTCCATTGTTCCTGAAATGCTTATATGGTTCCCTCCATTATATGGAATAACAAATTAAACCATCAAAGTTTATCATCGTCACAACTAAATAAAACCATAAAATAGTGAATGTTCCAATAATTACTACAAACATAATTTGTTGAACTTCCGATTGCTTGTGGATTGATTAAATCATTCTTAAATTTTAATGCTTAGCTACTCCATTTTAAGCGTCAATGACTAGTGGAGACAAACATAGCTTAATTACGTACAATCCACAACCTAAAAAGGTTTTCTTAAATAACAAATTAATTATATTTCTATTTTTAGAATACCCCTACTTTAATTTAATTAGTTGTATACGTCATATTACAAGCTGTACATAATCGAACAGTATATTGACTGTTGAAACCATACATTGTTGTCGGGTTTAGCTTGAAATGCCCCGTCCAAACTCGAAAGTCTTAATGGGTTCAAACCTAACACACAAATTATAGCATACATGTGGGATTTATACTCCCTTGTTTATCAATTGGATTTGAGTTAGAAATCGATTGAATTTGATGTTTGGGCACATGAAGGTTCGCCCCCAACTAGTAGATTTATTAGACTTGATGATTTGGCTCGGCCGGTTGCACAAGATTGAGACAGATTTCACGATGTTTCCCAAAGAGTTTTTCTTTGTCTTGCATATTGTATGGGGGTCGCACTCTAGACGTACAGGTTAAAAGTTAGGCTTGATAGCTATGTCCGGAAGTTAAGATCTGGAAATTGTGACAATAGTAATCGAAAATCAGTATCGGGACAATTAATTTTATGATATAAGTTCAACAATCAATTTCAAACAAGAAAAACTTAAGTCAGGTTACTTTTTTCCCCTAAATCTGATGTCGTGGAACCCAACGAATAGTATTAGACTTGATGTACGTTATAGTGTTAGCCAGTTGCATCAGATTGAGACATCCACAATGTCTCCTAATGAGTTTTACTGTGTCTTGCGTATTGCATGGGGGTCGCGCTCTAGGCGTACAAGTCAAAAGTTAGGCTCGATAGCTATGTCAGGTAGTTAGGTTAGTCAATCCAACTCGAGATACATTCGTTGACAAAACAATCGTAGCAATGGGAGACCTTTCAATAAAGCAAAGGAGAACTAATCAACTAGAAAGAGGTTAGACTCATTATAAAAGAATACACTACAAGATCGAAATGCACTCCTTTTCCGCATCAACACCCCCATACGTAGTAATTCTACCAATCATGTACGTAGGTAGGGCCCTCCGTTCCGATTGGTATATCATGAAAAAAGAAAGGCATTTGCACCAGGCTACTTACTTGTCCCTTGTCCAAATGTTCGCATTTCTAAGTAAAGTAAAGGTGACCCGCTTAAGACTAGAGCCTCGTAGCATGTTGACGAAGACTTGAGAAGGGAGGGTTCGGTAAATAGAGGAGGCAACTTTGCCGTCTCAGAAGAACCCCACTCTCTAGCTGACTGGTCCCGTTGATCATATAACTGGAGGTAACGTGTCATATCAGTTATGATCTAATAGTTGTAACTCAATGTTAATGGAAAATAAAGGTTGATATAATTGATTTTATGATATAAGTTCAACAATCAACTTCAAATTACAGAAACTTAAGTCGAGTTACTTATTTGTTTCTGAAATCTAATGCAGGATTTATATAAAATTCACTAACACGTATTTTTTTTGACACACCCAATCCTCAAATGCAACTATCTAGCTAGTATGACTTAGTTAATTCTTGAACGAATTTTGAGTTAATTAGGCCTAACTAGTTCAACAGATAACATATCCAAACTAATCTACTCTAATACCATGTTAAAATTTCAAATGCCTAACATAACCAAAAAAAGTACTATAAAAGTTATCCAATTTATACTAATTAGTTCAAAATTCAAGATCTAACACAAAAACTTACAATAATTAGTGTGAATGAGCTTCATCTTACCTTATATCTTAACACACTATAAATAATATTAACATGATCGAGGTGAGATAACCGTTTTTAGTGAGAGTTCAAATTATATAACTTTGACAATATGTCTTTTACTCAATATTAATAGGATCGAGATCTTAAAATCGGACCTTATCTTAAAGTGTTTTTCAAATCCGATCGTTAAATCGGATCGCTATGCACTATTTCAAGGAGTTAAGTTGGTCTACTTGTGATCACGTCACGTTTTGCCATTGACACGTCAACTCAATTAGTCCAACTTGTATCGAGCTGACTTGTATATGACTAATATGAGGTTGATTTGACAAATTGACATTGTTTTGGACTGCCAAATTTTGCGAGTGGTAGCCATTGCACTTTGCTCTTCTACTTTGCAAAGTGTTTTTTTCTTTTTTCTTTTGATTGAAAACTTGCAAAGTTACTTTACCACTCATCATATAAATAAAAACTTTTACACAAAAAAAAAACCTGAAAAATAAAATAAAAAGGCGAGCAACCTCTAACTCGGCCGGTTAAGATGGGGCCGGTACGGCTGCCGGGCACGTGGGAATATGTGTTTAATATTTATATTTTTAATATTATAATTTTTTAATATGTTTATAAACACACAATAAAAATATATACTTAAACGAATATAGTAATTATTTATTAACTTTAAATTATTTACTATTATTAAGTTAGTTTCAAATTTATTTATTAATGAACACATATTAACCGAACTGTTTAGTACTAATAGAAAAATAATCTCATCTTTATTTATATTTTATTTATTTTTAATCTTACATATCTTCAATGTGAAAAATTACTCCAACAGTAGGTCTACCACATCACATGGCACCAAATTTTCTTATAAAAAAGACATGGAACATATTTTGTTTGGTACCCACAAATCTTTCTATTTTTTATTTTGAGGATCTTAAAGATAATTAGGTCCTTGAGTTAGTGTTATGAAATAGTTTGAGATAATTGAGCTAATCCAGCAAAACCCTAATTTTGTCCACCATTTTTTCGTATTGTGTATCTCCCATCGAAATATTTAGTTATTTGTGAACGAGGTTTTTAGCTGATAATGGTCGAGCATTTGGAATTGTGAAGAGTGTCTATACAACATCGGGATTTCAAAGTAAAACGAGCCTAGTATATATACTCTTGGATTACTCCTATTGCTAATTAATTTTAAGATGAAATTTTATTGGATTTATGTGTTGGGCTTACCTATGCACTTTCACATAAACTAACTCTTCTTGAATCACAACGGATCGGACAAGATTTTTTGCAAATTGTTGCTTCTTGGATATGAATTTTGAATCAAGGACATAGCTACAAGGTTTAGAAATTTTCAATTTGGTTTTCTATTTCAATGTCCAACAAATTAGAATTCAATTTCAATTCTATGATATTTTTTGTGCAGGAAGAGTATAAAGGTTGAAGATATATGATGATCCTAGCCAATCAATGGTGCAAAGGATCCCAAGCTAAAATATACTTTCTTTCCTTCTTTTTACCCTTGAAAAATGAATACTTTTCACTATTTTGGTTACGGTGAGAAAAAGGAGAAAAATTGAGGGTCACCAATTAAAATTTAAAATTACTTGGGTTGGTCACTAATCGGAAATTCCCAAATTACAGGGTATCAGTTTTAGAAACTAAAACCCTATAAAGAAATTTATAAACCCTTTTAAAAAGAATTAAATAACTATATTGTATATAATGTATTTCGACAAATCTTTTCCATCTAAAGATTTTTAACGTATGATCTAAGGGTAGACTTGTTAAAGGTTGACTCGACCCGAAAACATGACCCGATCCGCTCGAAAATTTTCGGGTTTCAACCCATAAATTTGAACACGGAACCCAATTTAAACCCGAGCCGATTGGCCTGAACCCGATTGGTTGAAACTCGAAAACTCATTGGGTTGTCCCGATTTGTTATATTTTAGAATATATAAAATTTATTTTGAAAAATAAATATATTTGTTATTACTATATATATATGTTATTATTTAAACGAAATAATATTTTAATAATTATAAAAAATTTGATACACTTAACTTGTTGGGTTGACCCTACCTGCCCGAAAACCTACAACGACTCAACCCGATTTGACCCGTTACGATCTAAACTCGAGTCAACCCGAACCCGAAATGACCCGATCCGAAACCAACATGACCGACCCAGTTGACAAGTCGACCTAAAACTAAAGACATAGGTTAGAAATTTCAAATTTTAAAATTTGGGTGCCAAAAGGTTCAAAAACTTGTTAGTCCTATATAACATCTTATTATCAACTTATTAAAAAAACAAATTCCTCGATCCTTAAGCCTTTTCTGAAAATTTAAAACAACATTGTTCTAATTTAATTAATTTATTGGATAGTTTCTTAATAAAGGATATAAAACATGGAAAGTAATCATGGATTTACTCTCTTTTTTTTTAATTTACTCTCTGCAACAATGTAAGTGACTATTTCATTGAGCGATTAACCATTGGAAGGTAAAAGGAGCTACAGAAAAAATGAAAAAAGATGTTAAAAGGAAAGGTTCAAAATGAAAGGTAACTTATGTACCACATTCTACTATTCTAGAGTCCACATTATGTTACAAATAGTATTTCAACCAAACATATGTCAAGACTGTTAAAACGCATATGCTCCATATTCTTTTTTTTTTCTTTTTTTTGAATAAATGAGCTACTAGCTCATTACAAGGCCAACACTAGGTTATTAGAAAATTACAAGGCTAACCTAAATCATCACGACGGATGATCTTTAGAAAATCAAATAACAGAGGATGATCACTAAACCAGGAACTACTAATCGAGATATCAACAGGATCCAACAAAAATCCCGGGAAAAAATTAGAAATAGCAAAACTAAGCTGAGGAAAACTAAAAAGCCTCTTGGCGAGAAAATCCGCCGCAGAATTGCATTCCCTGAAACAATGAAAAAACACCACACAAGGAACCAAAGCAACAAAATGACGGATATCATTTATAATAGCTTGAATTTCCCAAGGAACCTTCCAAGTTCGTTTTACAGAATTAATAAGAATTAGATTATCCCCTTCAATGATAAGGCGGGAAATGTTTAGCGAAACCGCACTACGAATACCATGAAGCAGAGCAAGTGCTTCAGCCTGGAGAACCGAAATGGGAGGTTGTTCTTTTCGATCAAAACTTAAAATCTTACTTTTGTGGTCTCGAATAAGAAAGCTCGAAAAAGTAGACGAATTTGTACGCTTGGAAGCATCAAAATTGAGTTTTGACCATAACAGAGGAGGTCTAATCCAAGAACGGTTATTTTTCCTTTTGGGACGAGGCACCGTTTTGGGAGCAAAAACTGGTTGAGCAGAATTCCATTGTAAATACTGAGAGAAAGCTAAATCACATGGAAGCAAAGAAGAAATTAGTCTAGACGGATTAAAAATTTTGCCATTTCTATGTCCCCAAATAAACCACCAAAAGAAACAAAGGATATTACTATTTTTATTTGAATTTATAGTAGAAACAAGATTATCAATAAAAGTACCTGAGGAGATAATCTGAAATTTAAGATTAACCTTAGCCTCAAGTTTCGAAAACATAGTTTGCGAAAATGGACAGTTAAAAAACAGATGATTCAGGTTTTCATCTTCATTTGAGCATAATGAGCACGTACTAAAAACACAATTGTAGAAGCGATTTAATCTATCTGTTGTTGGAAGACAATCAGCACACGCCTTCCACAAGAAATTTTTAATTTTAGGAGGAAGAGAGGTCTTCCAAATCCAAGCAAACTCATAGTTAAGATCAGGCCTATCTATAGAAATCATACATGAAGCTGAGGAGACTGAGAAAGCTCCATCATTATAAGGAAGCCAAACCAAACGATCCTCAGAGTCAGATACAGGAATTCTAAGAGAAATAATTGAATTCACAATTGATTCAGGAAGTAGCAAGCGCAAGTACTCAACATTCCAAAGCCGATCAGGAGTGATAAAAGCTGAAACTTTTAAATTAATATTATCATTATCATAAAACGACATTAAATCAGTATTTCTAATCCAATGATCTTTCCAAAAATTTATAGAATGACCATTTCCAATAGTCCAAAATAAGCCTTTAGAGAATTTGTCTCTAAGATTGAGCAATCTACCAAATTGCCAAGAACAATTCTTTTTCTGTATCTCAAAAATTGAAGAGGAACCCAAGTATTTTTCAGAAATAATACGTACCCAATAATTATTTGGAGCATTTAAAATTTTCCAAAGAAGTTTCATTTGCAAAGCACTATTAGTAGTCTCAGCCGTCCGAAGCCCCATACCTCCAGACTCTTTAGGAGAGCAAACCTTATCCCAACTTATAAGAGGGTGATGATTAGGAGTAAACTTATTCCAAAAAAAAGATTTATTAATTTTATCAATATCACAAAGAACACCTTTAGGAAGCAAAAAACTTTGCATTAGATAATTAACCTGACCTAACAGATTTGATTGAATAAGCACAGCCCTACCTGCCTGAGAAATAGAGTTTGCTTTCCATTGAGATAGCTGTTTTTTCAATTTTGTGATTGAATCTGCAAAAACTGCATTGTGAACCCTACCTTTAAGAATAGGAATACCAAGATATTTTTCCATAGAAGTAGTAATTTGAATATTAAGAACACTTGCAAGAGAAGTTGCAGTTTGACGTGAAATATTTTCAGAGACCTGAAAACTACTTTTATGATAATTAATCGAAAGGCCAGAGACCCTAGAGAAAGAATCCAAGAAACCTTTAATATAATTAATATTAACATGAGAAGCATTAGCAAAAATGATAGTGTCATCTGCAAAACTAAGGAAAGGCAGACAAACTCCATTTTTAACTAATTGAATACTTACAAATTTGGAATCTAAAGTAGATTGTAATTGAAGGGATCTCGCAAGATACTCCATACATATAATAAAAATAAAGGGGGTCATTGGATCACCCTGACGAATACCACAATTTGGGGAGAACTCAGTACTTGGTTCGTTATTTACCAAAATCGAGGAGGAAGAAGTAGTAATGCAAGTCATAACATGATTAACCCAATTAACATGGAATCCAAATTTAAGAAGAATTAATCTAATAAAATTCCAATTAAGTTTATCGTAAGTCTTTTTCATATCAATTTTCAAAGCCATCCATCCTTGTTTACCTTTTTTCTTTTTATGAAAAGAATGAAAGATTACGTGAGCAATTAGGATGTTATCCTGGATAAGTCTCCCTTAAACAAACGCTCCCTGAAGAGGATGAATTAGATTTGGTAAAATAGAAGTTATACGATTAGCTAAGATTTTTGCAATAACTTTGTAAATCGTATTGCACAAACTAATAGGTCTAAAGTGATTTATTGTTAAGGGAGAGTCAACTTTAGGAATAAGAGCTACAAAAGATTTATTAATCGATCTAAGCATATGACCAGAATGAAAAAAAGCCTGAACTGCTAAAACTACTGAATTTCCAACAATATGCCAGTAATGTTGAAAGAAATCAGCAGGGAAACCATCTGGTCCTGGAGATTTATTAGGAGCAAGATCAAAGACGGCAATTTAATTTCCGCAAGAGAAGGCGCTTTACATAGTATCAAATTATCCGAAGCTGAGACCAAATTAGGAATAATATCTAAATCTGAGTTATTAACAGAACAAAGGGGGTTCAAGTTAAACCGGTGAGCAAGCTCTTCAGTTATTTTTTGTGAAATTAAGTCATGATCAAAAAGAACAATTCCTTCATTTGTCTGAAAAGATAGAATTCTTTGTTTATAAAAACGAATTTTGGAAACGGATTGAAAATATTTTGCATTTCGATCCACATTTTGTAAATGAATTATTTTTGCTCTTTGTTTCCAAAAATTATGCTGAAAGTCTAAGAGAGCATTATATTTATTAAGATGAGCTTGGAGTTTAAAAAGAATGGTAGAGTTATGGGGATCAACTAATAAATCTGACTGGAGCAATAATAACTGATGTTCAGATATTTTGAGTTGTTCAAAATTGTTATTAATATGATGTTTAGCCCAAACTTTAGAATATCTTTTTAACAGATTTAATTTCATAGAGAGACGAAACATAAAAGATCCAGTCATTTGGTAATTCCATACTTTTGAAACTAAGGGATTAAAAGACGGGATTGACATCCAAGCATTTTCAAACCTAAAAGGAATTTTACGATAAGATTTAGAGGATCCTATCGAAAAAGATATCAGGCAATGATCCGAGGTTGTAAAAGGATGATGTTGAATTACAAGTGACGGGAAAATATGAGTTAGAGTTTGATGTATAAGAACTCTGTCCAATTTTTCAAAGACATTATCTTGAGCCACCGGACTTTTACGCCAAGTAAACGGGAAGCCAGAAGTTCTATAATCCACAAGACCAAATTGATTCGAAAAATTTAAAAGACGATTAAATCTATTAGGTAAAGGAGGAACACCTCCTAATTTATCGTTAACTGAAGAAATTTCATTTAAGTCGCCTATCAAAAAGAATGGTAGATTAATCTGAGAAATATGTAAAGCAAGGGAATTCCAAAAAGCATTTTTATCCGCTTCCCTTGCTGGGGCGTAGACAAATATTAAAAGAAAATCTTGGTTAGGATAGGAATATTTCATAATGATTAGATTAGAAGATTGATGACATAAACTACATTTTCGAGTTTCGGTATTTTCACAAATAAGGAGCCAAAGGCCACCTCTAGACCCCACAGAGGGACAAGAAATAGCAGATTGGAAACCAGATTTATGCAGAGTCGAAAAGTTGGGATCATCTTCTGTTTTAGTTTCCGCTAGGCATAGGAAATTTAATTTGTTTAATTTTCTAATAAACCCAACTTCTTCCCAGAAGTTGGGTCTGCGAATACCTCTAATATTCCAATATCATATATTCATAAAAAACCTTGTTTATTGAAAACAAAAAAGGTTCCAAAGTTTAAACAACTTCCAAGTCGGATAGAAAATTGAATAGAGACTAACATGGATATTAAAATGTGAGAGGAAAGGAGTTGAATAACAAAAGTTAGGAAAAAGAAAGTTACATGACAGCGATCCCTACAACTCGGTATAAAAATTTGAACCGGAAACAAAAATTTAAAAGCAATATAAAGGGAAACCTTAACTATATTAAAAGGAAGCATACTCACTAAGAAATCAAAAACCTGAAATAGTTCAATGCTCGTATGAAAGTGAAGCAGACCACGTAAAATACACCGACTACAAAGAAGGATTAATACAAAACATACTGAGAAAGGGGCAAGGGAACAGTATTGACGATACATATATTTGACAAAGTCTACAACAAAGGAATGCAAATAAAAGTGCAAAACATAATGTTGAAGCCCGCAAGAGACCAAGAAGGATTCCAAAGACAACGAGTGCACACGAACAAACCTGCTATAAAGAGGAAAAATAATAATGTTGTAAAAATAAATTGTATAGAAGTTTACACATCGAAGAATTAGAGAAGGGGAATACCAATTTAAGCATATAGTTACATTTAAAATGCATAAGCTTAAGTGAAGTTCATATATGTTAACAAAGAAATAAGAACTAGTTGGATAACATAAACTGGAACTTAATATTTCACAACCAATCCAGTCTAAACCGGAATACGTCATAAGATTATACATAAGGGCAATAATGAAAGCAAAAGAGGCCAAGACAAGGAGGACAAAGCCCAAACACACATCAAACGAGAGATTAAGTAGCAACAGCCGAAATGAAATGACATAAGGGAAACACACTAAGGGAACATTAAACATAGAGACTAACTGTCTTAAAAAAAGATCAGAAAAAATATGCATATCAATTCTCAAAGGGAGTTCATCCAAGAGATGAAGTACCCAGATATCTTCATAGAATTTTAGGGACCCCCAGCACAGGAGATGGTGGCTAGCTACAACTATATCAAGAAGATATAGGAGCCAAATCGACCCAACATCCAGTTGGGTTACAGGCTTACTATTAAGATGGTTCACATGGATCCTGAGTAGTGAAGGTAACAACCCCTCAACCATTAGACAGCAACAGATCAACAAACCATAAGGGAGCACTTGCTGCCAATTCACTACCAAGAATGAACCAATAGCAAGCACACAAATTACCAGAAGGTTTGTATATGAGAAAAAAGGGACACCCAAAAAATTGAACCAGCAATAAGAAGAGAAAATCCCAAGCAAGACAGACAAATTTAGGCCAAAGTAAGCAAGAAGCCATAAGGCATTAGTCCAAGCAGACATATCAAAGATTAAAGGAGCAACAATCTGCACAGAGGAAGATTTAAATAATTTTAAGAGGGCCCAGAAACCTTCAATTAACACAAACAAGGGGAAGCTTAGAAGAATATCACCTGAACAGATCATAATACAATTTTTTAACTGAGGATAGCCACAGAAGAGGAAAATTCTCAACCACATCAATAAGGAGGAAGCAAAGAATAGCCGAGAGAAATGGCAAATCTGCAACCACCTCACAAGAATAATATGTGTAAGGCCACACGAGCAACCGTATAAAGAAAATTTGCCACATAAAAGAGAGAAGTCAATACAAATTGAGACATTTAGAGAATTGTTCTTATAACTTTGGAGATAAAGGTTCAATAAGATTTCAACAGGATAAGTTTCATTCTCTAAATGCCACAAGCAAGACAAATTCTCAATCTTGAAAGACACAGAGGTCAAACTTGAGAGAAGAAGCCCAACACGAAGCAAGCAGAGAAAAGTTTGAAGCAAAAACCATAAATAAACACAAAAGAGAACAAGGAGAAGAGAAGAATGAGTTACATAACCTGAAAAATCCGAGATCCAGCAGCAAGAGAAAAGGCAAGAAAGAATCTTGCCCTTCCACAGAAGCCTAAGAGCAGCACCCGAAACAACCTTAGATCCCTCAAATAAAGAGGAATCCAAAGCGGAACAGCCCAAGAACCAGACCAAGAACACAAAAAAAACAAAGAAAATACTCCAGCAGCCTGCAAAAGCCGAGATCCAAAAGCTAGAAGAAAGGCAAGAGAAGCTCTCGCCCTTCAGCAGAAGCCCAAGAACAGCACACAAGCGGAGAGAACCAGAACCAAGGTTGCCAAACGGGGAGATCCAGAACCAAGGTTGCCAAACTAGAAGACGAAACAAGGGAGGGAACTGGTATAGAAAAAGGGTAGTTAAAGGGTCAAATCGGGATTGGATCCGATTAAGGGTACAAGATTTCAAGAAACCCTCAGATCCAACCCACAGATCCAAGAATTCCCAAAAACCTAAGGTTATATGAACGAGAGGAACACCATTATTACTTAGAGACACAAACGGGACAGATTGAAAGAGAAAGAAGAGGAAGAACGAGAAGGAGGAGGCGGATTTACATAAGGAAGGGCCAGAGAACATCAGAGGAAACGAAGAACACTAGGGGGATAGATCACCCCTAAAGGGACATTAGGGCCGGCTCAAGGGAAAAAGAGGGAAAAGAGGAAGGCGCGTTTTCACGTATGCTCCATATTCGAATGAAACATGAACCAGAGATTTGAAAACCATATAATATATTTATATAAAGCATATTGATAAAATCTAATGGATAGATAAATTAAGAGTAGTACATATAATGGGTCTAGTAGCATATAAGTCTAATTATTGAGATCTCAACCCAAAATCATATGGCAATGGATAGAATAAATCATGAGATTATATTATAGACAATTTAGTCACAATTTCTCCACGTGAGAGATCTTTCAGCACGCCTCCTTAGTTTTGGTGGGCCGACAAACTAGAGTCGCGCAACTGCTTGCCACTTGGACAAATCTAACCACGAAACCTGCTCAAATATCATGACAAAGTCTGGTGAACCGAAAAACTAGGGATCGTACGTGTAATGCTATAAAGTTTTGTACATATACAAAACTAAGGACCTTAATTTTAGTTTAATTACTAAAGCATACACATGCATAGGGGTGGTTATGTTCATAATCTTGGATCATGTTTGGTCTTTACGATGAAATTTTGAGGTAATTTGCAAGTTTTAAACTCGCTTGGGAAGGAGGCTTTCGTCAAGTGGCAGACCTTTTGAATAAATATTTAAAGGATAGTCCTCTTTTATACAGTTTGGTCGCTAGTTGCCAAGGCTTTCCGAGAAAGAATTGGCGTGTCCATATTTGATATAATATCTATTGTGAGGCGAACTGAATAGCAATTTCTCTTGCGTTTTTATTTTTTAATTTTTCGTTTAGGTTTTCATGTATTGTATGCCCCTCCTGAGAGGATTATATTATTAATAATTGATGATGTAAGGGGTTAAGCTATCACCCATTTGTTGACTATTTAGTCTTTTTTATTCGATGTTTAATAAAACACCCCCTTCTTTCTACCAAAAAAACATATACACATACAAAAATATGAAGTAAATTTAATCACAAATCAAAGGACCCACCTTTGGTGTTAAATTTGGAGTTTGTAAACTAGCCGACAAAGTGTAGAAACCAGGTAAACCGGCTTACGTTGACCAAATCAATCCAATAGAAAGACAAATGATAAAACTAAATTTTTTACCCAAATAAAGAGATAGAGACAAAAATCGAACCGAAAATCTTCCAACATTCTCATGTCTCCTATCACTAGATCATTAAAATTTTTCTATACCAATTTTTCCAACCATTTGGATAAAGGGTAATCAATAGTCATCCGCTTGTAGAAAAAGTAAAAATTGGTATGTTTTGAGTGCTACAATGGGTTTATCGAGTTAACTCTTATAAAATTAAAGTGATTTTATTCATTTTCGAACCAAAAAAAAGTGTGTTAATTCAAAGGGCAGCGTGAAATGTAAGCTAGGATTGAGAATTTGCGACACTATAGTGAATAGTTGTAAGAATTGGGAAAATTCCAGAAATTCACCTATTGAAAACTGAAAAGGGTGATTGTCAAAAAAATACTGATTACTCAATGCCGCACGTATTGTAAAACCCAAACCGTTTTTTTTTTGATACGGATAAAAATTAGGATGCCTCTAAGGGGGCGTCTTAGTAGATCCTTGCAGATGAGAACTCAGAATTTTTCGTTATTTAACAGAAGGTTATTAGGGATGTTGTGGCCCAGCTTAGCAATTTTGTCGGCCACAACATTGCAAATCCTAGCAACATAGTGTATAAAGGTATTATTGAATTATTATAGTGAGATCATAATATCTGATATCAACCTCTCAAGAAAATATCAATTTCCAAAATTTTGATATTGGACGTACATTAAAAAAAAATTGATATTGGACATACATTAATTTTTTATTATAAAATATTAGTTTTCTAAACCAATGTTCTGAGAATAAAAATATAGACTTAATTTGAAATACATACTACACGTCACACGTGGATATATTTTGGTAAGCAATTTTGTTTTTAACATAGGTATTACTTTATGAAAAATAATTTCAAACAGCACTTTGATACTCCCTTTGTTCATTAATATACATTACTTTAGTTTTTGCTACACATAATAAAGAATTTAATAACTAAGTTAAAATATTTTCATAAAAAAAACTAAGTTAAAATATTACTATAAATTTCTTAATTAAAAAGAGGACAAAATGAAGTAAAAAACATGGAGTGGAGACTATAAAGTAGAAGGCTAAAAGCCTAAAACTAGATCTGTCAAAAGCAAACCTGATCCGGTTACTCGATCCACTCTGTCCGAAATTTTCTGGATTAAAACCCCCCGAAATTAATGAGTAAAAAAGCAGCCCGACTCAATCGACCTTAGTCACTAATGGGTTGAACCTGAAACCTGTTAGGTCAACCTAAAGCATTGTTTTATAAAAAAATATATCATTTTTATTGATTATTAAAATAGTTTTTATTATTAAAATATATAAATTAATATTTTATAATAAAATAATAATACTTAATTTTAATAATTACTAAAAAAATTTAAGAATTGATGTCTTTACTTTATGGGTCGACTCGACCCGTATCAAATCTAAAGCGACCCAATTCAGCCAACTAAAAAATTTTAACAACTCGGTAATCCAAGCTTGTTTTCTACTCGAACTCGGTTGATCCGAACCCAACCTATCCAACCCATTTGACAAGTCTAGCTAAAACGACAATGTTTTATAAACAATGGTAAGGTAGTAAATGAGATATATAACAAAATGAAGTAGGAATTAATAATAATATTCTCGATCAAACCAATACTTTAACATTTTTTATTGATTTTTACTCCAACTCCCAATCTGACAATCACATGTGACAATAAGGTTGGATGGATTGAGTGGAGACTATGGGATTGGGTCGATTGGGTCATTTCGGATACAAGTTAACATGAGTTGATTCTTTACGTAGTTAACATGCATCATTGGTAAAGTACGGTTTGGTTAAGTTTGGATTAACATATATATCGATTTAGATATTTTAGACAATAAATGGGCTGCCAAAACTTAGACTTGATCCGAGAATTAAACTAACCCGGTTCATCCGAATTTGATCCCGATTCGACATTTGAAACAATAAAATAAAAAAGTGTATACCCAAAGCCGGTTTGAAATAACCTGAAAAGCAAAAATCCAAAATTAAGATTAATCCGAAATCGATTATATTCGAATGGACTAGTTAAATTCAACTCGGTATCCGATTCGAAAACATCTGATAATTCGAAGTTACCCGACAAGAAATCATCTGAAGATATGAAGTTATCCGTCTCGAAATCATCCGAAGGTTACATTTTTTTAAATATTAATAATAGTGAATATTTATTATAATTTTTTTTATTTTAAATGACATTAAATATTTAGACCCTAAAATATTTATAGTACAAAAATCATCATTCAATATATGATCTCAATTGAAATTCGGTTCACCCGAAATCCGACTAAATTCGAAATCTGACTAAATCCGAAACATCAACTTATCCGAAATCTAGTTGGATTGAAAATCGAATAATCGGACCGAAATTGAAACCCAAAAAGGGAAAAACTTGACTTTGCGTGATTAATTAAGCACCCGACCCGTAATGGACTAATTTGATCAGAGGTTTAATAGGTCCCAAAATGCAAGTGTAAGGGTTCATCGAATAGGGCCAAACTACAGGGGGCTAAGTGACTATGGGACACAAGTTCAATAGGGCGAAGATGGAGGCGAGCGGCGGAAGGCGATGAGGACTGGAGCTAGGAAGAAGAGGTGGAGGGGTTGTGTGTAAGTTTTTCGGTGATTCAATGGAGTAGGAAGACGAATCAGGTGAATATTGATCGAGGGAGAAAATAACACGACATTGTTTTGACCCTAATTTTTAAAAAATGACTTTAGCCTAAATTTTAAGATTTCTCATTCAACCATTTGTACCCAATTTACCATTGAAGAATTGAGAGGTGAGAGGCTCAGAGCACGTAAGAGCTCGACGAGGCTAGCATCTAGCGAAGGTTTTATATAATATTAAACTATTCATTTGTCCAAAATCCGTCCCTACTTCCAGACAATCATGGATGCGTCCCTGATATTATTACCTGAAATTTACTTCCTTGGATAAACTTTATGGATTAATTAGGTTAAAAAAAGAATACAATAAACAAGTAGTAAGTGAATCTGAAAAGTCATAAGAAACGGAAATTTTATGACAAATTCCGAAGCAAGCTAAAGAAGTGCACATGCACGGTTACCTCTATGGCTATCTCTCTCTCTTCATAACTCGACAGTGACGCCACCTTCAATTCTGATCTTTACCCACCACCTTAACTAGCCCCACACTCATCTTACACTTAAATTTACTTCCTTGGATAAACATTATGGATTTTTACACTTGACTACCCTTTATTTTAGTGTTCTTTCATTTAACTACTTTTTGTCTTGAGTTTTTATAAAAAAATCCAGCACCCAAATTAGCCAGCCACATAATTGACTGGCCCTCCCCGTGGGAGATCGAATTGTTACGTGCGGACATACACTCTTTGTTGGCTCGGTTCCAGGATTGGAGTATTGCTCATATGTACCGTGAGTGCAATTATGTGGCTGACTACATCGCTGGCTCTTTCCGACGTGTCTCTTCCGTTCCACTCGCAGTTGATTTGGGATTTTTTACCCTCATCCGTTAGGATGCCCTAGGGCGGTCACTAGTTTGTTAGTGACCTCCCTAATTCCTTTCCTTATAAAAAAAAAATAGCCAGCCACTTGTGAAAATATCTATCTTGCATTAGGAAATTGAAGAATGAATTGTCTAGTATGTATACTCTTGAGTTAGTTATCTTATTGTCAATTGGTTTTAATTAGGATGGAAACCCCATGGACTTATGTATTGGGTCTGTCGCACATGTGCGCTGGGACGGTCACCTCCTCCGTCCGTATTTGGCCCACTGGACTTTGACATGATATCATAGCAGTTTGTTCTTGGGTCGATCTCTAGTTGTTTGAGTCGGATCAGTCCGCCGTGATGGTATGATTTGGACTAGTTGTATGGGCTCATCGATGATCCGTCGACTCTAAAGCCATTTTTGGATAAGCAGTGCTCGGGATCCAAACACCGGACTTTGACACACACCCTTTTAACAATGCTCGGGATCCATTTGTTATCCCGCAATGAGGAAGGAGAAGCAGGGGCAAACCATTCAAAATCTCTCAAACAATCGTTTTTGGATATCTGGATCATTAGATAGTGTTTGGGATTGTACTTGATTTGTTGTAGTAGCAAAACATTCGCCTTCTCAACAACTCTTTAAAATTGCTAGAACACATGCAAACAACCGTTTTGAGGGGGTGTCGGAAGCATAAGTACATAAGGGGTATTGTTTTGTTAAACTTTTAAATAAGGGTGGTTGGATGTAAAAACCACTAAATTATAAACAATCCAATTGTACTCAATTAGAAGGTTCAAGAAATTCAATGGGCTGAAAGAGTAATGCAAGGTCTCCCTCTTTTACAATAAAGAAGCGTTATAACTTTCTTCCTTGTCCAAAATTTCCTTAGGCCATGTCAGCAACAATAAGTAGAAAACACCTTGACGTGCCTTAGACCGAAAAAAGGGTTAAAAATCGGAATTAATGCAAAATCACTGTTAATCTTTATTTATAGAAAAACTACCCTTTCTCGTACTTGAATTTACAATGCCCTCTCAAAAAAAAAAATTGAATTTACAATGTGCCACCCAACTCTATTGTCATTACTAAGGTGAAAAGATTTAATAAGAACAAGAGTAAGAACACATAAATTTACGCGGTTTACCAAAATAGTGTTGATTATGTCCACGAGCAAAAGGGGAATTGATTTTATTAACAGAAACGTAACCAGATCATTTCATTCAAAAAAAAAAGTAACCAGATTTTAGAATACTCAATTATGAGGCGTTTTTAGAGTATATATGAAGACTCTAGAAAGCCTAATTCAGACTATGGGGCCTATAGCCCAAATAGATCCCTGGTACGCCCAAAAAGCAAAATACATAGCATATCGTTTTGTCGAAGGGCGCTGCTCCCTAGTTCCTTCTCGCTAGGGGCGCGTTGCTCTCTGGAACCCCGACTCGCTGATCAGTCAACAAGAACATCATCGTGGGGCTCCACCCTTAGGTCCCTTGGTGGGTCGAGAGCTCCGCCCCCGAACTCCTGGTAGGTACTAATCAGTGACAGATTCAAGAAATATTAACATCTATAAATATTTTTGTCTTGCCTTTATGATTTATATCGAAATGTATATTTTATGGCCCGACCTATTTTAGGTTAGTCTCTCTCAATACTAGTCTCGCCATATATGTCTCTAGAAAGAATCAAACTTAATTTATTAGCTCACCCGATTTGATTAGCCAATGCCATCAGCATATCGTTTTGTCGAGGGGCACTGCCCCCTAGCCCCTCGCCAGGGGCGCCTTACCCTTGGACCCCGGTCCCGACTCGTTAACTAGTTGGCAAGAACACCATTGTGGGGCTCTACCCCCTAGGACCCCTGGTGTGGGTGAAGAGCTCCGCTCCCAAACCCATGGTGAGTACTAATCAATGACAGATTCAAGGCATATTAACATCAATCTATAAATATTTTTGTCTTGACTTATGGCTTATATCCGGACTTATATTTTATGGCCCTATTTTAGGTGAGTCTCTCCCAATACCAATCTCGTCATATATCTCTAAAAAGATTCAAACTTGAATTTATTAGCTCACCCAATTTGATTAGCAAGTGTCATCGATCTTATGTTCAAACTAAGCCCCGCCCCTGAACCCTTGGTGAGTGGTGAGTACTAATCGATAGTAGATTCAAGTCATATTAACATCTATAAATATTTTTGTCTTGCCTTATGGTTGATATCCGGACGTATATTTTGTGGCCCCATTTTAGGTGAGTCTCTCCCAAACTTAAATTAATTGGTTCACCCGATTTGATTAGCCAATGCCATCTTATGTTCAACTAGGTAGCCCCAATTTAGAAGAGCTCCCTCCCAATATCTGTCAAAAGAATTCATATACATAGCAAGGTTCTTAAGGTAATGGGTTCATCCATATTTCCAAATTACAATACCCTCAAGAAATTTTGGTCAAGTCAACTGGTCAAACATATAAAGTACAATCCCACAAGAAATTTAGTTCTATCTGCTAATTAACCCCCACTAAGATATACAATTATGTACTGTTCCCCTTTTCATTTCATGCTAAATTAATACTACTGATTTAGCTAATTAAGGTATCATAATGATGATTGATGACATGACACTAAAGACAAGCCCTCCTCTTCCTTAATAGGAATTTTAAAGTGCAAAGTACAATTGGGGAATATTAATTAACAACAATACTAAGATCAAGATCAGGGCACTAAAAAATGGGATATATATCTAGAGATGGCATAAAATATAAAAACCCTAGCTACATACATACAATGAGACAGGCCCACTTTGATACTATACTATATAATAAAAAATAAATAATCTCTGCCCTCTTTACAAATCAAGAAATATCATCAACTATGCTCCCCATCCTCCTCCATGCCCACCAAACTTCATTAAATTATTAATAATCCTTTAACAGCAATAAAGTGCAACCTCATCATTTCCTCATACCCATCTTCTTTACATAATTAATTAATTAATTAATTAACAAATGAAGAAACCATGGCTTGTGGGTTTCGCAGAGATCTATCTGATTTTATCTGCATTATAAAATTAGTAACCGCCTTAATCCCTTTCTGCTTCCTCCTCTCAGACAACCACCACCAGCATAAGCAAATTAGGAAAGTTAAATTAGGGCCAAACCCTAGATTTAAGCCTTGTTTAATCCTCATCATAATATCAGCAAAGGTTAATTAATTTACCCACAATTCAAGACAAGGATCTGCTCAGGAAACCAAAATCCAGATCAAACAAACAGCTAATTATTCAGAGGAATTCACATAATCATCATCTGAATTCTTCCTCTGAGAGATTTGATTTCATTTCAAGTTCTAAGCTAATCTAATCTAATTTCTTTTATTAGCTCTAAATACGCTCAAATTAAAATTAAAGAAGAGAAAAAAAATTCAAGATGAAGTTGAAGATCCATATGTGCCATCACCGTTCTTGCTGTACCCATGGCTGCCGTTGCCGGAGTTCCCGCTGCTCCCGTTGTTGTCGTTAGTGGCGGCGGCGGTGGCGGGATGGGCGGTGGGACCGTCGGGGAGGAGGAGTCCTCCTCCGCCGGGGCGGAGATTCTTGCCGAAGGTGTTCTTGTTGTTGTGCATCCAGACCTTGAAGACGCCGCGCTCGACGCCGACGTCGGAGCAGAACTCCGCCACCATGTCCTCGCTGGCCTTCTGCATCTTCCAGCCGAGCTTCTCGGCGAACTCGTGCATCTTGTCCTTCTGCTCCTGGCTGAATTTGGTCCGGAACCGCTTCCGCCCGTGGTGGAGGAACGACGCCGATCCGCCGTGGGGGCTGTTGAGGGATTCGATTCCGGCTCCGGTGGTGGTGTTGGCGGCTCCGCCGCTGAGGGCGAGGAGCATGTGGGGGGCGGAGGCCGGGTAGTAGGAGGACGAGATCGGCGGCGGGGACTGGGAGCTGGGGCTCCGGCCGTAGGGCGGCGGCGGCGGGGGGTGGTGGCGGTGGTGGGGGTGGTACTCGATGACGTGGGTGGTGGGGGCGGCGGAGATGGGCTGGGGGTGTTGGCTGGGGGTGTGGTGGTGGTCGGCGGCGGGGGAGGGGGATTCGCGGCGGTGGAAGTTGCGGTGGCAGCCGCAGGCGGCGCACTTGAGGGAGGTGGGGTCGGCGGGGACGGTGGTGGCGGGGGAGGGCATGAACTCGCCGCAGCCGTCGAGGGCGTGGCCGCCCATGGAGGCGGCGTGGTTCTTCATGCATTCCTTGTAGGAGGGGGGCGCGTGGGGGAGGAGGGGCGGCGCGTGGCGCTTCAGGACGCCGTTAGTGAAGGGGAGGGGCTTAGTGGGCTGGATCCGAGCGGTGGTGGGTGTCTCCGCCTGGTCGGTGTCCGGGGATTTGGCGGCGGTGGGCAGGCTCAGGCTCGGCGGCGCCACTGGGCTGATTTCCATGGCGACCAAGAAAGAAGCTAAAAAATAGCCCAAATCCAAGAGCTCTAAATTAAAGTAATAGAAAATAAAATTGTAAGAAATAAATCAGAAATCAGCCATGGGATTAGGAGTTGCAGAATTTAGATGAAGGTGATGGGGGGATTTAGATTAGCAGGTTGTATAGCTGGATTGTGATGATCGGTGATGATGGAGGAAGAGAGTGAAAGAGAAAGGGAGAAGAGAGACTGTTGATAATGAAAATCTTGGTTATGTGGTTGTGCTTCTTAACCATTTCACCTTTTTGGTATTTTTTTTTTCTTGCAGGTTGTTTTTATTTTTTATTTTTTTTATTTTAATTTAGTTTTAACTATGGTTAACGTAATCCGGGTTGGAATTTGACTTGTGGTTGGCAAGTGAAATTGGGTGGGTAATAAATGATGTGTTATTTTTTTTTTTTGGTGATTTTAAGTGTAAGGGAAATCTAGTTTTTAATTTTTTGATTTGGGTCAATTTTTATTTATTTAATGGGCCAAGGGAGAGTTTATTTTTTATTTTTAATTTATGGGCTGAGGAAAATGGTTCAAGTATGCCATAATGGGTTTTGGCAATTTCTCATGACTTTCTTGCCCTTTATTTAATTTTCAATTTGGTATTATTGATTTATGAATTATGTAAAGATTCAATGTATTGGATAAACTTCAAATATTAAGAAATTAAACTTTTTTATAGGCAAAACAACTAAAAGAGAAACAATCTAAAAACAATACAAAGCTAGAGAGAACTTGAAGATGTGACAATCCAGATCTCCTACTTAACTTCTGTATTATGAAGATGTGGCGAGTAAAATAATTTTATTCTAATGAATTTCTTGTAAATCTTAACTCTAAATATCTTGATTAATTTATATAATTATGAGCATATTTTGTTGTTATTTATTTATAAATCTCGTCTAATTTATAATGATTTGATATTTCTAATGTGTGTAATAGTATTTTTTTTTTTTGGGTCATTGCCACTCCAGTTCAGCGGAGAGCTTTGCTCCATCAAACGCTTACGTCTGGAGTTCGAGTCTCGCGAAGGCCCCTTTATTTTGGGTGGGATCTGCTCTCCCAACAAGTTCATTTCTCCTCCACTGAAAATCAAACACTCGACCTCAATGAAGGGAAACGTAGTCCTTCCCACTACGCTACATGCTTGTTGGTTGTAATAGTATTTTGTTGGGTCAAACTTAGTGTCGAATTAATCACTTTTGTGCTGGCTAAATACAAATTTAAGAACTCTTTCATTAAGAGTTCTTACTTCACTTCTAAATTTCGAACTTAAGACATCTCGTTAAGATTATAAAAATATTATGTTGCTCTTCAATCTCAAGACCATTAAATATTTCAAAAAATAAGAATAGTGAACGAAATTAGATACTATTAATTACTAATTCGATAATAAATCTATACTCTTATGATCCATATACTTCTAAAAAAAACCACAAAATTAAGATTTATATTATTCTATACATTGTTATGTTTATAGTCAAAATGAAAACTTCGTATTAGTATTGAGAAAATATTAAGTTTATAGGCAACATATCATTTTATTCATTTAGGTCTTTTATTTTCTAGAATTTTATTTTATGATTATCATGATTCGTGCACATTTTCTGATTCGATCCAAAATGAATGTGCCTGGTCATTGGTTGATTCATCAAATAATTTGAAAATGTTGTCTACTAGAGGCAATTTCTGCCTACTCTGATAAAGTTAGTGTAAATATCCTTTCAATTTTCACTTTAAAAAAAAAAAAAAGGTTAGTGTAATATAATATTCTTCATTTATTTATTTATTTATTCTTATTCAAGAATTAAGTGTAATATGTAATTTTGTCCAAAAGGACCACTCAACCAAATTTGATACTGTCACTCTTGTTTACTTACCTTTCTTTTAAGGTCGACCAAGTCCATCTTGATGCCAACTAAGGGACACACACTACATATAAACTTGACACCAAGAGCCAAGAGGCATGTATGTGTAGATTTGGCAAAAGAAAAGTGATTTTTTTTTGGTATGGGTAAAAAAAGCCCTACATAAAGATGTAAAGATTGGACTTTAATTAGGATGTCAATGGGAAGAGGATTCTCATCGGAAAAAAATCTCTTGTGAGAATAGAGGTGTGGCGCAAATCATTCTTTACAAGGGAAAGGAATGGGGACGGGGATGATGGCCCCACCTCATTCCCGACCCTTGACGCGGAATTTCATTGGATGTCCATTATTAGTTTTAATGGAAAATACTTATAGTGAGTTTATATAAAAAGGTATATTTATTATGAAATTTTATAATTGTTCTTTGTATTAAACTAGACTATATGAATCATATAATATTGAATATAATTATAAGTTTAATCATTGATGCATTTGAAATGGGAAAACATTGAGAGAGAATTGTTATTAATGAAAATGCATTTTTTATTGATATAATTGGAATTATTTTTACGTTTTGGTGCAACATTTGATAGTGCGCGAATAATTCACACGCTAAACGACAAGTTGGATGATCGATGCAGGGGAAGAGATTGAGAAAACCCAACGTAAGAATCTCAAAACTCACACCAAGATGCCAACGATGCGCTCAGGAATAAACAAGACGCACGGCTCGTACCCCTACAAAAAAACATCCTCCTCCCAAGGATCAAATCCTTCCCACAGAAGGGAAGGGTCTTAATGTGCTAACCTGAGGCAAAGACCACCGCTCATGTACAACCAATGTGCGCAATCAAGTAAAACTGCAAAGTCTCGGAATCAAGTGAGAATTCCAACAGAGATTTAAGTACAAACAATGCGCATACCTAACATGACAACCTAAGTCCAAAATATTTAACATGTTGAATGGTCATAGTGGGCAGGGCAAGGTCCCAGAGACTACAAAAATATACCCCAAGGCCCAAACATGATAAAGTCGTGGATCTCTCAATTAAGCCCCATGCCACCATCAAACCTTAAGACCTTCGTTATTACTCTACTTAATTCCCTAGCTTTAGGAAACACACTATTCACCGTCGCCGAGATTACACACTTGCCGCCGGGGACTTCTCTGGATTGCTCCTTCTTGGTTGCTTGGCTCCTTTAGGGTTTTGCTTGAGGCTTTGTGAGAAGTGATTTGCAAGAGCACTATTCATGAGCTTATATAGGCGTGTGATGCTTGGGGCTCAATCTTATCTCTTACTGCATTTGTCCGAAATACCCTTGTCCTTCTCTCCAAGTATGTATACTTTCTTCACATGGATTCAATTTGAATTTTGTCAACTCTTCAAGCTCATTAGACCATTGGATTAATCAACTCGGTCTGAGGAACAGACTGTGCCTCTATTTTATCTGAAACAGGCTTTCGTATTTTACCCCGAGTTGTCTTTGTCTTCACACGTGACTTCCCTTATCGTGGGAACTTATCACTCGTGAGTTCCCCTGATGATAACTTCTTTATTTAGCTTCCAATGAGGTTGACGATATCTTACTCCTTAGTTTCCTTAATGAGAACATCTGTTTGACCTGAAATCCCCTTGAAATATTTGGACATAATACATTAGTTTTCTAATAGTGTTTCTCATTATCAAAACTGGAGGGTTATCAATCGTTGTTCTAATATTGTAGAACATGAGCTCCCAATATTGTCCCAATTGAGAGACATCTGTTCATAATTTCCTCAACCAAATCTTAGACAATTGTTTTTGCATTGTCAATTTCTATTAAGATTCCATGAGGAATGTCGAGTGAGTAAAATTAAGGGGGTCACGTTTCTTAGATGAATTCATTTATGTCAACTTTGGAATTTCTCCCTCTCTTGGACGTCGTAAACATGTCAGCCCAAGATAAACATTTAATGACTAGAACAAGCACGTACCACAAACGGCACCGTTTTACACAGGAACGAGTTGTGCGATTTTGAATGCCAATTGTACCTGCATATATGGGTGTCAATTACTCAGTTTGATTGTTACAAATAGTAGTATAAATTCTACCTTTATGACATGGGTTATTATATTATATATTGTACAATAATATAAGATGAATGTTTTTATAAGGTGCAATTCAAACACATTCATGCATAGACTAATAAGACTATGATAACTAAGATGGCTTGGTTTGGTTAATTAATATCATATGTGAAATTCTACTAAAAAACCCTAGCTATGTAATCCGGATTAAGATGTAAATGGACCCATATAATGTGAAGTGGGAATAATTTGTCGATTAAAGTTTAATTATGACTTATGACAAGGGTCTACCTAAATTGCTAAGTCTTTGTCTTGGTCCTAGTCTAAAGCGTGCTTAGTTAGATCTATTTGCAATCAAAACTTTCTCTAGTTGACATATCATTTGAAAAGTGAGTTAGAATATTATTAATTAAGCTCACTAAGCTTTTAATCCAACTAAACTTCTAATCCAACTAATTGGGTTATGTGGAGTGATTTGGTATGGCTACTTTTAGTTTTTAAAATGTTTGTTTGTATTTTAATAACTACTATCAATTTTTTAAGAGGTATAAGTTCACTTACTTCTTATAATTGTCAACTCAAAACTTCAAGTAAAAGTATTTCTGTGAGCGGGTAAAATTAATCGTCATAATTATTTTCGCTATCTTTCATCATAAAGATATTTTTACTTATTAAGTTTTTTCTATCTTTAAGTATTTTAATATAAAATTAAATATGTTGTTATTCGTTATGATGGAGGATTCTATCTTAGTTGGAAGATAGAATTTTCGTTCGGAGTGGGGAGAAAGATATCGCTTGCTTGGGTGACAAGGCAATGTCGGCCGCCCCTAGGGGGTAGATATACGGCCCCCTGCCCTCTCTCCTCCAATATAAATACATGTATTCGCCATGTATGATGAACACCTCATATTCACTGAGCTCGCACGCAAAAGTCTTATCATTTACCTCAACGTTCAATCGACAATTGCTCTTCCGACTTAGGCATCGGAGGTGGATTAGGGGGTCCCCGCCCCTTTGTCCATTGTTTTGCAGGTTCTAAGTTAAAGAGGCAGTTGGAACGGAAGGTGAAGAAGAGAGTAATCAACCAGTGCATTAAAGACAATTTTTTGTGCACTAACAATTGGCTCCGACCGTGGGGAGCGAGTAATCGATCTACACAATTACATTAATGGAATTGGTCCTGGGAGAAAAAGGAAGAACTTTTTGAAGGCCTAGGGCAATCGCGCAAAGCGAAATCGAGCTTAGTGCCCTCAACGAGCAGATCCGCGACCGTGGAACGGGAAACTGCGATCGTGACCCCAGAGGCCGCAACTGCGGAACGCAGGGCGATATTCGCTCGGAGGATCAAACCCTGGCATATCCCAAGGCTGATAATCGATTATCGTGTGATAGTTTGTGCTCAAAGAAACTGTTAGTGTAATTTGAAGGAATTGTCCCTCCAACAAAGTTTGTCTTGCGCGTCAATGAAAAAAGGGGAAAAACGTCCTTCAGAAGGATACTCTTGTGCGTCAAGGGAAGAATGGAAAAGACGTCATTTGGAAGGATTGTCTTGCGCCTCAAGGATAAAAGGAAAGGATTGTAATTGTGTCCTTTGCAAGGACAAGTCCCAAAACCCATTCACAAGTAGATAGGGACAAACAACCTAGGGTTTGGTGTGCTTGATTGGATAGTGAAAATCCCATATTGAGAGCACTTAGAGCATTCCAATGAAGAACAAGGAAGAAGAAGATGTTGATGATGAATGTTCGATCTCGACGATGATAAAGGTGATTCCAGAGCTAAAGGGAACTACGACGGTGGTCGTGAGGAAAGGTTTGGTTTAAGTTGTTTTGATTGAGTTGTTCGCTTAGGAACTAGGTTGAATAGGCTCGTCAGTGTTATTTAGAAGTTTGGTGGTTTCTAGAAATAAAGAAGTTCGAGTCTTATCGATTCTAACTAAGGAACAATCAATAAAACTAGTAGACCATTCAAAATCAATCCTCTAAGAAGGCAAAGGTTTACACATTCAACTAGTTTGGTTGACGTGAGGTTACTCTTTAAAGAATTATGTCCCATAATATTCATTGTTACTTTCTTATTTGCTTATTTGTTTATTCCGCTACCCAAGGAACCATCCTAAAGATAATTCTTTGAATCTATACTAACACACAACTTTCCAATAAAAATTATTCAATTAGTACAACATCGTCCTCGTTCATAGATGTCTTGTTCTAAAAAAACTCGTGTAGGCTCCACCTACGCTCTAGAAGATCTCAATTCACTTAGGCTTCCAATTCATCTAAGTGCTTGCATATATAAGCCGTCTAGTTGTTAGGCAGTCCCTCTCCATTTAAAATCAACCTAATATTTTTTAGAGCATTACATAGAGGACAGAAGAAGTATACATAAACGAAACTAAAAGTGAACCTTACAATGAGGAAAACCCATGGAAGCACTATTATGCGTAGCAAAAATCAACAATCCTCAGGAAAAAAATCTACTACATTTGTTCAATAATAAGTGTTAAGTTTATTATTTTACACAACTATTAAGAAAAAATTATTTTTTATGAGGTCTAAATCTACTAGAGTTGAATCCCAGACCTCGTAAATATGGTGCAGGCCACTTACCACCTGAGCCAACTCCCTTTGATTAAAAATATCTTTATGAATACTATTAGTTGAAAATATATTTTTGGCGTTTAAAACATAAAAATAAAACAAAATCACAATTGTATATTCATTTTTCTCAATCCACGAATATTCTAAATAAATATATTTCAAAATATCAATGTATGATACCAAATATTATGGAATTGATCGACTTATAACATCCTCTTTCTTCAAGAGAATGTTTTATTTTATCAAAAAAATAAAAAACATGCTCTAAGAGAGGTGCATATCTTATCTTGTAACGTAATAAAGAGTATAATTATAAATTCAAAACCCATAATCCATCTAATAAAACAAAAGTGTAATATTCGTTTTTCTTATGAATAAAGTATGATATTCTCACCCCCCAAAAAGTATAATATTCGTTCATTACGATGTAGTAAAACTATACGATAAGAGTACAAAAGACCAATTCATCATCAAGTAAAATAAAACATGAAATTAAAAGTTTAGAAAGGATTAATAATTATTATTAGAGGGGGAAGGAGGAGGGTCCACGCGTTAAGCACTGATTAATATGGTGCCACGTGGGCACAGAGCTTTGCCTGGCTTTACACGTAGCCTATCATTAGCCCTCTTTCTAGACTTTGACGAAAGTCAAATCTTTAAAAACTTGGATTATTAGCTGATTAAATTAACATATATCGGTCAAATATGTTGATCCTTCTAGTCCAAGCTATTTGAACATTTTCCTAGAAATCTAATAGGGATGATAATGGATCGGGTTTGGGTTGGATAGAAGATGAATTATGCCTGTCTGCTAGCTAATTCGGGTATATTTATCTGTCGTCTGCAGGGTGATTTAGGTGGGTCGGGTAGTTCATGGATGATTGAAATATATAAGTAACATTTAAATGTAAAATTGGAGTAATATTTACAGACTAAACTTTAAATATTATTGCTTTTTATACACATCTTACACAATTATATGTATATTTTGGCTATATCGAGTTGGGTGGTGGGTGAAGGACCTTTATATATCCGTGTCTATCAATTACCCTACTTTGTTCGAGTTTTCACCCTTTTTTTGGGTCGAGTAAGGTTGTGTTCGGCGTAGGTTTGTGGAGTTTTTTTGAAGGTTTTTACTGTTTAAAACTTATCTATATAGGTGTTCGGTGAGACAATGTTTTCTAGAAGGTGGAAGTTTTAGAAAGTTTTTTAGTAGGTTTGAAAACACAAAAAGAAAACCTTGGGATAGATAGGTTTTAGGAGGTTTGTAAAAATTAACAAACCATTTTTTTGTTAATTAATAAAATTAATTTCTTATTTATAATTTAAAACTAAAACCTACTAAAAATCAAACACTCCAATTAAGTTTTGAAATGTTTCAAATAAGAAAACCTCTACTTATTATAAAACTTTTACCTACCCAAAAACTTCCTAAAATACCCTACCTCCTAAAAAATTAATAAATATTATAATTCTTGTTACGTAATTTTAAAAATATAATTTTATAAGCTATTTTTATAGGTTAGAAAAATTGGAAACAACAAATATTCTCTACATTAAAAATGGATGAACCCTCACATTAATAATCAACTCCTTCCATGATTCGTTTTTATAAAGTTCACCGATTCAATTTAGTTAAAATTTTATGAAAATTATTCTCTACATTAAAAATGGATGAACCCTCAAATTAATAATCAATAAATTGCCCCCGGGCATTTGGTGTAGTGGTTTAGAAGTGTCTCAAGGTGCACCACATCAGGAGTTCGAGCCTTGCCATTTGCAAAGGTGAGAGTTTCACATGTTATGGCAAGATAGCTCCCCCTGTGTGTGCCGCCTCTGAGTCAGAGGTTCGCCGCTCTCCCGGAGGAGGTGCAGGAATAGTCGGATCGCAATATACGGAAACCTGTATTTCAAAAAAAAAAAATCAATAAATTAGATTTAATGTACTTATACCAAATATGAAATTATAAAAACCCTTAATAAAACAAAAATTAGGCTCACATTATGCTTTTTTATAACAAGCTTTACATTATGTTGTTATGGGAGGACCACTAGAATGGCATTATCAATTTATCATCCATGACCATAAGGTCCATAACCCATCCCTATATAAATCAGAATCGTATACAAACTTTGCATTTCTTACTTATTTATTTGAGGTTGACTTTTGGTTGTGAATAAGATATGGTAAATATTAAATTTGATTGTGACCATTAAGGTGGGGGTGGATAGAGTTGTTGTGTTAATTGGATACCCAACTCATGGTATTAGATCAAACCAATTATCCGATATATTTGTTTTACCATTTTACCACCTTTTTACTCCACATGTTTTACCATTTTACTCCACATGTTAACAAACAAGAAGAAAATAAGTGGGATTGAGTTAAAAAAAGAAACATGCAATGTAATTACTAGGTAATTTTTGTTTATAAAGAAAGAAATTAGGAAACGTCTTATTGAGAGGTCGTTCGTCCTAAAGCATCTGTATGGAAAGTTTTTTGAAAATCCAGAAAGTTGTCTGATTTGGAATGTGACTATGGATGATTATTTGAGCAATATAATGTGATTTGCTATCTTGTTGATTTCTTTGAAGATGTAGTGTAGTCGTTTTATCTCAAATATATAAAGAGACACTAGAATATCCAACTGATTATCTCGACCTTCCGTGCACAACTCCAAATGCCATTAACGACATTGACAAGATAAAGATTATCGTCTTTAATCTCAATATCTTCTTAGACGCTCAGTTGGAACGATGCATTGACTTCGTTCCGCAAACTAAGGGCACTTGCTATTAAGGCCAATTGGTCACCATAGGTCTTGTGCTTCCAAAAATTAGCTCTATCTTCATCATCTCTCATTATAAAACCATAAGCAACCATATAGGAGAGATGTTTTACAACATTAAAATTGAGCTTGAATTATTGGATGATATATAATTACTTTGCCACTCTTACAAGTTATAAAACACTAGCCCGATTGAAATTGGAAATGGTTTCAGGAACATTTTGTTTGTAACTGTGTTTTTTCTTTCTTTCTTTTATCATGACTTAGGCCATATGCATTTCAACAATCTACTTCAATAAGGATATCCATTCTAATGGTTTCTTTATTAACTTTGAATAATTTTATACTCTGTTTGTTCAGAAATACATGTCATTTTAAGATTTGTCTCTAAAATAAAAAAGTTATATAATTTGACTTAAATACTCATTATCTTGTAAAAATCTTTCCCTTTCTATTACTATATATGTAATTTTTAATTAATGAGAATAATATCGGAAAAAATATGGTAAAATATGTCAAATGACAAGTATTATTGAAAAAATCATGTTAAAATGACAAGTGTTTCCTAACAGAGAGAGTAGTATTTATCTTTCGTTTTTTCTATCCTATGCCCTAAGGGCATAGGTTAAGAGTACTAAATTTGGGAACTAAACCCTAATAGGAAACTAATAAACCCTATTGAAAAAATAATTAAATCTAAATAAATACAAATTCCAAATATATTACCATGTTTAGTCTCTTAACCTATGCCCCAAGGGCATAGGTTAGAAAAATCGTTTATCTTTTACAATTATAAGGATACCCGTGCCCTTGCACGGGTCTTTAATAGTAAAATTTATTATATTCATATATATTAATTTATATATACTATAATATTATAAAAGTAAACATTTAATAATTATTTTGAAACAAATAAAATATAACTTAATGTCAATATACTTTTATATCATTTAACCTCCAAATACTAAATAGAAATAAGTAAATAACAATAAGAAAATATGCTTGAAATAAATCTAATTCAAATTATAAAATGTATTTGAAATAATGTTTGAGAAACAAAGTTCATATTTTAAGAGTGCAATAATTTGCATGGGGTCTACAAGTAGCATAGTCTTTTTTTCGTGCTTCGTATATTTTTTTTTTGGAATAGGAAGTGGAAAGGTTATCTTCGTTAAGTTTTTCTCTATTATATTAACATTTAACTATGGTGTTATAAAAGAATATTTGAAGGAAACAAAGTTCATTAAGAAACAAAGTTCATCTAGAGATGAGCTTTCATTTGAAAAGTTTTGAATGAGTTAGTGACTTATTTGACGATAAATTATAGTGTATTTCAACCTTAGATGGAAATGGTTCAACATTATTATGCAAAAATGAAATGAAAGGAGATTTTGACTTGACGAGCCACACCAATCTTCCCAGAGAGAATTTCCATCTGAAGAAGGCAACTCATCCCTTGCTAAGCCGGGTTCTTTCACTCACAGAAGACCAAGCCTAAGCACGGCAGATGCCGTACACTTGAGTGGCAAAGGAAAGCGAGACCGTACCTCTTTTTCCAGGCCTGTTTGGACATAAGGTTTCCGCAGAAAATCAAGTTGGTGAGCCGTGTGATGGGAAGGCTTTCCCGAATACGACAGATGCGGAAGTGGGGAAGCCGAAAGTCGCTAAAGAAGTCCTTATTTCTTCACCGCGGGTTCTCGCGTCATTTTCTTGAAAAGAGATTATATCACCGTGGGACACTTTAAAATGAGTGATTTTGACTCGAAAATTATTCACACAAACTTTTCGATGACTTATCGGCTGCCAGAACTCAAAAGCCCAGTGGGGACCGGAACCTTTTACCTACCACCGCGTCTCTTTTTGGACGATTCTTTTCAAGCTTGAGTGGGCAATTTACGTATTAAAGGAAGAGAGGGGTCTTTCCGGGGCAACAAAGGCCTAACTAGAATTTCCTTAAGTTGTAACAAGAATAGCTCCAGTTGAAGAAGCTGCAAGGGAGATAGTGCATCAGGCTGTTCGCAAGGGCCAACTTGATCCTCTTCCCCAGGGATCCCAGATTAAGGAACCCTCGGAGAGCCGCTGACTCCAACTACGGTCCTTCTCGAAGAGGCATAGAGTCCTTCGTTCGAAGAGAGACTGGTGCCTTATCCTATAATATCCGGGTCTTGTTAAAGGCCAATCGCTCTTAGTTTGACCTTTCAAGGTGTAGTGAAGATCTTTGCCAGCGGTCCCGAGCGTAGCTAAGAAGGGCATCAGTCTCAGCGTCTTTCATTTAATGAATCACGCGTTTTTCAAAGCATTACTATTCCTGAGTGCGGGTTCGGTGATTCATGCCATGTCGGATGAGCAAGATATGCGGAAGATGACAACATGAAAAAACCAAAAGCCCTGCCCTTCCATCCCTTGGTTAGATATAGAGGGAGGGCAGAGGCCTTTGGTGTCCCCTCCAGTCAAGAATTGGGGCCTCACAATCACTAGCCCGCGGTGAATTCGTTCCCGGGCCTTGTATACACCGCCCGTCACACTATGGGAGCTGGCAAAACATCTTTTTTTAGTATGCTTATGCGGGCATAACAACCCGTTACGAAATCATAGATTAGTGACTGATGCGGGACGGCTTTTCCAGGAGTGGATTACCGATTTTTTTGTGAATCCTAACTATTAGACATTTTCCATTAGAAAAGAAAATGGAGATGAATGTGTAGAAGAAACAGTATATTGATAAGGATACCTTTTTTCCAAAATCAAAAGAAAAATAGGAAAAAATGGAAAGATATGGACGAACTTTTGAACGTCGTGAAGCCGTTCTTGGAGCAACAGGCACTTGTAACAGCAATCCTACCACAAGGGAATCCAAATGCTCTAGTCGAAGTAGGCGAAGGACTGCCAACACTCAACATGGCATGCTTTTCTCGCAAACAAAGAAAAAGTCTTACTCTTACAAGGTAGCCTTCCTACCCTTCCAGGAGCATATATTTTATTTAGTAGACGACGAAATGACTCATGCCAAGCAGCTAACTTCGAGACAACTAAGGGCAAACTTCGAGCTAGAACTAAGGGCAAACTTCGAGCTAGAACTAATGGATTAGCATTAATAGTAAGTTCCCCGCGGGGATTTCTTGCCTATGCTTGCTGGCTAAACAGAGTTGCCTTCCACACGCCTTCTTACTTTCACTTACCGGACCGGATAGTTACGTAGGCACTTGACCGATAATCTACCCTTATGGGGTGCGTAGCGTTTTAAGCCATCTTGTTGTTAAGGGATGGCAGTCTCCTCTTGATCTTGTGCTTTCCTCTGATGACAGCCAGTAGTTTTATTACTTGCTACCCATATGCGAGGCGCCGTCTTAGCCTTCCCTGACTAGGATCGCTCCCACACCTGTAGCGTTCGTGATCGGCCTCCTCAACTGTGTATCGATCGAAAGGCAGGGCGGCACAGCCCCGTTCGCTAACCTATCTTTTTGAGTCCCTTTGTTCGCCTCCTGCCAGTAGTTGTAGGCGGAGGACTTTATTTACGCTATTTCGTCAAATGAGAAAGAAGTTTGCAGGCAAGGACAAAAAGACGTTCTTTCCTACTTACTATAGGTAGCTTGGAATTGGGCTTTCTAGCTTACTTTAGTACAATCCCCTGGCGAGAGCAACCCCGGGTTCGTTTCTAAGACTAGACTCACTGCTTCCTCTGTTCATGTTTCGGCTCTCGGTTATTTCAACTACATCAAATGATCTTTCGCGGGGCGCTCAAGCCCTAGAAAATGCCCGCACTAGTACAGGGGAGGGGCCGTTGGAAAGGCTGATTTCTTTATCTTTATTAATTTTGAGATAAAGTTCGACTACCAGAATAGGGACCTCCTTTTTCGCCTCTGGCCTCTGGGCACGTCGGAACCGCATGAGTTCACCGAAATAGAATATAAGAATATGAGGATACTACATATGAGTATTTTGAAGTATAATGTAATACCAATAGTTAGAGGAAAGAATTCCCGATACCTAGAACTAATGGATTAGCATTAATAGTAAGTTCCCCGCGGGGATTTCTTGCCTATGCTTGCTGGCTAAACAGAGTTGCCTTCCACACGCCTTCTTACTTTCACTTACCGGACCGGATAGTTACGTAGGCACTTGACCTTGAGTCTCAGGTTCAAGTCTCAGTTCCGCTTGAACTGTACTCGCTAACGGAAAAGCAGTTGTTTTCTATAAGTCGATTCCAAGACCTTTTTTTCGTTGGGTGATGGCTTGTTGACTCTGGAAATGCCAATTTCGAGCTCCGAATCGGAAGGAAAGGCATACTCTGACTTCCTCCTGCCGGAGTATATCCTGGTACTCGAGTGCTACAGCTTTATTAGCGATGACAATATCATCACCTAATAAAGCGTAATCTCTAAATGGGGTCTTCCGACTTGGACTTACTCTGTTAGCTGCTAACCACACCATATAATGGTGGGTCAACACGAACAAGGCCCAGGATCCGTAGTAACCAAATGGCTGTCCCGCACTTGAGAAGGAAAAGACAGGCTAATCAAATCCTCTCTTGCAACTCTATCCCTTTGAGATCCTTTCGTTCTGGTATGAGGGATAATTTCAGATTGTAATCACAAATAGCGTTTCCTGCTGCGGTTTGAGCAGCAAACGGTGTCCCTCTTTTTGCCCCTTTGAACCCGAATTTCGCTTAATTGAATCTCCCGCACCTGGTATTATTTCGAGACGTTCCGTATATGAACCTCTTCAAACGGGGCTTATTGCTATTGATTCGATGATCCCTATCCTTTCCCGCTCCATGTTAGGATCCTTTTTGGGAAATTCAACACCAAAAAATCTCGCATCAGATTGCTACTTTTTATCCTAAAAGGGAAGTCAACGACGCTGAAGTTGATGCGATAATAATGTTAGAGGTATTATCGATCGCATGGCTCAGTTGGATCAGCCTAAAGAGTTGTATGCTGCGTTCGGGAAGGATGGTTCGGCAGAAAAGACTTTATGAATGGAGTAAAAGAACTTGGGATCGTCGATCTCTTCCTTAAAGATTGGGAGGAGTCGATGTCGGTCGATGGTGTGAAAACACTTCTTGATGTCGAATTCCAAAAACCAGCGAGAGGTTCCCCACTCTTCTTTGATCCGTCTTAGGGCCGAGTGGCAGCCTCGACCCGAGCGGTATTAGGAGGACTACTTTCTCTTTATATTTTAATAAGGTTTTTGACTCCGGTACTGAAACGAAGTTTAGGTGCTCTGGTCGATACTGCGTATCAAGTTTGGGAGGGGGCCCCAGCAGAGAGAACAGTAAGAGTAAGGATAACGAGCGCTCCGCCCGCCAAGCGGGCGGCAGGAGCAGCGGGCAAGTGCTTGGTAGGCTAAGAGCCCAGTGAACCGGGCAGAGCACTCGACGAAAGGAACTGAGCAAGTACGAGAAATTGGCCCCGCTCTGCTTTTAAGAAAGCAAATTGAGACGAAAGCTTTATAAAGCCTTTTGTAAAGAGCCCGGTCTTCCTAGTAATATGCGGGACAAAAGATCATCAATCAGCCAGATTAGGCAGGGATAGTTGGAGGACTAGAAAAACCAGTACCCTGTCCCCGTCCCCGTCCCCGATGGTTGGAAGGGAAAAGGAGTACGCATGTATTGGTGGCAGTTCAAGCCGAAGACTCACTATCGTCACGCTGTCTAGCCCCTAACTAAATTAACCCTTCCCTTTCCAAGTGAGTGTTCTTTTTATGTTTGATGCTTTTTCCCGCCAGAAAGTGAAAGTGGGAAAGCTGCTCCTGCGGTTTCTAACGCAAGGAATTCGTTGAAATTTGAACCCCGGTAGCCGATCCAATCTAATGCGATTGCCTGCTGCCGTCTGTAAAGCAAAACTCTTTCCCTCCCGAAGTTACGGGGTCATTTTGCCGAGTTCCTTCGACATGGTTCTCTCAAGCACCCTAGTATACTCTACTTGTTCACCTGTGTCGGTTTGGGGTACGGTCAGTTGCTCTTCGTTTGGAGGATTTGCGAATCCCTCCTGCTTATACGAAAACTTTCCAAGGCCCGCCTCATGGTATCCAAGTTGAGAGAGATAAATTGAACAAATATGGACGTCCCCTATTGGGATGTGGTGCCAAACGACTCCGTCGATAAGAACTCTTGGGAGTCATCAGCCTGTTATCCCCGGCGTACCTTTGATCCGTTGAGCGAGAGCCCTTCCACACGGGACTCCCGGATCACTATGGCCGACTTTCGTCTCTGTTAGCCCCGGTCCGAAAGGGAATGGCCCATGCTCTATATAGCATAAGATAGATTGATGAATGAATAGGGCCCAAGTCTACCTCGATCCCTTGGAATTGGAGGGGGTGGTTTTATGATCGGAAATCTTGAATACTACGAGCTACTGAGACCTATTAAGGTGACTTCCCTAGCCTTGTTCCCTATGGGCTGCTGCTCTTTCTTTGTTTGCTGCTATTCTAGTAAAGAAAGGTGCGCTCGCATCCTTTTTGATGAATTAGACTCCGCTGTCTCCGCATTCAGAATTTGAGAATCTGTCAAGGATAAAATAAAAAGTTTCAATGCTGTGATAGAGATTGCATAATATCTTATGCTATCCAGGATGAATTCATCACTTGGGAGACCAGTTTTGTCAATAACCGTTTTTACGCCTGGGTGGAAAGTCTAGAGCCGCTTTAGGTGGTAACCATACGGGCACCGCCACTCCGAAGTCCTTGGGAAGAGTTGAGCATAAGACTCATATAGAGGACCTTGTTTGCACCGGATAAGATTATCCAAGATTTCCTACTTCTTAGCTATTTGGCCTATAGGGATCATCGAATCAATAGCAATAAGCCCCGTTTGAAGAGGTTCATATACGGAACGTCTCGAAATAATACCAGGTGCGGGAGATTCAATTAAGCGGCCAAAGGCCGGAGGCGCTGGCAGCAAATAAAGGCTCCCTCATATATACTTTGTTTAAAGGTATGAGGAGTACGCGCAAGAAGAACTTATACCGAAACGAGATTCTCCCACGGAATGTAGGTCTCGCTCGGCCGAAAATGCTCCATCTGGATTCTTTCTTTTTGAATCTAACGATTCGAATAAGAACTCTAATAGTAATATTATAGAAAACATACAAATATCATCCGTGAAGAGGAATGCTTCCTTGCCAACTCTCACATTCACTGGATCTGAAATCAAAGCCCTCAGAAATATCGTATTCAAACCGACAGAAAAGAAGGAAGCCCAAAGACTGAAACTGGATTGGGTTAGCTTACCACTGCAACTCAAACCTTTGGCTTTACGAGAGAACCGGAGAAAAGAGTCTTTCTCTTCCCGTCCCGTGTCATGCTCAAGTGCGTTCACAGAAGAGGAAATCGCCAAAAATAAGAATCAAAATAGGTACAAGCATCCATATAGTTCCATAGACTTCTTTTAAGGATTCCAATGCCTAACAACCGATAAAAGGCTAAAGAATGGCGACCTCTGTGAGCTACCTCCGGACCTGGGGAAGAGTCCCGGACCATGAAAGCGAGAGGGGGCTCGCGGGAACTTGAGTCAATTATTGGTGGACCTTCCCTTGAACCGGTCACGGAGCTCTCAACTAATGACTTATGAATTAGGATATATTAACATTTAACGATTAAAGTATTAAAAATAGTTAATAAGGAAAAATATGGTGTTATAAAAGAATAGTAAATACCTCAGGTTTAGATTTTTTTTTACTTTAGAAAGGACATTTGGATTGTTTGTCATATTAGTAACAGTGAATGCACGACTCTTTAAGTTTACAGGAATCAACATCAGTTCTAAAAAAATATGTCTTTCCAATTAAAACTTTTAGCCCTTCTGAAATGTAGTTATCAACTAAATGATGTAAGTAGCCACAATATCATTAATTAACGTATATACAATAATTGTACTGGAATCATACAATATCATTTATAGAATACCTTAATATTTGCTTTTAATAATGTGGTTACCTATTGATTAACCCATTTTTAACATCTTGATCAAAGATAACAAAATCCGTTGAGCTAGATTCATCGTTGATTATAACAAATTGTAATTTATATTAAGAAGATTAATTCAATAATTTAAAAAAATAAATTTTAACTGTAAATATATACATATGAATGACATATCTGACAATATTGGCACATTCAGTGCAATAAAATTCAATTTTCTTTTGCATTGTTTGCAAGAATAATAATACCATCAAAAAGTGCATCAACACATTCAAGTTAGCCTAACTTAATATTGGTGAAGTGATACATGACTAAGGATATAAAATCTATGATTTTTTTAGAAAATTAAAAAATAAATATAAATCATTTATTTGGTTAATATAAAAATAAAATATTTATATATTGGATGGATTTGCAATCAAATTTTAACCAATAAAAAATAGACAATTATATTTTAACCAATTAGATTGATTATAAAAATACTGGTGATGTGGTTCAAGGTGAGATTGACATGTGTCGTTTTCAATATATAAATAATATATAGGGTTCAAAATCAGATTTCAACCGATAAAACATAGCCCAATTTAATGCTAACCAATTAGATTGATTTTAAAATGGTCAGTAATACAGAGAGAGTAGTATTTATCTTTTACAATTATAAGGATATTAGGATAATAGTTCAGATATGCTTACTAAACGAGGGTTATTAATATATGTTACTGTATACTATATTAGTGTGTATTTGTGCAGAAAAAAAGTAATTAACTAAACAAAAAATTACAATACTGAATTAGGAGGAGAGATGTTGCAAATTTCGGATTTTTGTTTTTGGGCTTTAATAGTGAGTTTAATTTGATTTGATGGGCTGAATGGGCCTTATTAGCGTCTATTGGGCTTTGGAAACAATAAATATGATAGACATGTGGGCTGAATGGGTCTAATATTTTTTTTAATAAATATACAGTCCATAAAATATTATTTTATACGGAGTATAAGGATCATTTCTCTATAAAAAAAATTTTGAGTTCATAGTCCCAACTCAACCTAATAAATTCTTATATAAGTAACAAATGATTTTGCGCCAAACGAACCCAACTTTTAGGTAGACCATACAATGTTATCGAAACCTGCTCGTCGCCACACTTGATCCGATGGAATGTTCTCTATCTTAGTTTCTACTAGTGCCACAACATGTATTAATCCTTCTATTTTACAAAAAGAATCTATTTCGAGTCAAAACCACTTACTTCCTAGCCCACTACAATTCTATACGCTAACTTTCATATATAAACCTTGTTGAGTTTGGTACTTCGACCAGTCATTCCCTGAATTGAGTTATTAATTAGAACATTAATGAACATGCTGTAAGATCTCTTAGAATTATCAATTGCTATTACTAGGACCATTCCCAAAATATAAATATATACCAAAATTTGGAACAGATAAAAAAAGGACGTTAAAAAATTATCTGGAATGAAGAAAATAAAAAGCTTTTTTTATACTGTAAATTAGCAAGCTTGTTCGTGAACATAAACAAATATGCAAGTCACAACGATAATTAAAAGAAATATTCATAAACTTATATGAACAAGTAAGCCTTTGCTCGTATTTAAGCTCGATTATTAAACGAACAACTAAAAGTTGTATAGCACATGCGAGGGCTTTAAACGAACATCTAAAATTCGGTTCGATTCATAAACGAGTCGAGCTTCAGCACACTTTTAAGGTTTAGAAGATAATCGAACTGAGCTTGAGCACAAGATAACTCGTCTTGTTTGCTCATGATCAAGCTCGATTATACGCTCATGAGCAAGCTCTACATGTTTTACGTTATATATTGAGCACAATATATAGTTTACGTTAAATTACATAGTTTTGGTAGTCTCTTTCAAACTACATGTTTAAGTTTTAGTTTCATTTGCTTGTATAATTGGTCAAGTAAACGAATTTTTCGTTGATTTATCTCACGGAGAAACTAAATAAGAGATTCGTGAGCTAAGCTCGAGCTCAATAAGCATTTAATGAACCAAGCTCGAACTAAGCTCACGTTCGAGCTCGAACATGTCTATATTAAACCGAACCAATCTTCAGAAACTCAAAGCTCGGCACGGTTATAGGCCTAAAAGCGCATCCCATATACGAAATGGCCAAAAATAAATAACATTTAATCAAACGTGACCTTGAATTGCTAAATAAAAGTCTCTACTCATTTTTACACCTCAAAACAAACCTATTCCTTTACAAGATTGCCTAAATTTTACTAAGCTATGTCCTCGTCAACCTCTTTTAACTTGAAATTAGCAGACTTCAACTCTTCCTCAAGGATTGTAATTCGTTCATCTTTAGCTCTCAATTCTGTGGCCAGTTGCACTAATCCCGTAGCAATGCCCTCCACAACACTCTCAACTCCAGTGGCGGAACGACGGATGCTTACTGGTACTGGAAAGTCATCCACGCTTTGGCAAAGCTCCTCATCCTTCCATGATACTTCATAGTTGGCTATTGAGCTTAAACCCTATGCATGTAGTAATTATCAATAAAAGAAGAAGAAAAAACTACAAAAAGCTAAAATGTTAGATAACCCTAAGTAAAGGATAACAAGACATGCTATTGAGCTTAAACCTTGCGCATGTAGTAATTATGAGTGATATGCCTACCCAAAGAGCAACCATTGAAGAAGCAACAACAGTCATTGTTAAAATTACTAATAGACAAGTAGAACAGAACTTGATCACTCAGAAGCAACATCGACAACAATAATGACCCAGTGAGTTTCCGTTGCAACGAAATTTGGGGGTCAAGATGGGGGTACCCCTGCCCAAGGAAAAGGGGTACGCTCGATAGATCTAAGAAAAACTGAAATTTAGCTATGTGACAATAATAAGTGAATTTAGTTAGAATGCACCGAAATTAATATAGAGACTAAATCCATCTCAAAGATAGTGTATAAAAGCCAGTGAGCATGAGGATGCGCCTCATTTGATCTTTCAGAAGCAAAAATGCATAATCCATTGTTACCACCATAACAATGGTGACCCAGAATTTACAGAGCCATCATAATAACATGACACAGGAAGCAAATGATAAAAACTGGTTTCTCTATGGCCAAAATTACTCCATGTTTAAAGCTATACAATACAATTTTCAAGAGTTTTAAACATTAAAAAAGAAACTAAATCTCATGAAGTATAAAAAAAAGTAGGTGACAGTTGACAATACCTTTTGCAATGAATGAGCGCACAAGAAATTCAATGCATTTTGACAATCCTCGTACTTCTCATATTGAACGAAGACTTTGCAAATAGTATCTCCATTTCTTGCATCCTTTCCATATTTATCATCCTCAGCAATTTCAAGATCCCTGCTAGAAACAAGTAAAAAGTCAACACAAAGTTCAGAACAACAAAATAGAACACCACAAAATTATACAAATAGAGTGCTCACAACATATATGGACAACATGAACATATGCAATAATTTGCTCTAAATTACGAGTCAAAATTTTAACAAAAGGGATCATCATACATGACTTTTCCAAACGTCCCAAGAAAGATGTGTAGAAGTCTTTTTGATGGTTTGGAGGAGTCAGGTTCCTCAGCAAACCATTGAGATGGAATTCGTTTAAGTACGATAGTAGGTGGATTCTGTGTAAAACCTGCCACATAACATACCCTGATCATTCAAAGAAAGAAAGAATACTCAAGAACTCAGTTATGTGCAATCCATAATATCATAAGACTACCTAAACTTCCATGAAAGTTTATGTTCCCTAAGTAATTCACTTCTTCTTTAAACTTATGAGTTATGAAGTTGCTTAATACATAATGTGAATATTTGTGAGAAAATAGTATTAGGTTATAATAATATACAGCTGGCCCATATGGGTTGGTCTAGTGGTAAGAGGTATGGGGGAATGTTGGGAGGTTCCATGTTCGGTCCTTGCCTCCGCCCCTCAACTTGGGTGAAAAACCAAGTCTCACCATTCTTCCTACCACTAGGTCGAGCTAGTCGGTGCAAGTTACCTGGTTCGTGCGCTTTGTCGGCTAGTTCACGGACCCGGGGTTTACCACCAAAGGTGGGTCCCTCGTTAAGACAACAACAACAACAATGACCCAGTGTAGCTTCCCTTACGAAAAATCTAGGGGGTCAGGATGGGGGCACCCTTGGCTAAACGCAATGGGGAGCGACCAAAAGACCCGACAAGACCACAGAACACTAGTAGGAAATACAAAGCAACCAAAAAGCAAAGCCAGGAACAAAACAACTCGAATCTTTTCAAGCGATTAGCAGACTTCTCGTAAAAACACAAAGAAGTGTCGGATCCTCAAGGGCCTGTCTGTTCAAGTGATTAACATTCCACCACTCGAATCTTTTCCCTACATCTATCCCTGCATGCTGCCAACTATGTCGAAATCCCCAACTCATTGGCATCCTTCCTTATACTATCCTTCCAGCTTTTCTTCGGTCTTCCCCTCCCTCTACGTACGTCTCCTAAGGTCAGGCTTTCACATCTACGAATTGGCTCCTCCGAGCCCCGCCTCTGAAAATGCCCAAACCAGCGCAGTCTTGATTCTCCCAACTTATCTCTTATACCGGCCACCCCAACTTGCTTCTGATCACATCATTCCTAATTTTGTCCAGTATCATGTGCCCCCTCATCCACTTTAACATCCTCATCTCGGCTACCATCAGTCTCTGTTCCTATGCTTTAGCTTGAGCTGCACCTTCCTGTCGCACAGGACTCCCAATGTCGATCTCCACTTCTGCCAACCCGTTTGGATACGATGTGTAATGTCCCATCGATGCCTCCATCACTCTGCAAAACTGACCCTAAGTACCTAAAACTCTCCTTCCTCGTTACGACTTCCCCTCCTAAAAGCACTTCCTCACTGTCGGTTGTACCTTGCCCGAACTTGAACTCCACATATTCTGTCTTGGTCCTGCTCAGTCTAAAGCCCTTGGACTCTAGCTTCTCCCTCCAAGTTTCCAGCCTGCTGCTGACCCCGGCTCTATACTTGTCTACTAACACAATATCGTCTGCGAACAACATGCACCATGGGATCTCCCCATGAATCTCCCTTGTCAGAATGTCCATCACTTATGTAAAAAGGAAGGGACTTAAGGCGAAGCCTTGATGTAGACCTATCTCCACCTTAAAAAACTCGATGTCCCCGCCTCAGGTGCACACACTGGTCATCAAACCGTCGTATATGTCTCGGACTACCCTGAAAAATGTGCTAGAGACCTCCTTAGTTGCCAAACAGTCCCAAAGCAGCTCTCTCGGTACTCTATCATATGCTTTCTCCAAGTCGATAAAAACCATGTGTAGATTCTTCTTCCTCTCTCTGTACGCCTCTGTTAACCTCCTCAACAGGTGAATCGCCTCCATAGAGGACCTCCCGAGCATAAAACCAAACTGATTCTCTGACACTCTGACTAGTCTCCTCAACCTCATCTCGATAGCTTTCTATCATAGTTTCATTGTATGACTAAGCAGTTTGATACCCCTGTAGTTGTTGCACTGCTGCACAACTCCCTTGTTCTCATATACCGAAATCAACTTACAAGAGAGCAGTAGGGCCGGAATACCATTAGCGGGTTAAGAGACCAAGGTAACCTTGACAACTTTTGCTTAATTAGCACTTCAATTATAGTAAGTGTGCACATCATACCATTCTTGCTCAAATATTTAAACATTCAAAAAGGCATAAAATATTAAAATTTAAAAAAAAACATGTCAACCATAAAACTAAATCATAATTAACATATAAACTTTTATTATTGGGTGTGCTTAGGGTGCACTTCAAGATAGAGAAGAGCTAAGTGCAAGGAACTGATGATGGAGATCAATTATAGTAGACATATGAAGGAAACAACAAAGATAAATGCCAATTTAAATTAAATATGAGATAATGATAAGGTACCTGAAACAGAAGCCATCATTTTAATGGGATCCTCTGAAAAAGCTCGCGGCGACACTCGAACTTCATAGACAGAGTCACAAATTTTCAGTTCATATGCACCCAACTTTTGTAACAATTTCTTCTGGACTTTCATACGCAATTCCTTAACATTCAAATCGGGATCTCGAAGGAAAAAACTGCCTTCGGCAAGAACCTTAAAATTGTCATCTATCATCCTAGGGGGAATCAAAGGATGCACATGGATGTCTTCGTCCAGAATGGAGATTTGTTTCCTAAAAACCCAAGGATTTCGGAATATCATAGAGACTAGGTGTTTCCAAGATGGTTCTGAAAAGTCTAAAATTGCAGAATCCTCAGGACAGTAAAAAATAAAATCCAATTTGATACAAGGAACTAATGTTAGGGTAAGATTCTCAGTAATTTTGATTCTTGTACAAGCTGGACATGGCTTGGGGAAGGGTTTAGGATTAGGGTTAGGATTTAAACTGTTTGCAGGATTATTTTGAGAATCAAAAGTTGCAGGGGCAAGGCCTACATTATCTTCATTTGCAGCTGCCTCATTATATAAAGTCTTGAGTTCTGACTTCTTATTGGAAGCTGTTTTTTCACCTTCATCTATAGCAATATCTAGGTTGCCAGGTGTTTTAGAAGATTGATTCACGTGTTGCTCAACTTCGTTTTCATATCCTACCGTAAATAGGGCTGAATCACTGGTAGAGCAGGAGATATGGTCCTCGGATAAAATTCCAGCCTTCAACCTTTTCTCGAGCATTATAATCCACTCATCTTTAGCTCCCAATTCTGTGGCCAGTTGCACTAACCCCCTAGTAATGCCCTCCACAACACTCTCAGCTGGCGCACAACTATTATCAGCGGAATTACAGACTTCTACTGGAGAGTCATCCTCTAAGAGCACGCTTTGGCAAAGCTGCTCCTCCCTCAATGATACTTCACAGTTGGCTATTGACCTTGAACCCTGCGCATGTAGCAATTATCAATACATAATGCACATTGGGAGAAAGACACTTGCTGGGTCTCCAATTATACATATTATCAACGATGTTTATGGTTAAGTCATTCCAAATATGCAGTCATCGTAAATGCCTAATAAAAACCTGAATTAAAGTATCATAATTCAGACGAAACATCATTTCAAGCCAAACATAAGAATTCTTTAGACACCCACCCTTCAACACCTTCAACCACTCCCCATAATCCTTGGAACACATAAACCTCTATTATTCCTTAGCCATCCAACATTATTCCAACAGTCTAAGCAAAGAATCAAGTTTTCTTTTCTCCTAAACCCAATTATCCCAATATTGAAACCAACGAAAACTAAGGTTAATGGCACTAAGCTAAAAGAAATATGGATTTTGAGGAATTCTGTGGCACATTCAACTCTCTCTGCTATCAAAATTACATGTAACTGTTGCAAGAATGCACGGTTATCATTGAATCATCATAACTACTCCATCAAAATCAAATGTTTAAAGCTATGCGATATAACTCTCAAGACCTTAAACACTAAAAACAAAAACTAATTCTCATGAATTATAAGGAAAAGTAGTTGACAATTGATAATACCTTTCGCAATGAATGAGCGCACAAGGAATTCAATGCATTTTGAGAATCCTCGTACTTCTCATACTGAACCAAGACATTGATAACAGTATCTCCATTTCTTGCATCCTTAGCAATTTCAAGATCCCTGTTAGAAACGAGTAAAAAATCAACACAAAGTTATGAACAACAAAATAGAACACCACATAATTATACAAATAGAATGCTCACGACATATATCAACAAAAAGAACATATGCAACCCTTAGAATAAAAAACAGCAAGACATAAGAACAATTTTAACTAAATCAATACCAGACTTTCCCAAACACCTCAAGAAAAATCCGTAGAAGCCTTTTTGATGGTTTGGAGTCAGATTCTTCAACAAACCATCGAGATGGAATTCGCTTGATTATGATAATAGGTGGATCCTGTGTAAAACCTGTGTAATAAAACCATAAACTACCTCAACTTTTATGAAATTAAAATTTTCCTATTTAATTCAATTTCTCCATAAGATATTACTAAAATTTGTGAAAAAACAATATTAGGTTAGAAAAGTTACCTGAAACAGAATCCATCATTTCAATTGGATCCTCTAAAAAAGCCGGTGGTGACACCCTAACTTTATAGACGGTGTCACGGAATTTGACTTCGTATGAGTCCAACTTTTGTAGCAGAGTCTTCTGGATTTTCACACGTAACTCCTTGGAATTAAACTTGGGATCTCGAAAGAAGAAACTGCCTTCAGCAATAACTCTGAAATTGTCATCCGTCATTGTGACGGGAAACACAAAACGCCAATATATGTCCTTGTCCGAAATAGAGATTTGCTTCCTAAAAACCGAAGGATCTCTGAATATTTCGGTTACAAGGTCTTTCAAAGAAGATCTTGGTGGGTATAATGTTTCGAACTCCTCGGACAAGCAAGGAACAAAATCCAACTTCACACGAGGAACTAACGTTAGAGTAAGATCCTCGGTAATTTTGATAGAAGTTGGACATGGTTTGGGGAATGGTTTAGGATTGGGATTGGGATTTGCAGGATTGTTTCCAGAATCAGTGGTGGAGTGGGAGATATGATCATGGGATAAAGTTCCAACTTCCAACTTATCAGGTTCACCTCCTAATATTTGAACAGTTTGAAACTGATCCTGATTGCTCTTGAGAGTTATAATTGGTGCAAATGAATAATCTGCAGTTAAATAACACAAAATAACAGTACAGGCTTATAGTACAAACAACAAAGCAAACATATTGCTACTTATGCATGCTCCTAAGTAACTATAAAAATTCAACTACCCATTGAACTGGGTTATATAGTGTGTGCTTATGACATCAGAAGCATCACTTTTGCTACTGGTTAACATTATTCTTCATGGCATCAACACTTTTGCTACTATATATATTATAATATGTGCTCATAACAGCAGTTGAAAAAGAAAAGGTTGAATTTCTATGATCAATTGTCAAAAAAAGCAATCATATAAATCAAGCTTATAAAAAATCTATATAATGTTGGGATGACATTAAAAAAACTCTAAACAATCATATAAATCATTTAAGTAAAAAAATTCCTCCTCAACATTGATTCCAAGTTAACTGCTACTACTCTGGCACATAGATTTACGATCATCCACATATCAGTTAAAACTCCAAGCCCTAATTTGTCAAACAACAAAATCAATCTCTCTTGCATTTGGGCATTTCAACAAACACTTAGCATTAGCAGGCAATTCAAATCCCAAATACAAAAACAATCAACAATTACAAATTAAAAAACTGTTTGATGCTAGATATATCCAAACACAAACCCACAAAAAATCATCACAAGTTACGTCGGAAAAAAAAATTAACAAATTGTGAAAGAAAAAAGCGAGAAAATTCGACAATAAACCTGGTTTCGGCATGGTGCAATCTTGATCTCCCTTATTCATTTTTTTTTCTGATCAGAAACGGCCGGTGGCTGCGGACGGACGTTAATTCTGTCTAATGACTAAAAAGAATTCTGAACAAATTAAATTAGGTTAAACATGTTCTATCCAAAAAAAATTAGGTTAAACATCTATAACTATATATTAAAGCTGTGCCACCGGAACGATTCTGGCCCCACCTCATATTTAAAAAAATAAAAATTTCTATTATTATAACTTCTTTCTATTAGTTTTTTTTAACTATCTACCCTAATCTATGTATATATATAAAAGACGCAAGGAATAAGGCCACCACGTTGCGCCACCTAGGATTTTTTTATGTGTCGTTCCCACATTAAGCCACCTAGGATTTTGCCACATAGGCATTTTTATTTTGGGAATTTATATATGTTGATATTATTTTAGGATAATATAGAAATAGGATAAACTAATCTAGAAAAGATATTATCTAAAATAAAGATGTTATCTATTGTTAAATCTTAAGTATTAATGTTAAATATTTGATATGATAAAAAAATACATTAACTTTTCATTAATTTCCCTAACTTTTCATAAAATAAACTATAAAAGAATTAAATATTTGGCCCCACCCTATTTTAAAAAAATAGTTTTTATCTATATTAATTTATCTTTTTCAATTAACTTCCTTTATATTTATTTATGTGAAATAAAAATTATAATTCGAATTTAATTAAAAATAAAGAAAATTATTTTATCTTTATTTTTTCATCTATATATGTAAAAGATTTATCTTAAATCAAAATTTGATAAAAAAATTTAAAATCTGAAAATATCTAGGTAATTACTTGCCCAAATTGAATTTTGATAAAAAAAAATGCATTAACTTTTCATTAATTTCCTTTTTGACCTATTCATAATATAGAAGATTTTTTATCTTTAAAAAATTCAATCTTTACTCCTATTTTTTTTAATCTTTTTTTTTATTTATTATCTTTTTATTTAAAGTGTTTTAAAGAATTGAATTTGATTAAAAAATTATAAGAATTTACATTATTTTTCTTTTCTTATCTATTTTAACTTTTAAAAATTGAATTATTCATTTTAAAATAATTTTATTCATATGTTTTCATAAATAAATTATCATTAAGCCATCAAAATCATATTGGGCTCACCTTATTGATTTTGGCTCCATCTCACATTTTAACAATTTTAAAATTTTATGTAAACTTTTCCTAATATATATATTATTTTTATTTTTTTTACTAAATTAAAATCACATTCAATAAATAAATTAAGAACTAAATCCATGTAGTCGTGCAGGGCACGACGGGTATAACTAGTACATTATAAAGCAGAAATCAAGTCTGTGTAAAAATTTGCATCACGTGGCATAACCTAAATAAAATAATAAAAAACCTTTTTTCAACTTAAAAAACTAAAAAACTAATTCTAGAAATACGCCTACACATTATACTCTAATAATAATTCTAGAAATCACGATTTATCTTAAATTCTTAACCACTTCATAAAATAGATAATGGATAGATATCATATTATATGCATAAATTGTTTAATATAGTAATTAATTAATATGTAATTATATTTTAAAAAATTTAATTAAGTAATAAACATTAGTAAATAAAAAAATGAATTTATAAAGATTGAAGGTTTTTTAGGGTAAGATTTAAGATTTTATAAAATAGATAATATATATAGTTTTCTATCTATGAAAATATTGATTTTATTCTTAAAAAATCATAAATATAAAAAAAAGGCTATTTTAGATTTTATAAAATAATTAATGTATCAAAATAAAATATTATCTATATAATTTCCTATCTATGTTTATTGATATTGAAAAGCAATATTATATATGCTATCTTAAGATTATGCTAAAATATTTTTATCGGATTATTAAAAAAAGGTTATCGATATAAATTTCTATCTATATCTAAATTAATACATAATAAAATCGAAATAAATTATCTATAAAATTGGTGCTACATGACACTTTAAGAACCAATCATTTTTTTCATTTTATTTATTTATTTATTTTTATTTATTATATTTAAAAGTGAATGTAGAAGGTTTGGTTTAGAAAAATATTTTCCATGTTTATTTAGTTTTATCTTAAAGATTAGAAAACAAAAAAATTGTTAAATTTTACATAAATATCATTTATAATTATAAAAATAAAATAATTATTAAAATATACATTATCTTTGTTTTTCTCTTTAATTTATTATAATATATTATTTAGTATAATTTTTAAAACTACCCGTAAATTTACGGGAATTACACTAGTTTAAATTTATCTCTAACATCAAACAAATATCTATTTAGTACTCCTATAATAATATCTTTTGAAAGCTTCCTTATACAAGTATTTAAATTTAAAGATAAATTATTTTAAAATAAATACAAATCTAATAGCATATATCTTTTGACGAATTAATTTATAGATATATTTTCTTTTATAATAAAAAATTAATGATAAATATTTAAAAAATTTAAAATTAATAAAAATAGATAATAAAATGTTTAATAGATATATTAAAATATTTGATAATCTCTAAGTTTTTGTACATAAAAAGTAATAAAATATGAATAATATAATATTTAATCTTATCTAAATGAGTTTGGTGACCCATCTTAAATTAAATTAATTAAATTTTAAGTATTTATATAATTAAATTATCTTTATCTTTCACACTTTATTATATCTTATTTATTAAGTAATTATTATTTTTTAAATTATTATCTCTTCTATATTTGAATATATAAATTTTTTATTCATATTTTATCTTCTTTTTTAATTAAATATCTATGAAATATCATTAAGGAAAAAGAGAAATGTAATTATTTTATCTTAATAATATATCTTCATTCTCAACATTAAATCTAATCATTTATATTGATTAAAAAATTATACATTCTACGAACAATAAATTACTTATATTAAAATTTAGATTATATTTTAATTTATTAATATCTTATTTATAATGTTTATAAAATATCGAATCGTAGTCGTACATGGTATGACGGGTACAACTAGTATAAGTAGTATAAGACAACTAGTATGTATTCCCGTATCTTTTATGGGGTTTGCTTAAACAAAATATTAATAATAGTTTTTTTCCAAATACATGAATTATATAGGAACAAATAATAAAGAGACAAATTAATTTTTAATTTGTATATAACTAAGATAAACTTGAAGGTTTTTTAGAATATAGAACTCTTTTTTATTAGTAATATCCCAATTTAAAAATAAATCAAGTTATCTTAAATAAATTATTTTAATAAAATTATCTTTTAAGTTTTTTTGTCTAGAATTTATAAATTTTTATTATTATTAATATTCAAATTGAATAATACTTAAAAAATAAATTAAAAAAATTTGTGAATCAGTTTTTTTATTTTGTTTAACAAATCAATAAATCAATATAAATAATTTATTTTTTAAGATATAAATAAAATATTACACATTGGTCTACAATTAGATTTCAACCAATAAAAAATAGCCCAATTATATATGATATTAAAAAGATGGATGATGTGATTCAATTTGTGGTTGAAATGTGTCATTTTATATAGGATATTTTTAATAAACTACACATAATTTATCCACAAAAAATTATTATTTTCAAAAATGATAATTATAAATTAATATAGGCGAGAATATTTTTAAAATACTATACATATCTTATCTTTAAAATAGTATCAAATCTAAAAATAATAATAAAAAATTAATATAGGCAAAGATATTTTAAAAAAACTAATATATTGATTGTTTTATTTAACATATAAATATAAACAATTAAAAATAATCGATTAGGATATCATAGTTAAAAAACAATTCTATCTAAAAATAAAATAAATATTCTAGAATTTGTATGATAGCATAAAAAAATATCCTAATGATCTTCCTATCTATAATATCCAAAAATAGAAGATTGTTTAATAATGTGATTTTCTATCCTATATTCTAAAAACTTGGATAAGAATTTATCATATCCAAAAACAAAAGATTATTTTAAAAAAAGGGTGGTGTGCTCCAATATAAAAGTGATATGTGTCGTTTAATAAAGATATTTAAAAAAACTAATATATTGATTGTTTTATTTAACATATAAATATAAACAATAAAAAATAATCAACTAGGATATCATAGTTAAAAAACAATTCTATCTAAAAATAAAATAAATATTCTAGAATTTGTATGATAGCATAAAAAAATATCCTAATGATCTTCCTATTTATAATATCCAAAAATAAAAGATTGTTTAATAATGTGATTTTCTATCCTATATTCTAAAAACATGTATAAGAATTGATCATATCCAAAAATAAAAGATTAGTTTAAAAAAAGGGTGGTGTGGTCTAATATAAAAGTGACATAGGTCATTTAATAATTTTTAAACCTCTGCTTTAGATTATTGTTATGAATGAATGAATGATATGATGCTAACACTAAATTGTTTAACATAAAAATAAAATTAAAGAACATACCAAATTACATGCGACTCTATACTAAATTGCTTTCAAACAAATTTTTATTCAAGGAAAATAGTAACTAATAATAAACTGCAGTAGTTTATGGCTCTAGTTTAAATTAACCTGCATTGAATTCTAGTGGGCACTGGAAGTAGGGGTGTCCAAACCTTGTTAATCGAGATTTCGGTTAACCGAAGTTCGGTTAATCATGATTTCGGTTAGTTACAAATTATGAACCGAAACCGAATCGTGAATCCTGGTTAACCGAACTTCGGTTAACCAATTTTTCGGTTCGGTTTTCTCGGTTAACAGATAACCGTTTATTTAATTTTACCTTAAATCATTAAGACTAAAATAATAAAATTTGAATAAAAAAAGTGATCAAGCAAGACTTTTATTTTAAATATGTACTTATAATATTGTTTTAAATATGGAGAGTATATACTGTATTGTGTAGAATCAAATATTGTGTGTATTAATTTTTATCCCATCAAATTTAATAAGCGACTCTTGTATCAATGTGACGTGGAAAAATAGTGTGTAAATTGTTAAAATTGGAGAAGGAAAGACTCAAACTACATTAACACCTTGAAGATCATAAAGTGTAACCACTAAATAAATCAAAGATAACTAATATTTGAATAAAATATTAATATATTTTCGGTTTTTCGGTTAACCGTTATATGTAAAGTCGTGAACTGAAACCGAACCGATAAACCGAAATTTAAAAAAAAGTCGATTTGGTTAACCTAAAAAAATAATCGGTTTCGGTTTTTATGGACACCCCTAATTGGAAGAACCATGCTTTTAGTCACGTAATGGTGTTAATTATATTCAACTGAAACGTCAAACGTGAAATAAATACACTTTTTTTAGTTTGTAGTTTTTTTTTCATACAAAAGTGCGTTGCAAAATACAAAAAGTGCAATCCGAAAAAACATCAATAAATTGGGCCCGAGTTTTGGAACGGAGACCGCCCATGACGCTCGCATCACGTTTGGGTGGATGCCCCCGGAAATGGTGGCTTCCCCACCTACTTTGCCAATTTTGCTTCTGATCATTGATCTAATAAAATAGTCAATCATGGCCCATTTGAAACTCCAAATATTTGGCCCATTTGACTTTTCCATTCTTTCATGCCCGAGGAGAGATCAACGCGTAGAAATAAATTGGGCCGAGAATATGAAGAATTGCACGGCCCAAAACTTGAGATTGTGCCTTCCTCAAACATACCACGGCCCACCTTCGCCGATGTGTCCATCCTTCGCAGACTTTCCCCATTATTTTTGTAGCTACTGCCAGGTGGACCCAGTCAACAAAAGACTCGTGAATGCTCTCAAAGAGCACTCTAACCTGACCGTGCAATTGAATTTCCTACCTCGTCAACAAGCTTGTTCGACAATGGCCATGGAAAGACCGGAAAGGACGACTGATCGAGATGTTCGAGAATGGAGACCGCGAAGGAGATGCCCATTCATGGAAAGACCGCGAAGGACGGACGATATGTTCAAGAATGGATACCGTGAAGGAGATGCCCGACCATGTAAGGGTTACATAAATAAAGATATATGACTTGATCTCCAAGACACAATATTACGTATAATTTTATACAAGGAAATAAATACTACTCCGTAGAAGATATATTATATTCTTTCCTTTTAAACTACTAGAGATATCTTGAAGATTTTGTACGTTTACCCCCCGCAAGATGATGGGCAAGAAACAACCAACAGCTTGGACCGACAAACATCAAACATACGACCCGTTAGTGCCTTTGTAAGGACATCAACAACCTGAGAATCAGCTGGAATGTGACGTACAATCAAGGACTTGGAGTCAACTTGCTCTCTAACATAGTGAAAATCTAACTGAATGTGCTTCGAAATATTCGTGATGGCTTGATTGTTAGCCAAAAATGTGGCAGATAAATTGTCACACAAAAGGAGAGGAACACCAGCAAGCGGCTGATGAATTTTAGCCAGCAATTGACGCAACCAAACTAGCTCAACAGTTGCAAAAGACAAAGCCCTATACTCAGCCTCGGTACTAGATCTTGTGACAACTTTATGCTTACGACTAGCCCAACTAATGAGGTTTGAACCATAGTAAACGACAAAACCATGTTGTGAACGAAGATCACTTGGATCGGAAGCCCATCCCGAGTCAGAATAGACAACAATATCGTGTCGAGGAGACGCTGAGATGAGAAGCCCATGATCTAATGTACCCTTGATGTAGCGCAATATTCTCTTTACATCACGCCAATGGGACTGCATTGGTTTGTGCATAAATTGACTCGCTCGATTCACCGCATAACTGAGCTCGGGATGAGTTATGGTGGCATATTGCAAGCTACCAACACCACACCGATACTGTGGTACTTTTAGAATTATGGTGTAAGATCTCTTACAATAATGGTACTTTTTCTTTAAAAAAAATACATCTGTAGCAATAGCTCAAATGTCCAATATTTAGGCTACTGAGACTTTGTAACTAGGACCATTCCCAAAATATAAATATATACCAAAATTTGGAACAGATAAAAAAAGGACGTTAAAAAATTATCTGGAATGAAGAAAACAAGCTAAGCTTGTTCGTGAACATAAACAAATATGCAAGTCATAACGATATTAAAAGAAATATTCATAAACTCATATGAACAAGTAAGCCTTTGCTCGTATTTAAGCTCGATAATTAAACGAACAACTGAAAGTTGTTCAGCACATGCGCAACGCTTTAAATGAACATCTAAAATTCGGTTCGATTTTTAAATGAGTCGAACTTGAGCACAATTTTAAGGTTCGGAAGATAAATGAACTGAGCTTGAGCACAAGATAACTTGGCTTGTTTGCTTATGATCAAGCTCGATTATACGCTCATGAGCAAGCTCTACATGTTTTACGTTATATATTGAGCACAATATATAATTTACGTTAAATTACATAGTTTTGGTAGTCTCCCTCAAACTATGTGTTTAAGTTTTAGTTTCATTTGCTTGTATAATTGATCAAGTAAACGAGTTGTCCGTGGATTTGTCTCACGAAGAAACTAAATGAGAGGTTCGCGAGCTAAGCTCGAGCTCAGTGAGCATTTAATGAACCAAGCTCAAACAGCTCGAACTAAACTCACATTCGAGCTCGAGCTCACCTATTTTTAACCGAGCCAAGCTTGAGAAACTAAAAGCTCGGCTCGGCTCGATTTGATTACAGCTAGGCCTAAGCACATCTCATATACAAAATAAACAAACAAGAATAAGATTCAGCCAAACGTGACCTTGAATTGCTAAATAAAAGTCTATACTCATTTTTTAAACCTCAAAACAAACCTATTCCTTTACAAGATTGATTGCCTAAATTTTACTAAGCTATGTCCTCATCAACCTCTTTTAACTTGAAATTAGCAGCCTTCAACTCTTCCTTAAGGATTGTAATTCGTTCATCTTTAACTCTCAATTCTGTGGCCAGTTGCACTAATCCCCTAGCCATGCCCTCCACAGCACTCTCAACTCTAGTAGCGGAACGACGGACGCCTACTGGTACTGGAGAGTCATCCATGCTTTGGCAAAGCTCCTCCTCCTTCCATGATACTTCATAGTTGGCTATTGAGCTTAAACCCTGGGCATATAGTAATTACATAGGGACAAAAAGATCAGTGAAAGAGATTAAGAGTGATATACCTACCCAAAGTCCAAAGATAAATGTTCCTATCAGCAACCATTCAAGAAGCAACAACAATCATTGTTCAAATTACTAATAAACGAGTAAAACCGAACTTGATCGCTCAGAAGCAACAACAACAACAACATTGAATTTAGTTAAAATGCACCAAAATTGATATATGAACTAAATCCATCTCAAAGGCAGTGTATAAAAGCCAATGAGCATGAGGATGCACCCCATTTGATCGCTTAGAAGCAAAAATGAATAATCCATTTGTTACCACCATAACTGCCATATTCTCCATACATCAGATCGAGTAATGGTGACCCAGCATGACAAAGCCATCATAATAACATGACACAGGAAGCAAATGATAAAAACTGATTTCTCTATGGCCAAAATTACTCCATGTTTAAAGCTATGCAATATAATTTTCAAGAGTTTTAAACATTCAAAAAGAAACTAAATCTCATGAAATATAAAGAAAAGTAGGTGACAGTTGACAATACCTTTTGCAATGAATGAGCGCACAAGAAATTCAATGCATTTTGACAATCCTTGCACTTCTCATATTTACCAAGACTTTGCAAACAATATCTCCATCTATTGCGTCCTTTCCATATTTATCATCCTTAGGAATTTCAAGATCCCTGTTAGAAACGAGTAAAAAATCAACACAAAGTTCAGAACAACAAAATAGAACACCACATAATAATAAAAATAGAGTGCTCACAATATATTTTATATATATATATATATATATATATATATCGACAAAATGAACATGTGCAATAATTTTCTCTAAATTACAAGAGTTAAAATTTAAAAGAAAGGGATCCTGCCATTGCAGATAATCATACCTGACTTTCCCAAAAGTCCCAAGAAAGATGTGTAGAAGTCTTTTTGATGGTTTGGAGGAGTCAGGTTCCTCAGCAAACCATTGAGATGGAATTCGCTTAAGTACGATAATAGGTGGATCTTGTGTAAAACCTGCCACATAACATACCGTGGTCATTAAAAGAAAGAAAGAATACTCAAAAAATAAGTTATGTGCAATCCATAATATCATAAATTGCCTCAACTTCTATAAAATTTTATGTTTCCTAAGTAATTCACTTCTCCTTTAAACTTATGAAGTTGCTTAATACATAATGCTAATATTTTTGAGAAAATAGTAGTAGTAGGTTAGAATAATATACATCTATATGGAAACCAAGAATACCATTAGCTGATTAAGAGACCAAGGTAACCTTGACAAGTTTTGATTAATTAGCACTTCAATTATAGTAATTGTGTGCATCATACCATTCTAACTCAAATATTTAAAACATTAAAAAAGGCATAAAATATTAAAATGCTCAATAAAAAATATCGACGATAAAACCAAATCATAATTAACATATAAAACTTTTATTATAGTGTGTGCTTATGGTGCACTTCAAGATAGAGAGAAGAGCTAAGAGCAAGGAGGTGATGGAGACCAATTACAATAGATATATGAAGGAAAAAAACAAAGATAAAAACCAATTTAAATTAAGTATGAGATAATGATAAGATATCTAAAACGGAAGCCATCATTTTAATGGGATCCTCTGAAAAAGCTGGCGATGACACTCGAACTTCATAGATAGAGTCACAATAGTAAAATTCATATGTGCCCAACTTTTGTAGCAATTTCTTCTGGACTTTCATACGCAACTCCTTAAATTTCAAATTGGGATCTCGAAAGAAAAAACTAACTTCGACAAGAACCTCAAAATTATCATGCATCATCCTGGACGAAATCAAAGGATGCACATGGATGTCTTTGTCCAAAATAGAGATTTCTTTCCTAAAAACCGTAGGATCCGAATATCATAGAGACAAAGGGTTTCTAAGATGATTCTGACAAGTGTAAAATGTCGGAATCCTCAAGACAACAAAGAATAAAATTCAGTTTTATATGAGGAACTAATGTTAGAGTAAGATCCACATTAATTTTAATTCTTGTAGAAGCCGAACATGGCTTAGGGAAGGGTTTAGGATTGAGGTAGGGATTTGAACTGTTTGCAGGATTGTTTTTAGAATCAGAAGTTGTAGGGACAAAGCCTACATTATCTTCATTTGTAGTTGCCTCATTATATAAAATCTTGAGTTCGACTTCTTATTGGAAGTCGTGTTTTCACTTTCATCTATAGCAATATTCAGGTTGTCAGATCTTTTAGAAGATTGCTTCATGTGCTTTTCAAATTTGTTTTCATTTCCTACCGTAACTAAAGTGGAGAATAAGGTTGAATCATTGATGGAGCAAGAGATATGGTCCTCGGATAAAATTCCAGCCTTCAACTTTTTCTCGAGCATATGGGTAAAAGTGTGATTGGATATGGGTAATATTGTAAGAAAAGTTTGATATAAAATAAAAGTTAAAAAAATGGACAAATATTTTGGGATGCCCAAAGAGGAATACTAGACAAACTTTATGGGACGGTGGGAGTATAACTCTAAAGACCTTAAACGCTAAAAACAAAAACTAATTCTTATGAAGTATAAATAAAAGTAGTTGACAGTTCATAATACCTTTAAAAATGAATGAGTGCACAAGAAATTCGATACATTTTGAGAATCCTCGTACTTCTCACATTGAACCAAGACGTTGCAAACATATCTCCATCTCTTGCATCCTTAACAATTTCAAGATCCCTATTAGAAAAGAGTCAAAAAGCTTGTAACTAAAGTGGAGAATAGGGCTGGATCATTGGTGGAGCAGGAGATATGGTCATCGGATAAAATTCCAGCCTTCAACTTTTTCTCGAGCATTATAATCCACTCATCTTTAGCTCCCAATTATGTGGCCAGTTGCACTAACCTTCTAGTAATGCCCTCCACAACACTACTTCCATCGAGGGAATGACGAACTTCTATTGGAGAGTCATCCTCTAAGAGCAAGGTTTGGCAAAGCTCCTCCTCCTTCAATGGTACTTCACAATTGGCTATTGATCTTGAACTGTGCGAATGTAGCAATTATCAATACATAATGTACATTGGTAGAAAGAGACTTGTTGGGTCTCCAATTATATATAAATATGCAGTTAGACGAATCATCATTTTGAGCCTCCAAAAACATAACTCATGGCTCTAACATTAGGAACAGGAAGAAAAACGAGACATGTAATAAAGAGGGACAAAAAGATTAATAAAAGAGATTAAGAGCGATGCCTACCCAAAGATAAATGTTCCCTATCAGCCATTCAATATTTAGACAAGCATTTTCCATATACTCTCCCGATTTGATTCAATATAGCACAAGCCATTCCCGAACACCTCCCACAGAACCAATCATTGTTAAAATTTGATCTTTCAAAAGCAAAAATGAATAATCTATTGTTACCACCATAACTGCCATCTTATCCACACAGCAGAGTAATGGTGACCCAGCATTACAAAGCCATCATAATAACATGACATAGTAAGAAAAAGATAAAAACTGATATTTGCATGGCCAAAAGCAAAACCAGCCTTGGTTTTAAGACCATTGGTGAAGACTACCTTCAAGCAAAAACCATCCAAAGAAATTATCTGAATGGAGATATACCAGCTGTTTTTATTACTACCATGCGCAAGATAAGAATTCATGGGCTACCCACTCTTAAGCAGCTTCAACCTCTCCCCATAATCCTTGGAACACATGAACCTCTATTATTCCTTAGCCATCCAACATTATTCCAACAGTCTGAGCAAAGAAGCAAGTTTCCTTTTTCCTAAGCCCAATGATCCCAAGATTGAAACCAACGAAAACTAAGGTTAATGGCACTTAGCTAAAAGAAATATGGATTTTGAGGATCTAGTGCTCTGTGGCACATTCAACTCTCTTTGCTATCAAAATTACATGTAACTTGTGCAAGAATGCATGATTATCATTGAATCATCATAACTACTCCATCAAAATCAAATATTTAAAGCTATGCAATACTCCCTCCGTCCCATTAAGATTGTCCAAAAGGACAAAAATCACACAAATTAATTAAGTGAAAGAGGAGAAAATGTAGCCAATTGGGAGGGGAGAGGGAGAGAGAGAGAGAGAGAGAGAGGGAGAGAGAGAGAGAGAGATTGTGATAGTGATGTATAAGAAGGGAAGAAAAGAAAGAGAAAAGAAATGACTAAAAAGGGTATTGAGATAAATTTTTTATTTGATAATATGGGTAAAAGTGAGATTGGATAGGGGTAATATTATAAGAAAAGTTTGATATATAATAAAAGTTAAAAAGATGGACAAATATTTTGGGACGTCCAAAGAGGAATACTGGACAAACTTTATGGGACGGAGGGAGTATAACTCTGAAGACCTTAAATGCTAAAAACAAAAACTAATTCTCATGAAGTATAAATAAAAGAAGTTGACACTTCATAATACCTTTAAAAATGAATGAGTGCACAAGAAATTTAATGCATTTTGAGAATCCTCATACTTCTCATATTGAACCAAGACGTTGGAAACATATCTCCATCTCTTGCATCCTTAGCAATTTCAAGATCCCTGTTAGAAAAGAGTAAAAAAGCTTGTAACTAAAGTGGAGAATAGGGCCGAATCATTGGTGGAGCAGGAAATATGGTCCTCGGATAAAATTCCAGCCTTCAACTTTTTCTCGAACATTATAATCCACTCATCTTTAGCTCTCAATTCTGTGGCCAGTTGCACTAACCCTCTAATAATGCCCTCCACAACACTCTCAGTTGGCGCACAACTACTACTTCCAACGAGGGAATGACGAACTTCTGTTGGAGAGTCATCCTCTAAGAGCAAGTTTTGACAAAGCTTGGAGAGTCATCCTTCAATGATACTTCACAATTGGCTATTGATCTTGAACCCTGCGCATGTAGCAATTATCAATACATAATGCACATTGGAAGAAAGAGACTTGTTGGGTCTCCAATTATATATAAATATGCAGTCAGACAAAACATCATTTCAAGCCTCCAAAAACATATCACATGGCTCTAACACTAGGATCAGGAAGAAAAACGAGACATGTAATACAATGGGACAAAAAAATTAATAAAATAGATTAAGAGCGATGCAAACATATCTCGTACTTCTCATATTGAACCAAGACGTTGCAAACATATCTCCATCTCTTGCATCCTTAGCAATTTCAGTATCCCTGTTAGAAAAGAGTAAAAAATCAACACAAAGTTATGAACAACAAAATAGAACATCACAAAATTATACAAATAGAGTGCTCACGATATATATCACCAAAAAGAACATATGCAATAATTAGCTCTCAATAGTGAGATGCCATTGCAGCTAAATACCTAACAAGATTGGACATAATAAATATCCTATCAGTCCAAATTAATTAACATATTGATAGTGTAATTTTAAATAGAGTAATAATTCGACCAGGATATTTAGCATGAAAAACATAGCATAGTTTATTTAATTAGTAGGAAATGAAACTGCACTTAACTTAGATTATGTAAGAAACCACAAGAAAGTATTAAAGTAGCTAAATTGCAAGGTAGTTATTCACATATTGCCTCACGCTAATACACACATGTATATTTGAAAATAGAAGCAAAAAAGAGAATAAAAGACAACAGGACATAAGAACAATTCTAATTGAATCAATACCAAATTTTCCCAAAAGCCTCCGGAAAGATGCGTAAAAGTCTTTTTTATGGTTCGGAGTCAAGTTCTTCAGCAAACCATTGAGATGGAATTCGCTTGAGTACGATAGTAGCTGAATCATGTGTAAAACCTACCAAGTAACATACCCTAGTCATTCGAATGAAAAAAGAATATTGAAGAACTTAGTAATGTGTAATCCATAAAACCATAAATTGCCTCAACATCCATGAAATTTAAAATTTCCTATTTAATTCAATTTATCCTTGAAACTTATGAAGTTGCCTAACACATATTCTAAAATTTGTGAAAAAAATATTTGGTTAGAAAAGGTACTTGAAGCAAAAGCCATCATTTCAATTACATCCTTTGAAAAAGCCGTTGGCAACACCCTAGCTTTATAGACGGTGTCACGGAATTTAACTTCGTATGTGCCCAACTTTTGTAATAAATTCTTCTGGACTTTCACACGTGACTCCTTAGAATTCAAATTGGGATCTCGAAAGAAAAAACTGCCTTAAGCAAAAACCTTGAAATTATCATTCGTCATTTTGAGGGGAAATACAAAACACAAGTAGATGTCTTTGTCCGGAATAGAGATTTGTTTTCTAAAAACCGTAGGATTTCGAAATATTTCGGTGACAAGGTGTTTCAAAGATGATCTTGGCGGGTATAAAGTTTCGAATTCCTCGGGCAAGCAAAGAATAAAATCCAATTTTACACGAGGAACTAATGTTAGGATAAGCAAAGAATAAAATTTGTGAAAAAACAATATTTGGTTAGAAAAGGTACTTGAAACAGAAGTCATCATTTCAATTGGATCCTCTGAAAAAGCCGGTGGCGACACCTTAACTTTATAGACGGTGTCACGGAATTTGACTTCGTATGAGCCCAACTTTTGTAGCAAGTTCTTCTGGATTTTCACACGTGATTCCTTAGAATTAAATTTGGGATCTCGAAGGAAAAAACAGCCTTCAGCAATAACTCTGAAATTATCATCCGTCATTGTGACGGGAAACACAAAACGCCAGTAGATATCCTTGTCCGAAATAGAGATTTCTTTCCTAAAAACCGAAGGATTTCTGAATATTTCGGTTACAAGCTCTTTCAAAGAAGATCTTAGCGGGTATAATGTTTCGAACTCCTTGGACAAGCAAAGAACAAAATCCAACTTCACACGAGGAACTAACGTTAGAGTAAGATCCTCGGTAATATTGATAGAAGTTGGACATGGTTTGGGGAAGGGTTTAGGATTGGGATTGGGATTTGAACTATTTGTAGGATTGTTTCCAAAATTAGTGGTGGAGTGAGAGATATGGTCCTAGGATAAAGGGTTAGCTTCCAACTTTTTAAGTTCACCTCCGAATATTTGAATAGTTTGAAACTGATCCTAATTATTCTTGAGAGTTATAACTAGTGCACATGAATTATCTACAATAAAACAAAACAAAATAACAGTACAAGCTTATAGTATAAACAACAAAACAAACATATTTCTACTTACACATGCTCCTAATAGCAGGACCGGAGTAACACACAAATATTAGGAGGCGGTGGCGATCAAAGGTAGTTGTGGCACGACAAATGCGATCAAAGAGAAGGCGTGAGCATGGAAGAGGGAAGAGGTTGCCTGATGTAAGGTTGGTGGGAAGTTGAAGAAGACATAAAAATTAGTGAGGGTAGGATAGTAAAAGTCTTTTTTTGAGAAATTTCACTTTTATTCTTATGAATTATGGTAATGCCATAAGTTTTTATGTGTAGCCGTGTAAGAAAACTTCTTACACCTCGTGTAGGTGTAACATATATTTTTAATATGTTTTAAAATATCGACACATTTGATGCTTTAAGAGGTTCAAAACTTAATAATCCTAATCTTTTATGCAATTCTCTAGTGACATCTAGTATAACCTCAACTGGGACACCAACTCTAAATCCATGTGATGAGATAATCGTTGTTTTTACGTTACTTTCACCAGGGACATTGGTCATAACAAAGGAAATTGCAACCAATATGCCTTCTCTATCTACTAAGGCAGCTCTCGATGAACCTTTAGCCCCCTCAACACTACATTAATTTAATCTATCAACTAGCATTCTATAAACATTATCAAGGAGATCAAAAGAGCATAATTTTCCATCGGTGTATAGTATTCTTTTGTTTGATTTCGTTCCATATCACTCGTATTTTCATATGTAAGTTTTGAACTCGATTTTGTTTTCTAGACGATTTCAACATCCTCTGGCCACCACTCGACACGATACCACCACCATTCAAATCTAAGCTTCTTTAATATTCGGGATTTACAAAGAAGATGACTAAAAAATCTAAAATTTGGACAAATCTAATAGTAGGACTGGAATGACACTCGAATATTGGGAGGCGGTGGCGATCGAAGGTAGTTGTGGTACGGTAAATTCGGTCAAAGAGAAGGTGTGACCATGGAAGAGGGAAGATGTTGCGTGGTGTAACATTAGTGGGAAGTTAAATAAGACATAAAAATTAGTGATGGTAGGATAGTAAATGTCTTTTTTATGAGAAATATCACTTTTATTCTTATGAATTTTTATGAGAAAGTTGCTATGTGTACCTATGTAAGAAAATTTCTTGCACCTCGTGTACCCTATCTTTTTTTTATCTCTTTTAAAATGTCGATATATCTTATGCTTTAAGAGGTTCAAAACTTAATAATCCTAATCTTTTATACAATTCTTTAATGACATCTAGTATAAACTCAACTGGGACACTAACTCTAAATCTATGTGATGAGATAATTGTAGTTTTTACTCTATTTTCACAAGGGACATTGGTCACAACAAAGGAAATTGCAACCAAATTGCCTTCTCTATCTACTAAGGCAACTCCAAATGAACCTGCAACCAACTTGCCTTCTCTATCTACTAAGGCAGCTCCCGATGAGCCTTTAGCTCCCTCAACACTACATTAAATTAATCTATCAATTGGCATTATATAAACATTATCAAAAAGATAAAAAAACATAATTTTCCATCGGTGTAGAGTATTCTTTTGTGAGTGTGAGCAAATGAAGTCGCAATTTTTTTTTGGTATGAGATGTATCTCCTAGGGCCTTAGTCTTTACATTATCTTTAATAGATTGTTCAACCCCCTTTCAAACAATCTTGGCTACACCACTATATTTAATGAAACACTTAACGCAACCAACAATTTATATACCTCAATCTTTCAAAAGCTGCACTTCGAAAAAAGAAACTATTAATCAATGAGAAAAAATCCTTTGAAAATCGAGATTAGAAATCTCAAAACCAAGCATGTAGTTCTTGATGTTAAAGTTAAGAGTGTGCTCGATAACGGTGACAGTAATCAAGTTTTCTGTCGACTATTTTGTGCCAACCTTTTATTATATTGAACATATATTTCAAGTTCACCCCATTTCATTGTCGTTGCAATATTAAACATGCCAAAGCCTAATTTTAACAAGGCTATGACTTTGAAAGTTGTCCAATTGAGTCCTTGGTTAAGTATGTGAATCAACAAGCATGGCAAGTTGCATATTTCGTGAGATTACCAAAGTCAATGTCCACCCGCTAAAGGTATTGTCATACTGGTGGAGTAATCGGTGGCGACCGTTGATAGCTTGCATTTTAGAGCATCTTAGGACATGCATTTAGCACTTTAATTAGTATGTTTTCATGCATTTTTCTTGTGTTTTCTAGTACTTTTCGTCTAGTTTCCGTTATAGATGTCTATACGCCTATCCTTATGCTTTTCAGGAACTTTGGAGAAGTTGGAGCTTCATTTGGACGCGTTTGGAGACATGATAGAATCAGAACATCAGTATAGAAGGCAACGGGACGGGAAACGAACCATCTAAGAGCCAAAAAGAAGAACCATACGATCCAAGCTAAGGTCGTGCACCAAGGAGCACGGTCGTGTGTGCAGTGTTAGAGAAATTTCGGATCGTGCGACCAAGAAGAAGACCAGGCCAGGGTCGTGCGCTTAGGGCGCACAATCGTGTGCTTTTCCTCAAAGAAAAGCAAGGGTCGTGCACATAATAGTGCACGATCGTGCATCATTCAATTAAGGGTCGTGCACCATTGAGGGTCGTGCGCCTCTTCACATGGTCGTGCACCGATGATCGTGTGCCCTATTTAATAGATTTTTGGGCTGCCTCTTCCCCCTACCCTTAGTATAAATACTTTCCTTTGTTTTCTAAATTAGGGGTTCTAGTTTTTTACCTAATTATCAATTACTCGAGAGACAAGTTTAGAGAGATCTAGTTGAATTTTTGAAGATTTTGTGGATTTTGAGTTAGGATTTGTTGGATTTTAATCAAGTTTGCTTGTTTCTTCAATCCGGTATGTTTATTCTCATTATTGATTTGATTTCTTCTCTCTCCATGGCTAGCTAAACCCTAAATTCTAAGATTGGGGTGAACCCAATGATGTGTAGGTAGACATATCTATTAAATTGCATGATCTATTGTTTAAAGCTTTGTTTGATTCAATCCTAGATGCTTATAGCTTTAGTAACTTTTGTGAATGGGAACTTGTCAAAGTTTGAGACTGAAAGGTAATAACTTTGATAAGTAGTAAGACATAAAATTGAGATTGAACGGTATTTTTTCCTGTCGAAGCCCTAGGATTTGAACCTGAGTTTTCTTTATTACAAAAGTATTTTGAATTCTCTTGTGAAATAACAATTGTCATAGAAACCTTAAGGTTTGGTTGAGTTAGCAATTCGCGAAAGTGGATGTTGATTCAATTTAATCTTAAATTTTAACTGCTTAAAGGTTTAGATTTTAATTTACAAGTCAAGAAAGTGGATGTCTAATTGAGTCTAGATACGTCTGTTAACATTCGAAAGAATTTGGTGGATACATTAGACAATTGCCTTCAAACAAAGTCAAAATTAAGATTGTGTAATCATCCTTTAAAGTCTACCGAAGCATTGTTGTGGGGATATTTGATCTTAAAAGCTTTTCTCTCATTGATATTCTCTTATAATATATATTTGCTTGTCACACTTAGTTCATAGCTAAAATCACATCTTAATCTTTTCTTATTTTTACGACTTAGTCTACTGATTTGACTACAATTGGTACTACCAAGTCCAAGAGTTCGATACCTTGGTATTACAACTAATCTCATACACTTGCGGGGTAGGATTTGGCCTATCAACAGTGTCGGTGGAGTCGGTGACGACCGAGCTGGTGTATTCTGTGGTAGTTGGCTAGGTTGTGCAACAGACAATACAACTTCATTTATATACTCCTTCTTTTGTTGATTCGAATGTGGTGGCAAAGCCTAGCCTCAAAATCCTTATGCTTCCTTATTTTTTACCATATACCTCTTAACTTTTGATCATTACCATTTGTGCAGTGTTTGTAGTTACTTTGAAGAGTTTGATAGAAGCTGAGTATTATTGATGTTAGTTATCCTAGACTATGTGTTATACATTGATATGTGATTCTGAGTGCCTCATATTGTTGTGTGTGTTGTTGTCTGTCCTTTTGATTATTGATTAGTTCTATGATAGAGGCATTGATCATGATCTGTCTAAGTCAAAGGTTGTTGTTTTATGCCTCTATTTGCTCTTTATTGTTAAATGCCAATTTTCATTCCAATTTGGTGACTTTAGTGTTGCCAGGGTGTTGTAAGTGTCCAATCCTCCCTTATTGGTAAACTGAAAAGTGATAATGGAATATACAATCATGAATATGGTGTTTCTTTGCTTTTCAATTTTCTCAAAATTTAGATCATGAATCAGCAAGTTTGATAATACATTTTTTTGACTAGTACATATAAGGCATAAACCCCGAACTAAAGTTGATTTATTATATCCTAAACATGGAGTATTTTTTTAAATAAAGAAACTTGGTGATACTCTCAACTGAATCTGGTGGAAGATGAGATTCCTTGATCAAGTGACCGCTATTAATTGCCTATGACGTACTCAATCTTTCTATTTTTCTTACATAATATGGCTTATCTTATGCAACTTTATGAGAAACGTTTGATATAATCTCTAATTACCAAACCTTATTTAATTTTCATAACCAAAACAATATGTAAGCACTTCACACACTCACACACACACTAAACATAAGCAATAATACCATATAACCCGCGTGCGTATAGATTAAACACATAAATACTTATTGAAAAGAGAGAGAAAAAAACAAAATTAGTTTATTGAAATTATATAGTTAACAATAATTATAATATCACCGGATTAATTGCCACCACCACTTTGATCTAATCCATCACTTTGAAACCCTTTTAATTTTTTGGCTCCGCCACCAGATGCAACGAAAAGGAACCATAAGGTTGTAGAGCAGATATGCTCTCGATACTCAATAGCAATGCTAAACCTGTCTTGAAACCACGTCCGTTTTTCCATTCCCACAATTGATTAGCTTTAGCTTCATGACCTAAAATGCAAGTTAATTAAGGATATTATTATTGCAAAAAAGAAGCCTAATTATATTATTATTATTTCAATATAATATTAAAAAAGAATATTCTATTTATACAACTAGTAAACTTATCTTCAAGGTCACATAAATGTCATATAAATTTAATTCAACTAGTAAAGTTATCCTCAATGTCACATAAATGTCATAACATTTATTACATATTTACGTATAACATAAATTTAATTAGGTGATAGAATTAAAAAAAGCATCTATATCATAATAGTAATAGTGCTTCTTAATAACACATAGGTCTAAAGTTCAACTCTCTTTGACAAAAATATATTTTCCCAAATAATTATTTAAATAATAATGTTTAATCTTAATCTATTGTAAAATTTTCTTAATCTATTATAAAGTTAAAAAGTTTTGCTCAATAATGGTTCATCTTAATTTTATAACTTTTTTCTTTGGTATCATACATAAAGCATAATGTCAACCTTTGATATTACACCATCAGTTTAGCAACCATTGATATTAAGGCTGTGCTATAGTTGCTTAACAAATAGCAATTTTGGGAAAAAGCATACTTTTTTGCATTGAAATATGTGAATTGTAGTTGTATTCTTGCTTTGAAAAATGTGAAAAGTATCTTTTTTCCAAAAATTACTCTTTATTAAGCAAACTATAGCAAGGCCTAAATGCAAAGGTAATATCAAACTTTTGGTATTACATAAGCAATTTAAAATAATTAAATTATAAATTTTGAGATTACAAATAAAAGTATAAAAAGATAAGAAAACCATTGAAATTACAAACAAAAGATGAGTTAAAATTTAGTGTATAATCTTTTATGTTATACTATTTTCTCATTATATAAGTCTTTTAGTTTTTGCATATCTATTTTATTCACTACTAAGCAAAAAAAAACCCAATTTGTAAGAAAAGAATGATCAATACAACATTTTGCTCAAGAGAGTAGTGTAGAAAGATATTATAAGTAAAAAAAACATATTATATATCATACACAAAATAATATTATTTCATTCAAATTAAAATTTTCACGATTTATATTTATTTAATTTTCTTATATAATGATATTTAGATTTTAATCAATAGATGTTATAATTATCTTATAATTATAAAAAATATATACATTTTCAAATAATAAATATAGAACATTATCGTGAAAATTACTACTAAATCGATGCGGCCTATGGTCCATACTTCCACGTTTCAAGTCCGTTTGCAACTTGATTCTTCAAAGGGTTTTTTGTTCTACATTCTTGTCTAAATTCCTCGCAATTCTTCCATTCCCATTGAATTTTGAACACTTGTTGAAAACCCCATGGACAAATACTTGCTATCATCTCATTTGGCAATCCACCCGCTTGTTCGGTTCGCTTCAAGGGTTTGTCCTCCTCGATTGTGTTTTTTGCTAGAATTTCATATCCTTTTCTATATTTTGATGCATATAATGTTTGCATTTTCGAACTTTGTATATGATTCTGGATTTTTAAACTTTGAAGGTTTTAGTTGTTTTCTATAATTTCTGGAAGGATTGAAAAGGCTTATGCGGAATTTGATGATTGAGACTGGATTTGGTTGGAAAGACAGTCGAAACTTGTGCAAAATTGGTAAATGTAGTGTAATAGGAGAGATTGGGGACAATTTTGCAAGTTATCCATGATACATTTTGATTGTGGTTTTTGCTTCTTAGGTCTTTGGTATAAGATGTCAATGGTTACACTTTACATTGCTGCACTCTTTGAGCTGAAATTACATTTGAAAGAAGTAGATTGGGTTAGGAGTTGTTACTTAAGTTTGGCATATTAGGGGCATTGGTATCAAAGGCTTAAGCGGAATTTGATGATTGAGACTGGATTTTGTTGGAAAGACTGCCGAAACTTGTGCGGCATTGGTAAATGCATTGTAATTGGAGACGGTTTTGCAAGCAATTTGTGATACATTTTGGCTGTGGTTTTCGCTTCTTAAATCTTTGATATAAGATGTCAAAGGTTACACTTCACATTGTTGTACTCTTTGAGCTGAAATTGGATTTGAATGTAAGTAGATTAAATCGGGGTTGTTGCTTGAAGTCAAACATTTTAGTTCCGGTTGATAATTATGAAGAAATTTTTAATTTGCTGAACATGGGTGTGTCATGGAACTTTGATGCCCTTGGAATTGATAAGTGAGTTAAATGCCTAGTTTAAATTAGAGAACTCCAAATTTCGATTGTGACACTTCTTAGATTAAAGTTATTTCAAAGGATATAATCATATATTCAATTTACTCTTGTAGTTCATGGCATCAATTATCAAGCCATAATTTATATTCTCAATTGTTTGGACCTATTATTTCTGCTCGCAAGGCTGCTACTAGTTGCACAGTCCACTTGATAAGAGATTTAAGAAGTCAGTCAAACTACATATATTCTTTGAATTTTGCTAGATTGGACAAGTAAAATTAGTTAGTACACTATGGGTGGGTTGCACATTCTTAATTTTCTCTCGTTGAAGCCATAGAGGCTGACCAGTTTAGTGTTAAACTTAAATGTGCCACTTGTACTACCTTCACTATTATTGGTCCCTTTTGACCTTTTGTTTACTGTTAATAGAGAACCAATATATGCATTGTCACTCATGTTGTTCAAACTTGAAATGAATCTCTATTTCACATCATTATTCTATTTGGCATATTATACTCTGTAGTGGGTGTCTAATTATCTGATTCCAAGTTTGTTTTTTATGAAGTATCTTATTATACTAAGTTGTATTTTATTATATGAATGAACTAGCATCTAATAGTAGGATGGTTGATGATGTGATGGTTTCCCACTCACTTGCAAGAAAACGAGATCTATTGTAGTATTAGATCGGGGTCGAATCATGGGGATTATGTCTGCTTTAGCTAATTCTAGAACTAATTTCTAAGTCAAAATATAGTGATTTGTGGTCTATAATTCTAACTATTAAAAGCAAGTAAATTATGAGAATGCAAAGTTCTAAGGTTAGGAATTCCTACAACTTTGATCCATAGAGTTTGAATCTCACTTCTACCTAAACTGAGTTGGATGTTTAGTTATGAAGATTATTGTCTAATGTCATAAATTAACTTCTCTCAAAGATTAACTTTATGTACTTCTACCAATTAAGAACCCACTTTTGCGACGAAACAAAACCAATAAAAGATCTTTGAGCACTTAGAAATCTAGATGGTAAATCAAAATTGCCCCACTTTCGTGATGCATTAAACTTTAATCAAACACCTAAGAGTTCTATGACAACTAACCACATGAGAAACTAATCTCAAGTTCAATTCTAGTTTTTCCAAATAGAAACAACCACCTTTCGATGTGTTCTCTCTATTTTGTTTACTCACTTAGACCACCACCTCTCGATGCGCAACCTAAGCAAGACTCTAACAAGTTTAAACTTATTAGATTAAACCCCTAGGATCAAATCATATTAGTTTCCAACTCAATTCAAGCGAAGGATATTGATTTTAACCCGCTTCACACTGTTGGGATCAACCTAACCCTAGAACTAGAGAACTTAGCCTAGCATGATGGAATTCATAATCAAATCAATAAAATTAAATATGAAAGTATAAAATAATAACAATATTGAAATAGAAAAATTACTAGAAATTGAATTAAAAAAACAAAAGTAGATCCAAAGTGCCAAATTCTCCAACTTGAAAAGCAACTAGAACAAAAACCCTAGAAAATCTCTCTTTTCTCTCTAAAGTTAAAACTAGAATAAGAAAAACATAATAATAATCGAATTTGTGCTCCAAGTAGTCTTAGAATAGTCATAAAAGTTATGTAAAAAGATGTCCCAAAAATAAAACCAACTCAGGCCCAAACAAGTGAGAAAGCCCAAATTTCTCGGCACACGTAGCAAGCTGTCACGACCCGTGACAGACTGACAGGGCATATGAGAGCAAGATTTTGCTTGTCTTGGCTTGGTTTGGATCGTGATGGCCTCCATGACTCGTGACCAGGCTTCTAACCTCTTCCTTCACTCCCTAGCTTGCTCCTTGACTTGTAATAGCTCATCCACAACTCTTGAAAGCTCTTAGAATCTTTAAATCATCACTCCTTAGTGCTAGTTGTGGTCTTTAATCTTCACCAAGATATTGTCCTCATGTCATCTTCTCCATTAGACTCCAAAACACCAACAAAAAGCCTATAAAAGCAAAACTAACTTGTGTAGACCTCCATACTACGAATAATACGAAAATCAACACAAAAATATCAAAACTAAACCTAGAAAGAAATAAATCAACATCTATATGCATATGCAAACTACACAAAATAAGATGATATCAGTTGACCACTATTACATTCGTCTACATTTTCTATTATTTTCTGTTGAGAATACTCTTCGCACATCTAAAAGTTGGGAATAAACATGCATATTATATAAGCCCTTCGGTTACTCCTCCTATTTCCAATTGGTTTTAGGATGGAACCTCACTGGGTTTGTGTAGTGGACTTACGTACGCACGACCCCCCGTTTATGCTAGGTTGTAGAGATCTCTTTCATATTGGATTTATGTTTTCTTATTTAGTTATTTCTGTTTTGAGTGGAAAAGAGTTCTTTTTCTTTTTGCACGTTCATCCAATCCAAGCGATCCCAGTACCGTGGTTATGTAAGGCCATCAAGATACTACCTTGAGACCTTGAGAGGCATAATGGCCAACCTCTACTTATAGAAAACACTTTGGGTCCCCGTTCTTCGACATATTATGTTATTGTATTGCTCTTAAACTCCATTACTTCTTATTTTTATATTACTTGGTGTGTAAATATATTTTCTTGCATTTCAAATTTGCAACGATTTAATCGAATGCATTTCACTTTTGGCCCACAACATTCCTTGGAGTTGTTGGAGGGCTTGTTTTCTACCTTCATTATAATGACGAGAAGAGCGTCATTCTATAGGTGGTCATTGTTTCTTTTGTTATTTTAGCTATGCACATGCTTTCAGAGTTAAAACCATTACTTTTATTAGGATAAAAAATATATTGTATAAAATATTTTCTTTTATATTTTGTCATGGGCTCCAAGATAAAATCCCTTGGGCTCCAAGTGTTATTGTATATTCCCTTTGGGTAAAGCAGTTGAATGCAAGATCACATTTACAAAATCCTTCTATCTTCACATGGTACCAGAGCGTCTTACGATCCTTGATTTTTTTCCCCACAAACCTTAATTTTCTACCATGACCGACGACACCAACAAAACAGTCACACCGTCCACCACTCCCTCCGTTATACCAGATGATTCTCTGACCGGCAAAACCAATGTTGGCATTCTAATTGAGGAAAAGTATTTTGAACATGTTGTATATGAGAGTTTAAACCATTGCTGTTGTCAATCTCTGTGCAATAGTATGGCCTTTTCACTGTTTAATTGGAATCACCGGGTCAAGGAAAACTCCAAGAATGGTAAGTCTGTATTCTTTATCAAGTTTGTATTATATCTTCAATAGTACCGTGTCTTCTTCAGAAAGGTTGAAGAAGAAGGGGATGATTATTCAGTAGAATCTTCTCACAATATGTAAGCCTTGCCCCTCTATAACATATTAAGCAGTGTGTTTTTGTGTGTTTCAGTTGTGGAGTTCTCAGTGTGCTTTTCTGCTAGGGTTTCTTTTGTCCTTTTTTTTCCGGCTTTTAGTCTCTTCTAAATTTGGTGATTTTCGCTTGTCTGGGATCTAGTGGTTTTTCATTTTTCTCTCGGCTTTTGTGTTTTTCGGTGTTCATTTTGTTTTATTGTTTTTTCATTTCCAACTCCTTTTGCCCTTTGTTTATGTTTTCTTTGAGTCTCTCAGAGACATCCTCTCGACTTGCTTGGGGTAAGGGTGTTGTCATTGTTGTTTAATCTTCTCATGAGCTTTTGTCAATACACATGGAATTGAAAATTGGCAAGTACTTGATAAATCCCAGCTTGGAAATCTTGCGGCGATTTGGGTTACGATCCCATGAAAACGAGATGGTTGAGGATATACCGAAAGAGGTAAAGAAGAATGTAGCATAGGAAAGGATATTGAGGATAGAGAGCACCCTTCTAATTATGCAATGAGCTTCATCCAAGACTAGTAGTTCATTGAGAGCAATAGATGTCTTTTGAATAACATCTATGTCAATTTGAATCAGTCAAAGGGTGGTTGGTGTATGAGAACTAAGTACCCATTAAATGTTACAAATGTTAGATGAATTGGAATATTTGGGTGTTTCTTGATACATCAATTCTCAACTAGACTAGTCAATTCAATTTTCACAATGTCACCAAGGTGACATATAGTCTCATGATGTATATGCTTAATTATGGAGGCACCAAAAACGTGAATTGTAAATTAGGTTTATGTTTATTTTTACTGTGGTATAGTAGTTGATTCTGAATTAGATCAGACAAATCCGGCTCAATCGAGTGGTTGTAGACTTGTAGCTTTGACGGTGATACACTTGTGTCCTAATTTTTACACCACAAATCGAATTATGGTAGGTGTACACAAGTTTTCAAATAATTATCCACTATTTCTTAAATTGGAACTAGTGAATCTTATAAAGTCATGTCTGTTTATCCATTATATTCAAGCATTTCTAAAGACACCATTTTTTAATGTTAAATTTAGGGATATTTAAATTATTTCATAAGTTACCAACAAGCATGTAGCGTAGTGGGAGGGGCTACGCTTCCCTTTGCTGAGGTCGAGGGATCGACTCTCAGCGTTTGATGGAGCAAAGTTCTCCGCTGAACTGGGATGACAATGACCAAAAAAAAATTATTTCATAAGTTGGAATGGATGGATCATATATAAAAAAAATTGAATTGACATAATTCTCATACTTGTTGAACCCGATATTATTAATATTTGTCAATGGAATAGATTTTTTTTTAGGAAGGACACTGCTTATGAGAGTCGAATCGGAGACTTCTGATATTATTTTTAGAGACTTAACCACTTGAGTAAATGACCGAAGGCTTGTCTCTCTTTCACTTCACATCATCAACTGTTAATAGATTAGAACTTGTAATACATTAAACTAGCTCCTGATAAGAGTAAAATATATACTAAAAAAATTTGAAAAAATATATACTAAAAAATTCGAATTGTAAGAGCCCGGGCCCATTTTGACCCATCAATAGTTCCGCCTTGACATCTCAACTTTTTTTCTACCGATAATCATGCTCTAAGAAAATAACGTAGAGAACATGTTATATTTCAACTGGATACTGTATAGTGTGAGCTTTGTCTTTGCAACTTGTAATCCAAAGCAATGACAATTTTTAGTCATTTAGACTTTTCATTACACATCCTAGTGAGTGAAAGAGATCACATATGAGAATTATTGATGGAAATTGCAGGTGAAGATCGACGATCATTCTTTGCAAAATCTCATGGCATTAAGCTCAGTGTAACTTTCAAGATATATTAGAAAGGATTTGAGAAAAGCATATAGCAAGTTTTGAAGATCTCAGGGCTAACTTTCAAGTGCTAGCCATTATGTATGTACTTGTGCATGAAAACATGTAGCATGGAAAAAAGACTAGCAATAGCTAGTGTAACGATTTTTCTATAATCTAAAAACCTTCAATTAGAACTTACTTTCGTAATCGTGTAACGATTTTATCGGGTCAGTTTTTCGTATTCGGGCATATTATTACTTGTTGGTTTTTCGTATTCGGTCATATTATTGCTTGTTGGGAGTTATCCCGCATGAAAAAGTTGAGAATAAAACTGCTTAGTATATAATCCAATTAACTACTTCACTTATTGTCATATGGTTTAGGATTGGAACCTCATTGAACTTGTATGCTAGGCCCATTACCACACGTCCCCCAGATTATTGGTCCACCGGACTTTAATATGGTATCAAAGCCGATTTTGATGTGGGTTCATTTCTTGGAGTCTTTCAGCTTACTGGCTCCATAGGCCCTTTCAAGTAGTCCGCCCAATAAAGAAGCGACCGATTCAAAAAGTGACGATTCGCGAGCCTTGAGGGAATTTATTCGGCCTTGCCGGCCTTATGAGCTTATTCAAGCAGCCCGCCCAATAAAGGAGAGATCGATTCAAAATAGAGACGGTTCACCAACCTGCACTTAAAGGGGTGTGTTGAAAGTTATGTCATATGGGAAGTTTAAAACTAAAATTGCTTAGTATATAATTCAATGATCGAGTTATTCCACTCATTATATGGTTTTGGTTTAAAACCTCATTGAACTTATATGATAGGTTCGTTACTGCACGACCCCAAATTATCGATCGACCAGACTTTATTACTTTCATACAAGTAATAATATATCGTATTGATTAGACCCTTCAATATGAAAATCTTAGTGCTCAATTAAGCACTTACTTTATCGTAACAACCAACATGATTAGATACATATGGGCCGTGGTCTTAATTACAAACACGAAAATTGGGGTTTCCTTCGCAAACGTACGTACTTGTATCAAATCAATCATCTCATTCCAACACCGCCCTCATCATCATCATCATTTTTGTCATCATTTTTCATGTCCATATTAAATAATGGTCAATAATATGACATTATATTTATCAAGTGATTTATAGTATCTCTCTCTAGCTAGCTTAGCCATCCCTGTTCCACGTACAATCTTCGAATCGTCGACATCGAAAATGGAAAGTTAAGGCCTTGTTTATCAAAAGTAGTGGTAGCGGATAATTGTAGACTTGCAGTTTTAATAGTAGTTGTATTGGTTCATAGAACGGTTAAAAATAATAATCCAATAGGATTGGACATTATCCGTGGATAATCGACCCATCCGTTTCACCCGACCTAAATATATAGGTGAAAAATCGAAGAAAAGCGGGTGATGGGTGAAATGAGTGATGATGGAGAGATGAGTAAGATTTTACGCCCGACCCATCACCCGACACACCCGTTTACCACCCGTATAAATTTATCTAATATACATACTATTTACTAATAACTGCAATCAACCTAACATTGTCGCCTCCAAATTCTACTACTTATCTAGTTATTTGTCGTGTTCCGTTTTACAATCTTTAACTTCCCCAATAACGTTGTCACTTTCACTTCTTCGGCCATCTTTTTTTTATTCTCCACTATCGTCTTCTCAACAACATCACTACCAATAACTCTCCTTCATTACTTTATTGCTAGTCTTTCTCACTCCGGTCACTGCCCCTTTTTAGTGTCAACACTGTCAATGTTTCTTTTATTAACACTAGAATTTTATAAAAAAATATTATTATAATTTAATAATTCACGGGTGGTGGGCCACCCGACTCACCCGCGGGTGATGGGTGGGTCAGATATGGGTGAAAGATTTTACAGGTGATAGGTGAGTCAAGTGAGCCATTTTTATTTCTTGGGTCGGGTGGTAGAAGGGCTCCACTCACCCATAACCCGACCCATGACTAGACCTAGGTCCAATGAAAACAAAATGTTAACGTTTGTTTGGTTGAGGCAGTGTTTAGGTTTAGCTTATACTTATAAAATGACGTTCAACAAAAAAAATACTTATAAAATGATGAAGACATGTGATTTATTAAAGAAGTCATGATTTTTCTCTTTTAGTTGAGGGCATATATGGAAAAGAAATCTCAAATGTTAGTTTAAATCCAAAAAACATTTTAGAGTAACTGTTAACACTAGAAATACTTCCACCGTTAATTATACCAAAAATCTTAGTATTTAAAATTTCATTTTAAAAACTAAACGCTAGCATTTTAGACTTGACAAACATGCCTAAATAGATCAAAACATCTATGAATAAATTAGTATCACATCTCAAATAAAAATAAACACACCTAATATATAAAATTGTTGGATTATTAATTATATTCTTGTTATTTTTAATTAATTTTAAAAAAGAAATACGAAAGAACATGTGTTTTTTTTTTGTTGAGTTGACCCAACAAACTTCAACAACATAACATTATATAACAACAAACAATACAATCAATAATATGAAATATCTTCAATCTACATAGTAACAATTGTTTGATTTAATCCTTACATATCAACGAGGCCTAGCTAGCTAGGAATCCGCCACAACCTCCTGATTTATAGTCAATTGCCGGTGGAAGTTGCGGTGGCAGCCACAGGCGGCGCAGACGAGGGCGGCGGCGGAACCCTGGTCGCCGCTAGCCATGAACTCCCGGCAGCCGTCGACGGCGTAGCCGCCGGCGTTAGCTGCATGGTTCTTTTGGCATTCTCCATACCTAACAACAAGAACCGAAGAAGAAGAAGTTGTATTATTATTGTTAGTTCTTGAGGCTTCTGATCCTGATGATCTCCTCACCACCACTTGACGTTTCTTCATTAAATTGGCTCTCTTTGTTGGGTCTCTTTCATATGGCATGTATATGAGAGTAAAGTGAGAGATATATGTGGATTCTGAATTTGCATATATTATATTTATACTAGAGTGGAGAAGTGGGTGTATCAAGTTTAGGGTGTGTTTGTTTCTTTGTGTGAATTGAAGTGGTGGATTAAGTTTAATACTCCATCCGTATAAGTCTAATTGTCTTTTTTTTTTATCTCTCGCTCGGTTCGATTAGCCGGGGCCAATCTACGTCCGAACCGGGTACTGTAGAGGCCCATTGTTGGGGGCGACCCTCCCAATTCAATTTTTTCCATACACGCCGTCAGGAAGATTCGAACTTCGAACCTTCTGAACAAACGCTTAAGGAGCCTAGCACCTCATCCCACTAATTGTCTTTTTAGATTTCATTAATTGTCTAATTCTAATTGTCTTTCTAGGTATTTTATCTACAATTTTCCAATTTTACCCTTAAACAATCGACCACTTTAATTTCATACATCCATCTCAAAAAGTAATAGTATGGATTTAATAGAGGCAAGTAAGTAATACTAAGGTTTATCTTAATATATGTGCAAAATGCTAAAAAGACAATTAGACTTTAGTTAGTTCAAGTTTGTCAAGTAGTGAACAATAATTTGAAGTAAAAAATGTTTTGTTTTTTTTTCTACCAAAAAAAATGTTTTGTTTTTAATTTTTGATAAGGAAAGAATTGAGGGGTTCCATCCTAAAAATCAATTGGAAATAAGAAGAGTAGTTCATCTATCTTATATGCTAGGTTTGGATAATTTGAATTCCCGATGTGGGATTTATAATTGCCCAACAATTTCCACCTCACTTGCATGTGAATTCCTCACAAGCCTGGACTCGCCACACACCGAACCCACCAAGAATCGTCTTTGACTTGCATGCTCCACGCTTGGGTGCTCACTCATGGATATGAAACCACTACACAACGAGTCAAAAGGCTAACCCGTTGAGTGGCACTGTAGGATTACGTCTCAACCTGGTGCAACTGGCCCCATGCTGAACCGTTGGCTTTGATACCACTTGTTAGGGAATAAACCTTTAATGAGTACAACCACCAAGTCAACACATAAGTCCAACAGGGTTTCATCCTAAAACAAATTGACAATAAGAGAAGTAGCTCATGTATCTTATATGGTTGAATTCCCGATGTGGGATTCACAATTGCCAATAAAGGCGATCTAATGGAGACTATATAATATACACTAAGGTAATGTAAAAGAACCACCTTGACGTTGCCTCCGTCGAACACCATTTGAGTGATCTACATTTGAGTACCATGAGGCCGCCCTTACTTCGAGTTTGTGCTATTTTAACCAAGTGCCTAGAATATTTGCATTATGCCCGAAATTCGAGTATCAACTCTATATTGCCAATTTCTTCATCAATTGGATATTAAGTAGACCTGTTAAAATTTGATCCGATCTGAAAAACCGATCCGATACACCTGAAGTTTATTATAAATTTTGAATAAAATTATTATTTTATTATTATCAATTATTATTAAATATAATGTAATTTTAATTTTTTAATAAAAAAATAAAGGTTATTAAAATTGACAATCGTGGCCCGTTGGATCAACCCGAACCATTGCATTAAATTTGACAACCGACGATCCGAGACCCGTTTTGACCCGAACCCGACTGATCCACACCCGAACCCGGCTCGCCCGACCCATTTGACATGTCTAATATTAAGTAAAAAAAGTAAGATAATGCATATGTAATCTAAGATGAAATATATTCTAATTGTATGAAAAAGTATGATAGTACGTACTCCTTATGAAACATCATGATCCATGGTCGAGGAATGTCATGTGCATATGTATAATAAGTTGGGTCATAATCGACACTAGATAAAACCATTGGTCGGTCGACATAACTTTCATTAATTGGGCAGAAAAAAATGATCGATCAATAGGTCAGTCCAAATAAGCAATCCTTTCAACTGCCCAACGTCCACAAACTGATGGGTCACTATTGTAAGAAGATAGGCTCAATTGGCAAACCCAAATATATTATAGGTTGAACAGAATTTTATCCTAAAATTAATTAATAAAAATAGTCATTAACTTTATATATTAGCTTAAAAATCTTCTTAAGCTAATATATGAGGTTAATGACTATTTTTATTAATTAATTTTAGGATAAAATTCTGTTCAACCTACCAAATCTTCCTCATTAATATGCCTTGTTGTTGACTGGTACCCGTCAGAGGTTCGGAGTGGAGCCCCCTGCTAGGGGGTCTGGAGGTGAAAAATCCAAATTAGGGTTTCAGTTTATGTATAAACTCATGAAAGGCCTCATAATTGTAATCAGCTTTTCAGCCTTCATTATAAGAATTATGTTTCTTTACTCGTAGACATAGCTAACGCATTGTTAGTAAGTCATGTTAAATTTCTGTGTCTTTTTTCGTATTTATCGTTACAACATCCCTCATATGTAAATTCCACATAAATCACAAGTTCTTAAGTTGAACTTTATCTACTCTAATACAACTTATTACATGGATCGGCCCAACTTATTACATGGATGGCGTTTTACCACTTTTCACACTTTTTAAGACTAGCTAGCTTGAAATAGAAATGAGAAATTTTATTACTTCTTAGAATTTAATGGCTTCAATGTATATTTTCAATGCAATTCTAACAAAAAGTTTCATGACAAAATACACTAATTAATAAATGAATATATGTTATTTCTAGAATGTTTTTGTATTAATTGGATTAAAAATGTCAAATATTATGAATAGAAATTTTAAGTTAAAAATGTCATCTATTGTAAATCGGAAGGAGTGTTAAACTATATAGTATATACTAACTCTAAATTCTTCTAAATTGTGTGATATGAAATTTCACAATTGGACCCAACAACTGTCCCTTTGGAAATGGGAGTTACACAACACAATGCTAGCTACTAGGCCCACGAAAACAACACTAGTTCTAACTTCTAACATGTAATAATCTTGGATTCATCAACGTGAAATTTAGATGCTCCATCTAAATAGAAGAACCAAAAAATTAAAAGAAGACGAGGGGACAGCTAGCATCGAACCCATTTAGGACAATTGCAACGACTTATCAAAGCCCTACCCTTTACAACACAACAATTGCATTGTCCACTTTAGGAGACCAATTTCTTCGATCAAACTTCCTTGGATCGATCATTTGACTCATCAAACCAAAGTTAATTCCTAGATCTTTTTAAGGTAAACTGAAAATCGTATCGAGTTTGTAAAGCAAGTTATTAGTCTCTTAGAGTTTCACGGCATGTTTGGTGTATATGGGAAAATGAATTATCTTGTGTAATCCAAACAGATCCTCAATTGCAAATTTTATCACTATGTGTATATATACAGAGAGATGGAATGGAGATGAATATAAATTTTGTTTTTGAGTTTTTGTTTCATCTTTTCTTCAAAGGTAGAAGCAAAATTTTGGTATAAACAAATTATTACAGTAATAAATACAAGGGGATTAGCAAGCCGGAGATCGATCTTAGTAAACCCTAGAAAGGATCTAAATAAATGATGATTCTCCAAATAATTAAGTTGTAAGTTGGTTAAATGTGAATGTCTTAGCTTGGTTCAAACTCAAAATCTTATTTGAGTTTGGTTCATTCAAATGTTCATCGAGCTTATGCTTAATGTTGTTGTCACCAGCCTTGCTTCTTCTCACTTCTTCTCGTGAGGTTATGGTGTTGGATTAATGATGATGATGATGATGATGAGGATGATGAGTTGGAAGAAAACATTGGCCAAGATAGAGATTACCTAGGAGACGAAGATGAATTGAATGATGTAATCTAGTGCTTTAGTAGTATATAGAAACAAGTTGGGTTTTCCTTTGTCAATTTTTGCATCTATAATATAAGTATTATGTTGTTTGAGTATAAAATATATTCTAGAAATGCTTTTTAAGATTTTCGGCACATTATTGTGCACCTTCACCTTGCGCCTTGCGCATGGACTCCAGGGCCATATGCGCCTTGCGCCTTTTAAAGTATACAATAAATAATTGCAACTCCTTTGAAGTAAGAACAACGATAGAACCACGGAAATACTAAGGTCCCGTTTGTTTCTAGATTAAGAATCGGGTTGGAATGAGGTATCGGATTGAAATAGGAATCATCCATATCTTAATTTTGGGGTGTGTATGAACTCTAGTGTATTTTGTTGGTATGGGAATCACTCATTCTCACCCTCTTAATTAAAACAAACATTGATATGAGATTGACTCATTCCTAACCTCATTCCCTATACCATTGGTATAGAAACAAACGGGACCTGAAATGACGATCCGGTCATATGCAAAAGGTACATCAAGGAAGATTCAACACCTCTAAGATAAATTGATGCAATAGTTTAACTTAAAACTTTATTGCAACTCCTTTTATGATGGTGCTCCCTCTGTTCCAATAGGTTGGTTACACTTTCCCTTTGTATTCATCCTCACATTTCAAGTGCTAGAGCTGCTCAAAGTTAAACAAGGCATGCAACTGATTAAAATAAAACAATAGCAAAGAAATAAAAGAACACTAGAATGACCATGCATTGATATTCTTTCTCAAGAGTGAGTGACCAAAACCTCAAAACAAAATGCAACAATTAATCTTAAAAAGGCCAAATAGTATTCATCATGAGATAGATATGAATCAGACAGGTAAAGCAAGTATATATAGTAGTACCTTTTCTATTTACATAGGGATGAACTCAAGAGAAATGCTGTTTTTATTTATAAAAATTCTTAAATTATATTTTTACTTAAATACAAAATTAGCTGGTCCTATAAAACATAAGCATACTCATTTGCCAACTCATTAATTTTAATGAGAAATATTGTCGCATGAAAGATAGAGGCTAACAATTGAAATCATTTTAAAAAATTATGATATTATATATAATTTTGAAACGTTAGGCTAATTAGCGCAACGACTATAAAAAGGTAAGGCTACTTTAAAAAAATTCCTTATTAATAACAAAAAGAAGAATTGTATTAAGGCTCTACCTGCTCCTACACATAGAAGATATGTTGTACTTCATCTCCACCATTAATCACATTTTAGAGCGCGTAATCAAGTGGTTTAGACTAACCAATGGAAGAATGAAACACATACCTTTGAATCTTCATTGGCTTGATTACTCTCCAGTTCCACAACTTACTTTGTTGAGGGCCTTTTGTTTTCTCTTCTCTTTGTTTTTCTTATTTTTTGCTCTCTTCTTCTCTTGCTTCAAGATATCTTTCTCTTCATAAACTTCTTTCGCTTGCTTTTGTTGATTCATCCCTTTCTCTTTGTACAACATCAGAATCAAAGAATTAACATCACTAATCCACGAAAATAAAGGAGCAATGCTTTTATGATCTTTACATTATTAATAACAAGAATTGAAATTGTATTAAGACTCTACCTATACTGTCACATTGAGGTGCTAGCTGGTGTTCTATCGTTTGGATAAGTGCTTGAAATCGATTAATACACTTTTCATCCCCATCAAACTCCACCTGCCTAAATTCATATTTTACAGCCTTCATCGCTTCGCACAAGCGACCTTCCCTCATCAACAAGCTCCTTTTAAGTCAAAACAGTTTCAAAAGTGACGGATCCATTTACTAAAGAAAAAAAAATGAGGGAAATAAATAAAGGATGTATGAATATTGAATACCCTAGAATCAAATTTGTGTCTACAAAAACGAATTCATATCGCGTGTCCTTGTCTACAAAAAGGAATTCGTTTTTCTTGTCCTTTTTGCCTCTTCTAATCTTGCAATGTTCTAACTCAAGACGTATCATTGAAGAAAAAAACAAATAAAATACTTTCACTAAGTTGCAGCGAGTTTTTAATGGAGTATTTATTAGAATGGATGACTTACAACTAGATGGTGAATGTTATTATGAAATTGCAAGAGGTGGGTCAAACTGAGATCCTATGGAACGAGAGCCGGGCTGGTTCTTTTACTCATTCTAGAGGCGTTCGACAGGGCGATCCTTTATCCCCATATCTCTTTGTCTTATGCATGGAGAGATTGTCCCATATCATCCAGGAGGCGGTAGTTGCGAACCAATGGAACCCGATCAATGTTGGTGGAGTCCAACTTTCACACCTTTTCTTCGCTGATGACTTAATCTTGTTTGGTGAAGCCTCCGTTCAACAAGCTCAAGTTATCGGAAATTGCCTCCGCCAGTTTTGTGATATGTCTGGAGAAAAAGTTAATCTTCATAAAAGTAATGTTTTGTTTACCCGTAAAGTCAGCAGCGCTGTAAGTTCAGAAATCAGTCAACTCCTTTCAATCCCGATGTCCACCGAATTTGGCTCCTATTTAGGTGTCCCTACGTCATGTGGAAGGCTGACCTCGGACCGTTATCAGTTTCTACTGGGTAAAATCTCCACACGCCTTCAAGGATGGCAAGCTAAATTCTTATCTGCTGACGGACGCGTTACTCTGGCCAATTCGGTTCTAACGAGCCTTCCCGTTCATCTGATGCAAGCGGTTATGATTCCGAGAGAGGTCTGTGATCAGGTTGATAACAAAGTCCGAGACTTTGTTTGGGGATCTTCTGAAGAACAACGCAAGATTCACCTGATTGGGTGGGAAAAGATCACCTGTCCAAAGAAAGAGGGAGGTTTAAGCATTCGATCAATGAGGCTTACTAATCAATCTCTTTTAGCTAAGCTTGGCGAGTTCTCAAGGAACCGGAATCCTTGTGGAGTCGTCTTATCCGAGGAAAGTATTGTGATGGGCGTGCTGATATGGATATCTTCTGTAATAGGCCAAGAGCATCACATATGTGGCGAGGAATTGTACATGGGGCTGACCTTCTTATGAAAGGTGTTCGCATGGTGGTGGGAAACGGTCGTTCCACACTTTTTTGGATGCATAACTGGCTCACAAATTCAGACCTGATGGATTTAGCGAGTTCGTCGGTCCCGCAGAACATTCTTGGGTGTACTGTGGCTGAAATATGGTCCGGGTTCTCTTGGGATTGGGCAAGAATATCGCCTTATCTCCCCAACCATATATGCCAAAAGATAAGTGCTACTCGAGTGGTTGATCGAGAAGAGGCTGCTGATAAAATATCATGGTTCCCCTCTCTGACTGGTCAATTTTCTACAAAATCCGCAATGGCGTTGGGGAGACACCAGGGTACTAGAATTTCAGAGCCTATTTGGAACAAAATCTGGAAATTACCTGCTCAGCAACACGTGCGTCATTTCGTCTACCTTGTTGCACACGATTCAATCATGTGCAATTCGAATCGAGTAAGACGCCATCTAGCTACCTCGGCTACTTGTCCTCGTTGTGACTTGGAAGAAACCGCTATGCACCTCCTTCGTGTAATAACTGCGGTTTTTATGGATATTTTCGAATTTTTCTCGGATATCCTTTTAACCTCTTTGTTCGTTTTAACGCTTAGTCCAATATTTTTGTTGGAGATTAAATCCTAGAAAAGTGTTGGGGATATCCTAAAATCACAAACAAATGATTTTATGGATTGGTGTGAATTCTAGGATTTTTCAGTGGAAAAAGAATATTTATTGGATAAGCCGTCTTTTTAATTATGTACTGTAAAGGATTTAAAATACGAAATGGAAGCCCTAAAAATTGAAGGTAGCAAGATAAAATCATTGAAATTTGGTTTTATTGGTCTACATAATTTACGGGACATTTTTCGTTTAGTGAGTTTTTCCACTCGAGGTACATAATTTTACCGCTTTAACGCGAGTCCCGTTCAGAGACGGTTTTGATTTTAAACCGCCCTTGCTCATGCCTTAATAACGAAGGAAGTGAGATGGAATTACACCAGCATATCCGTTTGTTTAGTCAAAGTCTATCTATTGATTGTAAAGTAAAGGAAGGAACCCGAGAGAGACGGATGAAGACGGACTCGGCTAGAATTCGGTCTTCACCGCCGGCAGCTCTTCTTCCTCCTCACCTCCACCTCACCTCATCTTCTTCATCCTCTCTCTGGTTGTGTTGGGTGCTGCTGCTGCACAAAGAAGAAAAGGAACCAGCTAGAGAATTGGACGGAACGTTGGCTCGGGAGAAGAATTCTATCACCGTCGGTCTCCTCTTTCTTGCCTCACCGCGACGTCGTCGGTGACCACTAGCTTCCCCGACCACCAACCGCAGCAAGGGCTGCTGTCGGGCAACGCCCAACCACCCTCGGGCTCGGGGATCGAGCCATGATCGAGCCAAACGAGCCATGAGCTCGAGTGAAGGTATATACGATCGAAATTAATTAGCGGGTTGATTGCGGAGCCACCCTAAGGGCCTTTCGGTGCCGCTTTGCTAATTAAATTTATGATTTTTATAATCTTGACGTTGATACGGTCCCACAGGTTCAAACCGCTCATGAAACGGACGTCCGGATCTTCCGTTATAGCGAATACAAGTTTTGGTTACCGATTGGCAGGTAAAGGACTTCGGTTAATTACTCGGGATTCGTTGTTAATCCGTTTGATCCGAGATTTGGTAATCTTTTAGAACTGTTGCTAATGAACAATTTTTATTTAGAAAATTGTTTCAAAAGTGAAGCGGATAATTAGTTATAATTCCGCCAAGATGGCTCCTTGAAGCATGATAACTAAGGATTTATTATATATCGATATTCGGAAATTAAATCGTTTATCGATTAGGAAGTTGTAGGAGTTGAGAATACAACGAAGAAGTGTTTTTGTGAGCTCTTTGCTGAGAAATCCTTTTGTTATATTTGTCAGAAGGATGATAAAGATTACAGTTGGAATTGCTAAAGACGTTGAGCACGCTTTCTAAGGCAAGTGGACGATTCTCTCTTGCGTTATTGTTATTAAATGAGGAATTGAATCTCATTTAATATTTGCATTGGGAACAACTTGTATGATTAATAAAATATGATAGGTTGTTGTTTTGTTAGAAATAATGACCATATTGTTATTCGTTCAGTTTCGCGCTAGAACTGGATTTAGGTCCGTTGTATGTGACCTCGTATGTTTAGTTGTCTCATGCTGAGACATTGATATGGATTAACTTAGTTCAGGGATGTGAGCTTAGTCTCGAAAGCATCTCTTTAAAACTCGTATTAGGCAGTATCAGAATTGATCCCCTAATACTTAGGTCATGACCATTGGCCCTCTCTACGCTTGAGGGGTGACTATTCAATATGTGTTGGTAGTGGATTATGGATGAAACAGGCCCTCTAATCTCTCCATCATTGGGACCCGTACTATTCGTTGTTCAAGGATGAAACATGCCCTCTGACCTCGATAGTATTGTGTTCTATTCAATATGTGTTGGTAGTGGATTATGGATGAAACAGGCCCTCTAATCTCTCCATCATTGGGACCCGAGCTATTCGTTGTTCAAGGATGAAACAGGCCCTCTGACCTCGATAGTATTGTGTTCCACCGGCAGTAGTTCGAGCCGATTAAAAGTTGCCAACTTGTTTGTGAAAAGTTTTGAAAGTAATACAAGATAAGTGCGTTAGGCCAATTAATGTACCCGAATGGTTAGTCTATTCAATAACCATTCTTGCTCCTGGTTATAAATGATTCTTAATCAAACTTTGATTAAGTGAATCTGATTAGTCAATGGAGACTTTTCAAGATGTTATGTGATTAATATGAATTCCCAACAATTGTTTATGCTTCTTAAAGAAACCACAAGCGGTGGTGTTCTCTCTCTTGATTATGCGAGTCTCATTCTTATTCTCTATAAGACTGCTAACTGTTGGATCATAATCTGAGTCTATTCGGATTTGGATGCCAATATGTTTAGTTACAACCATAAGAACCAAGTTAGATTCTCCGCTTGCTAGTCTATCATTAGACTAACCCGTCCATTTTCTTTTCTTTTATATGATTGGCTGGTGTCCGTCGTTGGTTTACGACACATCAGGTTCTTCTTGAAAGTTGATTCAAGAGGCGGATTCAGATGTTTGAAGCTCCAGAAGTTGAAGAAAGGTTTCCAATGGCTATATTTGATTGAAGATCATGGTTGAACTACTTCAAAGCGAAGCTGAGTTTCAGAAATAAGAACTTAAGGAAGACTGGATGAAGATTTTGTTTAAATAGAAGGTTGTTCTATTTATTTATTAATCCTTTTTAAGTTAAGGCTTGTATAAGACCTTTTATTCTCTTTTCCGCTGCAAAGTTTTACTTAATTTTGTTAGGTTTTAAATGGTTTCATTTACCTTGTTTTTAGTTTGTTCAGTCAGTTTAAAGCCTTGGGTAGCTTCGGTTTAGTCTTAATCGGGGTTACTGGCGGTAATACCTCCAGGGTAGGAAGGGGGTGTTACACTTCGTGACTGTACGGAAATTAAGAACGTTTGGCTTGCCCTTATGGGTAATGCTGGGGCACAAAACTTCTTCTCCTCATTGTATATCAAAAGCTGGATCTTTGAAAATATCAGGCTTAGTGATCGATGGAGCTGCTCGTTTGCCTATATGTTATGGCATTGCTGGAAAATTCGAAATAAATTGGTGTTTCAGGGGAAAAATGAAGTGGAGAAGCTGTCATCAATAGTGTGCTCCACCTCTGCAGCTTTCTGGATTGTTTCTTCAAATATGTCGGCCATCACTTCTACCAGTTCTCAGGGTTCCATTCCTACTGCTGGTGTTCCAACCCCAAAATGGACAGCTCCTAACTCGGGTTGGGTCAAACTGAATGTTGATGCGGTTTCAAAGGGTCAGAATGGCACGGCTGGGGGCGGTGGAATTTTCAAAGATAGCTCTGGAGCTTTCGTCCGGGGCTTTGCCTTTAAATGTGGTGAATGTGGACCTCTGACCGCTGAGATTTGGGCTTTATTCCATGGTCTTCAGGTTGCAATTCGCCAAGGCTTCCCACAAATTTTGGTGGAGACTGATTCTTCTGTTGCAGTGGCTTTGCTCAACAATGATCACATGGATACACATCCTGATTTCTTTTCTGTTGGATCAATGCAAGAGGCTGGTTCGTGGATCACATGGGGTCTTTCAAATTCAGCATGTACGCAGACAAGCAAACCGGGTTGCTGATACCTTAGCAAATTTCTCTTTAAATATTAGTAGTTCTTTTATTAAACTTGTTGCTCCTCCTAATTGCATTTTGAAGTCTTTAAATGAAGATGTTGTAGCTCCCTTGGAGCATTCCAACTTTGCTAATTAATAAAATTCGCAGGGGTTGCCCCGTTTTATGACCAAAAAAAAAAAATCTTTAAGGAGAGTTGTTATAGGATTGATTTTAAAGATAATCCTTAGTAATACATTAAAAAATATAATGTTGGCATATATTGAAGAATTTTTTTTTGGTAATATAAATTTGGCAAAATTAAGTCATATAATTAAAAATTATAATTTAGCATATATACCATAGAAAAATGCATATAATTTGTTATTATGTGATAAATATTCATATTAGATATTATGCTAAGGATGAGTTAACTATTAAATATATAAACAACTAAAACTATTAGATATATATAATTTGTTATTATATAACGTGGTTAATGTTATATAAAAAGTAATGTGGACAAAAAATACACATAGCATATGACATGGTTAAAAAATAATTTATGTATAAATTATATGAATTAATGATAAATTACGCATGTCAAAATTCATCGTGGGGCAATCTGGGAGTGACAACATAGTGGATCGTGGAGACTCCAAAGGCGAGTCAAAGCCATCGTGCGGCTTTTCAAGCCCGATCTTCCGAACCTGCTGCGTGAAAGCCCGATAGGGCATTCTCCTTTAGAGACCCTAATGACATTGACCAAGGGATCTTGATTTGATCCAATTATATATATATATATATATATATATATATATATATATATATATATATATATATATATATATATTAGTAGTAGATTAAATGCATAGTTTAACGAAATTTTAAATCGAACAGATCAAAACCAAACCGAAATTGATATTATATTAAAAATTAGGTTTGATTTTGGTTAGATTTTGGTTTTCTTCAAATTTTTCAAAAAAAATAATCTTATATACATTTCAAATCGATAAACCCCGACCAAATCAATTCGGTTCACTTAAATCAAATTTCAATTTTTTGTTCAGTTTATGTCGATTCGGTTCAATTTTAAACTCATACTCCGTCACCAAATGGACCGACTGCATTACAAAACGTAACGGCTCTGCCAAGGTTAACATTTGCAAACGTGTTTGACTTTTTTTTTTTTTCATTTTTTGGAATTTTTAATTAAAAAAATGAGAGTGGAGATTTGCCAAATGGACCGACCACAATTGTTTTTGGTGGAAAGACCGACCGCAATATACGTTAAGCTTTTTAAGTTCATACATATTTGTGTGTTTGTCACGTCAGGCAACCACTCGTGCATAATAAAATATTGCATGAAACTTTTACTATAAAGTGCTTTCTATGTGAAGGTAGATCAAGGCTATGATCTTCTCTTCATGTAATTTTTATTAGTTTTTTTTTTGTATTATCTCATTATAGATTCTATGTGGCATTTTATCTTCTATGTTAAATGATATAATAAAACAATTCTAACCACGAGTTTTTTTAACAGGCAAGATTTTAGTTAGTATCAAGTGTTATGTGAAGATATGAATGAGATATGCCTTTATCGTTTTAGGATCGAGAAACAAAGCATCACAACCCATGAGGTTCTAAACAAAGATCTCGCGGGTAGCGATGTTAATCTCACCTTCTTTTGATGGATATCCGATTCACCCGATTCGAAAAACGGGTGAAAATTCGAATGAAGTAGGTTGATGGATAGGTACAGATGAAGGTCCCCCTTCACCCACGATCCGACCCGATATACTCGAAATATACATACAGTTGTGTAAGATATGTATAATAATTACTAATATTTAAACCTCAATTTGTGAATATTTTTCCCATTTTACAATTTAATGTCACTACTCACTAGTGTATTAAAAATTTCTTTTTTTTTGTCGAAGTGTATTAAAAATCTCTTGTTATATCTTATTTATATATAAGTATTATTTATTAAATACAAACAAAAATTTGTATTACGTACATGCCTAAAATACACTAATAGTACATTTTATTTTTGCTTGAAATTATATATTTTCATCATTTATGGACAACCCAACCCACCTGAATCACCCGATGGATGACGAACGGATGGACCCAAACAAGTTAACGGATGGTAATGGATTGTCCTCCATGACCATCTGATCCGAACCAAACCCATTGCCATCCTTACTCGTGGTCATTGTTCTAAAAATCTCCGCCTAGCTCCGTATAGGCCCTGCCTAGCGCTGGAAGGTGCTCGCCCACCTAGCCTTCCAGCCCGTCTAAGAGACCGTCAAGTCCGTCTAGGCGGTCCCTCTCCGCCCAGTGGCGTAGCCAGGATTTCATCTCAGTGGGGGCTAAATATCTCTGGGTCAGACTCTTAACTATATTAAAAAAATTGAAAAATACAGATTTTTTTTGTATAATTTTTTTTACAGGGATAATATTCTAATAAGTATTAAGCGTCCCTACGATAATGTTCTAATAAGTATTAAGCGTCCCTAGGCGGCCTAAACAGGAGCCTAGACGAACTAAGTGGTCTTCTAAACGGGCTAAAAGATTAAGTGGGATAGGACCTTTCAGGCAGGACCTAGACGGAATTAAGCATAGATTTTTAAAACAGTATCAAATTTTGTATTTTTCTGTAAAAAAATGTATATTTGAAAACCTTTATTTTGTACGGTATTTTTCATAAAAGTAAAAAATTAACCTAGTTATTTTTTTTGGTAAAAAAAATTAGCCTAGTTATTTTAGCCAAGTAGACTAGTTTCTATCAAAATAACTTAGTATTTTTTTTATATATTTTTTTAAAAGAAAAATAATTGAGTGGGGGCTAAAATTGAGTGGCCCCCTTCTCTCTCCGCCAGTGTCTCCGCCTAACATTTTTTTAAAACACTGCTCGTGGTATTATCCTGAGACTTGCCTACTTAACTGAAAAAGCTCGAAAGCTTACTAATTACTAGTTTGGAATGACTTGACCAACCCAATAATTAAAATTCAAAATGACTTGAGTTTAGGATGATAAAACTTTTCAAAAAACCTTTGGAATAAATTTATATACCTTTTGATGTATAATTTACCTACATTTGATAGGACAAGAGTTAAAACACTAAAATAGAATCTAATTGTGTTACAACCTATGTGAATAATAAGGATAAGAAACTACTCCGCCCATCAAAGATTTTTATAAATCTTCATATTGCTCAAAACCACATATAAGAATACGAGTTTGCATTTTGTGCGAAACAAATATCCCGTGTGAATATGCAGCAAACAAAAATGCATCATAAATCATTAAAAGTACATCATAAAGTCTCAAAAGTACATTTTTAAAAGTGCATCGTAAGTTTGATTAGGAATGCACTTTTAATACTTTACGATGCACTTTTAATTAATAAAAACGTGCATTGAGTGCCTCCAACAACCAGTAATAAGCCTCATATTACACATAACTTTTATGTCGCACATGATTCACCCTCATAAGAATACCACCTCTAAATTATCGCCACACAACTTGAAAAACTTTAATCTCATTGTAAGAAAAGTTGGTGCAAGAGCAATTTTATCTACTCAAAACTTAGGCATCAGTTCAATTAGCAAAGTACAATACATCATACTCAAATTTTCCTCCCATTTCCCTCCACAGATAAGACTAACCCTTTTCTACCTTCTTATTGAATCTATACTAGAATCAACCAAAAGGAAAAACAAGGAAAATTCCTCAAACATCAACTTTTATGAACAAGGAAATAGCAAAAATGAAGGCTCTCTTCTAATCCTATTATCAACAAACTCAATGTTGTCAAGCTTACTACCACACCAAGCCAATTGATCCGTTGTAACTCTTGACATATTCAACACCCTTGAAACCAACTTCATATCAACTTGAGAGAAGAAACAAAGAACTCTCCCTGCATAGTTCTGTTTAGTATGATTCCTTTGCAACTTCCTCAGTATACAACATTCACTTCTTGTTAACTCCTTCAACTTCTTTTGCTTCTACAATCCATAACACCAAAACCCATTAAAAAAAAACCAATTCATTCAAGTTGGAGGAGCGCGATAAACCGAAATTCTTACCTTTCGTAGCGTTTCTTGCACTTCAAGCAACAGCGTAGCGTCTTCTGGGTTTTGGAGCTCTGCGTGAGACGCTTTTTGCGAGTTGAGGGCCTTGCTCGTTGTTGCATCCTTGTCGGTCCGGATTAGCTGCCAAAGCAAACGCATCGATTCTTCAATCATCTCTATAATGATCACGCTCGTTACTGAATCTTTGTCGGTGCTTCCGTTCCTTCTTTGCTTCATCTTGTCCTTCGCGCTATCCTCTGTTCCGAGTCAAATCAAGTGACTTATAATTAAAACATAGGTCGCTATGTTACATGGACACGGACACGACAAGAGTATCATTTCCACAATTTTACACACGAAATGGAATCAGAAAACGCTGCCCTACTAGAGTTTCCGGGTAACATATTGTGAAAACTATTTGTATATAAAAATGCTTCAAACTAAGAATTGAAAAGGAAAGAACACTAACCTCTAATAACAGGAACTTGGAGGAGACGACGATGAAGACAACGATCCTTGACATAATTCTGAGCCCTGCCTGTACTACGAAATGGTTCGTCTTCTAAAAACCGTTGCAATAGGACTTGAAACTGTTGAAACTCCCCGGCTACTTCATTAAACCGACGAATCTCACGTGGGTCTGAATCCCACAATGCCAAGGCCTTACCGTACTCCCAATGAAGGAATTCCCAAGAAAGGCACAACTGACCGACGTAAACCGTCTCCAAATCACTCTCTAGCTCTCTTGTGAACTTGAGCACTGAATAGTTGCTTGTAGCTGAAGATTTATTAGGCTTGCAAGGCCAACAATCCTGTGAAACAATTGTTGCTAGAGATATCTTCTGTGGTGAAAAAGCTTGCAATGGATCCTTCAATCGTAAAAAACCTGAAAAACAGCAGAAGAAAACATAAAGAGAAAAAGACAGATTTATGGGTCACTAACTGATTGAAGGATTCATTAGAAGAAAAAAGGTGCAAAAGTTAGCAATTAATTGCCCATGATTCACGCAAGAAAGTTGGATCCAAAAGTAAGCTATGATTTTTTCTAAGTAAAATTTTCTATTAGGTTCAACCTTCAAGTCACAATCAAAGCTATATAAAGGACCCAACTTGCTAGAGATTAGAAGGTCCCACAATGATAAGGTGCAATCTATTAAATAGATTTCTTTCAAAGGTGAAAGCTTTCTAAAGGTTTAAAACATTTAAAACTATGGACCCATCATTTAAGAAAAGACAAAAGTATCTACAACATATCTTTCTTGGTGTCTAGTGCTCAATTAGTGGCTGATTAGGATGATGTGTGATTGTTTACCATAAGCAACCACTTATGTCTAGATAGCTTTCTCCAACTCCTTTATTAGGTGCATGATGTCGGCAGAGTCAAAATTGAAATGAAGTAGGCAAGTAGCCTTGCAACATCAAAAGTGATGGTAATATATATTCATCTTTGTATCCATAAGAATCAAAATTTAGAAACAATTAGCCTAATTTAGAAAATTTAGACCCTATTAAAAATATAAAAATATCCGATATTAATAAATTTTAGAGAACTGGATTCTTATCATATATGCCTCAAGAACAAACCAACAAAGGATAGAAAAACCGATATCTATTAAGAATAACTTGAAGGAGATTAATCAATAAGCATGTGTAATAAGGAACAAAACTATGAATAAACAACATCAAAGAGTTAAGGCATTGTTATACCTATTGCATACATCTTTTGGTAGTTGAAGATGTCGAATTTCCTCATCCGTTCTCGGTAGCTCTTGTAGAACTTATGAACCTCATCCATGGTACCGCTCGTTCGAAACAGCTTCTCCTCTATCTTCCATGGCTTCAAGTCATCCGCCATTTTTGGTGGCTCGGAATCCTCAAATATAGTTGGAAGCCCAATGGCTTTCACTTTACCAATCTCCATCTTTAACTGCTCAATCAAATTCTGATGCTCCCATTGCGTCTCCATCCCGTTTTCTTCCTCAACCGAATTCTCATCCTCGTTTGCTTGTTTATCCTTTGCAACATCCTCCTCTATGCCTTTAAGCTCAGCTAGTAACTCCTCGTCTTCTTCCTCAACGTCGTCGTTTTCGTACCCTTTGCTCAATTCTTGAAATTCAGCCTCCTCCAAGGATGACAACTTCTTCTTTAACTCTCCCTTCAACATATTCATTTCAATCTTATCTTCATCATCATTATCATCATCTGATGATGATGATGACGAATACCCATCTTTTATCGAATCAAGCAACGAGCTTCTAAGTGAGAAATTACTACTTGAAACAACGGACTCCGAATCAGACCCCGACGACAACTCAAAGTCAACATCTTCATCACCAAATGGCTTAACCTCCTTAACAACAAAAGACTCATCCAAGTCTTTGCAATGATCATCGCCCTTTTCGGATTCAGGATCTTCCTTATCATGTACTTGTAAAGATGTAGCTTTCGAACAAACAAGAGGCTCATCTTCATCACACAAAGAACCACAAAATGTCTTAACCTCCTTAACAGCAAAAGACTCATCCAAGTCTTTGCAATGATCATTTCCCTTTTCGGGTACTAGTAAAGATGTAGCTTTTGAAAAAATAAGAGTCTCATCTTCTTCATCATCACACAAAGAACCATCATAATCCTCATCAGTAATAGTAGGATCATAACAAGGATCATAGAATTCATCATCTGAACTTGACCCATTCAAGCTATCAACTTCTTGATCATCAACCACTTTCTCTAACTTTGAATTGGTAAACTCCTTTGCTCCATCAATGAACTCCTCATATCTCTGAAACCGGAAACTCAAAAAAGATTCTGGCTTTTCTTTATTCTCTAAACTCATGCTGTCTGAATCAATAATGGGATCAATACTCAAATTGAGATACTCACCCTTCAATCTAAATACGCCAAAAAGAACAATACAAATTAGAACATAATTTTGTATTTACTGGAACAGGAAAAAAAAGTGAAAAAAGAAATTACCTTGGCATCCATTTATTCATGAAGCCAAATAGAGAAGACAAATAAGTGGAAAAACCCAGAAAAAAGCAGACGAATTTTCGGAGAATGGAATGATTCAAAGAGCCCATAATCGAGAAATGAAACACGGGTATTTGAAGATTGGGAGATTTAAACCACCCATTGAAAGGAATCGAAGCTTCATTCAGACTGAAGAAAGAAAGAGAAAAAAACAGGGGATCGTGGAAATCGAATTGGGGGTTTGAATTTTAGCGACCAATTAATGAATTGACCATTCACCCATTCAAACCAAACAGATAGTGAAGCAAAATTACAGAAAATTGATCGTGGGAGGAGGGCGAAATTCGACCTAATGGGGGAAAATAACCAGGCAACGAACGAGGATTATGAGAGTTCAGAGGGATTGAATTTGTTGTTGGGTCTCGATTGTTAGAGTGTAATGGAGAGAGAAGACGATGTTGAAGGGGTTTTGACTGGTTCTTACTGAGGCCGAGTCTAGTGAGCGTTGGAAAACAAGAAATTTGGAGTAAATGAAGATTGTTTAGGTCAAAATCAAAAGGGGGTGATTTGAATTGGGAATTGGATTCAATTCGAAAGATGAGGTTTAATGCAGGCTTGAATTGGGAAGGATCAAGGATAGTGTGGGTGCAATTAATTTGATATATAGGGTTACCCACTTACCGATTAGTGTTTATGGTTGGGGATGAGAGTAGAATATTACAAAAGTGATTAAGTGAATAAATTTATTTGAATAGTTTTTTTTTGGATGAAAATTTGAATAGTTTATAATAATGTAGAGATTCACTTTAATTGGAATAAATCTACCATAAAAATATCGTTAAATTAAATTTATTTGAATAGTTTATAATAATGTAGAGATTCACTTAAATTGGAATGAATCTACCATAAAAATGTCGTTAAGTTATACTCTTTCCAATTAGAAATAAATGCCGTTTTAATATTTTAATACTAAATTTTTAGTGTTGTTTTAGGTTTTTAGGTAATTAAATATTAAATAAGAGTGAGATATGAAAATTGTTACTAGAATTTGACTTATTTAATCAATATTTTTCATTTATTTTGGAATCAAAAAATTGATGAATATTACTTTCAAAAAAAAGTGATGAATATTTTATAGGTTAAGATTGAAAAAAAAACTTATTTTAAATTTAATTAATATTTTTAAAAAAAATTGTGTCAAAACAAATAAAAAAAATAAAATTGGGGAGAAAACAACTATTCCCGACATGATTTTTTTTTCCATTTTTTGTTGTTTTATCACTCTTGCTTGCTTATCGACCATCTCTTAATCCACCGGATATATATATTTAATACATTGAACAATTTACATAATGTTTTCAAAATGTTTTTTTTTATCTATGCCCGAAAAACTCATAACATAATGCACAAATATGATTTCAATCATGGTTTAATTTCAGAAACAAGATATATTTCATTAATGTTTTTTGCTTTACCTATAACCTAGCTAACTTATTAAAGATTCTGAAATAAGTTTCTTGACTAAAATAACTAGTAGACATAAACTCAAACTACCACTTGAACAGACGACCTACCCTTGAGATGTTAAAGTACTCTACGTGTGATTATTTGCCTTATTTGCACTATATGGTCTTTTGAATATTCTACCTATCTAATTTTGTCGCAATTTGTTACATATGTGTACGTTGTCAATTTTCCACTAAACGCGTGTTTCTAGAATTAAATTCATTTCAACAGGCCAAAAAACCAATAAGAAATTGAAGTGGGAAACCGAGAATTTTAAAGAATGAAGAAGATTGTTGTTTTATGGAGGTTAGTAGGGGTCCACAGATCGTGCAATCTTGATGCTAAGTACACGGCTGGCCCAATTATTCTTTAATACTAAAGTACTAACAATACTTATTAATCGGGTCGGTTCGGTTTTGGTCATTTCGAAATTGAGTTAATTATGGGTTGGCGTTAATCGGGTTATAGTTGTTCAACGGGTACGAATCGACTCGTTGATCTATTTGACCCGTTAACATATTTGATTCGATTGGCTTGATTATAGATCGGTCATTGTAACATATCCGTTCTATTTAAACAAAAAAAATGACTAATACAACTAATTATGGGCCACACGTTTTCTTTTGGTTGTCCACTGGTTCGCCAGAGTTTCGTCTTAGTTACGTCCAGTTCGACCCGGGTCGTGCACCTGGCTTTGGCGGGTGAGTTTCCCAAAGAGAATTTTTTTTACATCCACTAGAGTTGAACCCTAGACCTCGTGGATGTGGAGCAGGCCGCTTACCACCTGAGCCAACTCCCTTTGGTATTATGAGTAGGGCTTGTCATGGGTCGAGTTATGGGTGGGTGAAGAACTTCCACCACCCAACGCGTGAAATAAATTGTATCACCCGACCCACCCATCACCCACGAAACCTTTCACCCGTATCCGACCCACCCGTCACCCGCGAATTTTAAAATTATAATAAAATTTTATAAAATTTCAGAATTAATATAAAAAAAGTTAATGTAACAATCTGCTTACTGAAGTGATATACATGAAATTCTCAAACATTTTAACCGTGAAGATTCACATATGTTGACCCACAAATTTCTATATATTTCATTTGCTTAAGTTCCAATAGTAATCCTCAACTTCCTCTCATTAAAACAAGTTCCTAGATCATTTAGACCCCTTAGCAAAAACATTTATATTATCGTAATGACATTTCATTATGAATTTAACCTTTAGGATCTGTATAGTTTTAATATTTTAAAAAAAACCCTAAATTTTTTTTAAAAATTCTCCAAGTCTCAAACTTTCTTTTTGGAAAAAAACTAAACCTAATTTTAATTTAGGATAAATTCTTACGGGTGGCAGGCGAATGAAACGGGTGGTGGGTCGGGTGATGGGTCAGGTTAAACGGGTATAAAATTTCACCCATATCCGAGCCGTCACCCATTTCACCCATCACCTGACCCACCCGTCACCCGCTTCATTACGGTTTTTTATCCATATAATTGATTAGGTGAAACGGGTGAGTCGGTCACCCATGAATAATGTCCAGCCCTAATTATGAGCCATTCTTTTGATGTAGACTTAAAAGATGTTCTTGAATGGACAAGAATAAAATGTGTCTTGATAATAATGTCCAGGTGTGAATCCATGAAAAATAAAAGTTCATTTTATGTATTCGATGAACCTCGTATGGAAAATCAATTTTGCATATTTTTTTTTTGTTACGAGTTGACACAAGCATTTGTTGGATGGAATTGTTTTTCGTCAGGGATGAATTGACAACGTTCAACGGAATATCGTATTTCGAAACTCGTATAAAAAACCAATGAGTTGCATGAGAAATCGATACAATAATCAAGATAATTGAACCGATCTCGTCTTAGTTTTCGGCAGGGTACTAATTGAGTCGAGGTGAGCTTTGAGTTTTTCAAGTTCGGCTCGGTTAAAATAGGCGAGCTCGAGCTCAAATGCGAGTTTGGTTCGAGTTGTTTGAACTTGGTTCATTAAATGCTCATCGAGTTTGAGCTTAGCACGCAAACCGCTCAAATGTGAGTTTGGTTCGAGCTGTTTAAACTTGGTTCATTAAATGCTCATCGAGCTCGAGCTTAGCTCGCGAACCTCTCATTTAGTTTCTTCATAAGGCAAATCCGCAAACAACTTGTTTACTTAATCAACTATACAAGCAAATAAAACTAAAACTTAAACTATGTAGCTTGAGAGAGACCACCAAAACTATAAAATTTACATAAACTACATATTGTATATAATATATATAGTAGAGCTTATTCGTGAACGTATAATTTAGTTTTTGTATGAGCCTATAATCGAGTTAGCTCATGAGCAAACGAGCAGAATTATCTTGTGCTCAAGCTTAGTTCGTTTATCTTTCGAGCCTTAAAATTGTGCTCAAGCTCGACTCGCTTATAAATAAAGCGGACACAAATAAAATTTAACCGAGCAAAATACCGAAATTTTCACGAACAACTCTGTTCATTTACAACCCTAGTTTTAGGGTTAAAATAAGTCAATTTTAGATACTAATTCGGAGTATTTGTTATGGAATGGATCTAAGGTGGGTCAAGCACTGGGCAAATCATATTAACATTTGCGATCACTTTAGATTTGCAAATGTCAAACAAAGTGAACAACTCTGTCGGTAAGAGGCTAGGAAATTTATATCTTGGTTTATAAAAATGTGTTATGGTTAAAAATATAGTACTGACTATTTTAAACTTGTCATTTCTAAGTTCTAACCCAGCTCTTCATTCAATTTTTATTAAAAAATGTAGTCTACATTGAAAAAAGTCTGTTGTGTAGGACAAACTTATTTTGTACATGTTATTTTCAGTATGTTTGTGTACTTGCACTCTACCTAAGTCTTTCAATGCTCTCAAGTCTCAACTACTATGTGAGGTCTAGTACATACTTTTTGTATCAGATTTAAAGGCTGTTCTCTGATACTTCCATCAATTTATGGCAGTAATAGTTAGATAAAGAAATAAACAACCAAAGTCCCATGCCTAACTCTTGATGACAATTATTTTTTAAAGTATTATAAAACTGTCATTAACACTTGAAAAAAATTGTACATAAGAATTTGGGTACTGAAGTCTGAATATTACTTGCATGTAAGAAGCAGATGAAGCTGTCATTCAGTGTTCATAACAGGCTTGCTATCAACAGAAGTTCAACAGCATAAGAAGCAGATGAAGCTATATTCAAATCATAGGTATCTTCTTCATACAAGCATAAAAGTAATATATTCAAATCCTAAGAGAACATATTCTTCAAAAGAAAATCAGTACAAGCATAAAAGATATCTTCTTCATACCAATGGTACTAAAGACAAGTTTGTAAACATACCTACTGGAAGTTTTAACATAAATTTCAGCTGCATAAACCTAAACATAGCTGGGAAAAACTTGTCCTTCCATGGATTTAGTACACATCAGAATTTCTCTTCAGTTCATATCCTGCTTTCTCACCAGACTTAGATGAGCAATAAATATAAAATAAATAAGTTTTTCGTCTAAGATAACACACTGCACAAGCACTAATCCCTGCAAAGGAAAATCCAGCACTAATTGTAACAGAAAGCAGGGAAAAACTGAAAGCCTAGCTAATAAAGATGAAGGTAAGAAGAACTTACAGGATTTCCTCGAAGCTGAGCATAGTAGTATAACAACGAGTGACTGTAAATTAGTAATACTATATTCAAGATCAAGTATACCTTTGGCAATAAGCCTAAAATTACAACAAAAAAAAGTACAACAAAAAAAGTGAAAATGGGAGTACTTTCTATCATATAACCAATGGAGGACCAAATAATATTTGGCCCAGAACTATGTACCAATTAGTATATGTAATTACTATTTGTATTACATATCAGTTTGTTGGATAAAATCCCAATGTTTGCTAGTCTAATGTTTGATCTTTTCCACTGCTGGATGGTAAATTAACATGTTCATCATGAGGGGAAGGAAGTTGACTCTTAGGCTTAAGCAGCCTTGGAATAGAGATTGGCAACCTGTTTAACTTGTCACAACCCACTACTTTAAGCTCACGCAAAGAACTACATACCATAGTCTTCACACACACGCTCCTCAACCCTGGCAGATGCATTAGCTTTAAAATCCTCAGCACTGGTAATAGAATTTCCCCACTTACTTCTTCCGCTGTTGCAAATATTTCTTCAATTCGAACACAATGGGAAACATTGATTTCTTCCAAACTGGGAAGGTGGTGATTCACCATATCAAGTGACAGTAGCTTCTTGATTCTTGGACAGGCTGAAACAACCAACGTCTTCAGTTTTGGCAGATTAGACAACCTCAAGGATTCCAACTTTGGTAGTATGCTTGCCTCATCACATTCTACTCTAAGAGTTTCGCTTCCTGTTGAGGTAGTTGCAAATACTTCCTCAATTCCTTCACATTGTGAAATCTGTATTTCCTCTAAAAAAGGAAGGGGGTGATTCAGAAAATCCAACGGAAACAACTTCTTCAATTTAGGACAGCTATCAACTTCCAACTTTCTAAGGTTATAAAAAATTCCCTGCCCATGTGAAGGTACCATTTCCCCATCAATGAGGCTGTTAAAGCATATGAGTTTCTTGAGGTATAATTCCTCTAGGCCTTGAAGAGGTGTTAGATCGGTATCTCCTTCCAGCTCTAACCCTCTGCATGACATGATGTACTCAATACCATCACAATCACTCAACTTACACCTTCTTAAATCTCTTACATAATACAGATCAGGTGAAGCCTCCAGCATGCTGTTAACTCCAAAGTGACTAGTTTCAAGGCAAAGGTATTGAATGTTAGATGGAAGCATTAAGAAGGCTTGCGTACCTAGCCTTAACCGACAGTTTCCAACTGCAACTGATCTGCTCAAATGATCATCATCATACTCAGTAACTGATTCAACATTGAGATAATACTGGTTTAACTGATTAATATAGCCTAAAGTGACATAAACATTGAAGTCATGAAGACAAGCAATCAGACCCTCCAAACTCTCCAAATGCTTTAGACTGATAAGCTCCTGAGCTGATATAACCACATCAGTGGTCAACAGACTCTGAAGATTGGGAAATCTTTGCAAAAGTGTTGCTGGGAAGCTTTCTGAGATGTCAGTGTAGCGTAGGTCAAGGTGCTTAAGGTTCACCAAATCCTCCATTCCATCTGGTAGCTTTGTAATATCAGTATCACACAAGTCCAGCTCCCTTAGCTTGGTAAGCTTTGCTAGTGAAGGAATGAAGTGCAAATACTCACAACTATCCAGGGAGAGTGCATTTAGGTTGCAGAGATTTGAAACAGAATCTGGTAATTCTTCAATCAACGTGTTAGATAGGTCAAGAACTTTGAGGCTTGTCATGTGCACAAAGAAAGAATTTGGTATCGTTTGCAAAGGGTTATGTAAAAGCAATAAGGTAGAAAGATTCGGGCATTTTGGAGATGGGTCACTTGAAATGAATTTTATCCCATTCCACCCTAATGATATCCTCATCAGACTATTGCTCCATTCATGCTCTCCAGGAAGTTCCTTCAAATCCTTCCGTGCTAATAACATTCCACTGCTATTCTCTCTCATTATGTTGATTGCCATGTCTCTTATTAAATCATGCATTTTAAGACACCGGTGATGACTACCAGAGCTTGTCACAGGCTCCAATAAACAAGAATTTTCAAGCATATTCAACAAAGTGTGTCCTTCGTCAATCTGTTCATGCCTTTTCCTTCCATCTAAGAGCCCCTCTGCAATGAAGTAGTTTATCAGTTCATCCCTTATTATCTCATGATCTTCAGGATACATTGCACAAAAAAGAAAACACTGTTGAAGCTTTTCGCTGTTCAAGCGGGCATAGCTTAACTTCAAAATGTTGAACACCTCATTCTCCATATCATTTTGACTCAAACTAGAATTTTGCAGCTCTCTTAATACATTCCTCCACTCATGTATGTTATCCACTCCCCTCATACATCCTGCCATTGTAACAATGCCGAGTGGAAGACCGGCACACTCATCAACTACTAGTCTTGCAGTATCCTTTATCTCCTCAGACAGTGCTTCATAGTTTCCAAGTTGATTGACAAATAGAACCCAAGCTTCATTTCTCAAAAGAGGCTCTACTTTATATGCTTTGCACCTCATTCTTCTACATACATCTAATTTCCTTGTAGTTATAAGCAACTTGCATTTGCTCCCTTCTATGGGAACTCCAATCTTTTCCATAGGTATATGCCCCCAAACATCATCAAGAATGAGCATAAACCCCTTTTTCCGGGACTTGAAAAACGTGAAAAGTCGAGCTGCCCTCTTTTTCTCATCTTGAATGCTGTTCATCTCAAGATCAAGCTTCAACGCTTTAGCAATTTCACTTTGCAACTTGTAAATGCTGGTGTCTCGTGATACAGTGACCCAAAAAACATGTCCAATGGCTTTTGAATTTGATGATGTAAGGATTCGGTTGTGGATGTGCATGGCCAAGGTTGTTTTACCCACTCCACCCATTCCATAGATACCAATCCATACTTGACCAACATCCATTAAGCAATTGCAAATTTCATCTAGCACCATGGAGGGTGTAAGCCCTTCCAATTTCATTGGAACCAATTGTATTCCTTCAGGCTCAAGATCATCCAGCACGAGACCATGGGGAAACGCCGACTGCTTTAAAAGCTGTTCTACATCTTCTTCTAGCTTCTCAAGTTGACTGCTCAAGTTCATACTGGTGATGAAATTGGCTACTTTGAATCGTTCCTCTAAACCCTGGACGTCATCTACTTTTCTTTGCACATTTCTCAGCCAATCCTCAACCTCTCTCTTCCGTTTCTTTTGCTTGTGACACTCTTCATTCTCCACGTGTTCACGAATATCATCTGCTCTGCTGGACAGTCTTAGCACTTTGTTTCTCACAGCCTGCAACTTGTTATCTTTGCAGAAGTAGTCATTGATTTTGATAATCTTCATATTGGTCCCTGGTGCAAGAACAAACAGGTGATGGAGAAGTCTAGATACAAACCTAACAATTTACTGAACAAACGAGATCATCTTTTTCAATTTCCTTCAATAATTAACTAAAATCGAGCTTTAGAATCAGATTCTCCATTCTATGTGTGGCTGTTAAACTTAACCTAGGTTTTACTTCTTTTTTATAGGTTGAACAATTATGTCTGCAATACACCCACCGATACTAGGCAAAAGCAGTGCAAGTTGCAATAATCATTGCTCATCCATCAATTTCATCAGCATGCTGAAAGGATCATGAGAGTATGCATAAATAGAAGCAAGAACGCTTTCATATATACAAAAAATGGAAGCCAAGTGCGTAGTGAAGTTAAACAAATACCGTTCGTCTGCAAATTCAGAATCTTCAGTGACCAGTTGAGCTGGATGATCACTTTATTCTTCGCGGCGAGCAAGAAATCAATAACCAGAACATTCTATCAACAACGAGTCAAACAACGACCACATACAAGTTGCAGGAAAGAAGAGCAGCTGACCTAAAATCTTCGATTTCTAATCACAGTACAAAAAGGAGAATCAAAATCGAAAGTTCCTCCTCGAACCGAACGGATTTCAGCAAGAAACGGCAAGCGGAAATTCCAAAATTCCCCATTTCGATCTTGTGTGCTTGTCATCACTCATCAGTCAAAGTCAAAGGCGTTGATTGCCGATAACGACTCGAACCATTTTTCAGAGCACATCTTATCCCAATAATTCGACTGTAGAACACTTTCCCCCTCGCAAATCTTCTCCAGAACTCCGCCTCCGTCTTCTCATCAATCGCACACTACACTTTTACGGCCACTAGATTCGACTAATCGCCCGTCGGCCCGTCCAAGAGGATTCGTTGTCAGTACTTGTGTGAAAAAAGTTCGTTTGACCAATAAACGTATTCGGGTCGGGCTAGACGATCAATTACGTCGGCCTATCGATTACGCTTGCGCTGACAAATAATTTATTATTTTAAAATAAATAAATAAATAAATATTGCGTTATCTTTTTTATAGGAGTAAAAACTATTTAACTTAACTTTGATAAAGAAAAATTACGAAGCCGCCGTAATTTTGTAGTCTCTCTTGCTATCTTCTCTAGGCTTTACCTTTTCTCTTTTCTCCATCTGCGTGACGTTCTGTCCCACCTAAAACCGTTCCCTCCTCCATCGTCCCTCGCTAAATTAATGCCATGTTCGTTATTATTCTTGCATGAATGAATTCCCAACTTCGAATTCGATATCTCAAACCCTAGAATTCATCGAATCGTATCGTCTGCTCCAAAATCCCTGATTCGAGACTCTATAACGTGATGTCCCAAGATCCGTATCCGGATCACAAGCTATGTGGATTCCTGTGCACCGTCCTCAGAGCTCCGCCGGAGATTCGGCCCGATTCCAAAGCTCTGGAGTTCGGCACTCGCTACGATTCGTTCTCCGACGGATTTCCCCTCGGGCTTCGATCTGAATCTGGCATTGTACTCAGTCCGGTCGCGAGCTCCGATTCGAGCCAGCGGGAAATTGGTGAGGGGAGCGGGGAATTCAAAGGAAGGGAGGATGAGGATGTCAAGAAGAAGAGGGGGAGGAAGAAGAATGTGAAGGGGATGGAGATGAAGAAGAGGAGTAAGGTGGGAATTGGCAAGGGAAGTACGAGTGTGGTTCATCAATTGCATGTTTTGGCGATGCAGAAGTGTTTGAAGATTACGGCGAGGGTTGTTAGGACTGTGCTTGGCGAAAAGGAGAGTGAATTTAGGGTTGTGGTGTTGGTTGATGTCTACCTGCCCACTCAGGTGTGGTCTGGCTGGCAGTTTCCGAAGTCTTCGTCTACTGCTGTAGCTGTGTTTCGCCATTTGAGGTAAGTTTCAATAAAATGGTAATTTTTTCATGCTTGTTCTTTCTTGGCGATTTGGTTTGAGGTGCATCTGTACGTTTATAAATTGAAATAGTATATATTGCCAAATGTCAAATTCAAATAGTATTTTTCCTGATTTTTTGAGAATTCAGCTGAGTTTTTATTTCACTGCACTTGCTCTGGTGGAGTGCTGGTTTGGTATGATTTGTGAGTGACTAGGCATCAATTACAGCTGACTAGATTACTTGAATTACCATGTTCCCTGTTGATTATGTGAATGTTGTTGTGAAAATATGTTATGTGGATTAGAATTTGTATATGCTCCTGTAAATCAAATGTTTTTCTGCAGTTGTGACTGGGGAAGGAGAAAATTAATTCTAGATGGAAGCCAGGATCCTTACGAAAATCTTTGCAATGATGGTAGAGATATTTGGAATATAGGTGTCTGTCATGTTCTTGGATGTAAGCAACATTGTTATTCTGAAGATTCTTCCAAGGGAAAGTTATTTGAACTCCATGAGGTCTTTAAGAGCTTGCCCAGCTTGGTGAACAATGAAAAGTCTCTATTCTCGAGTATTATGCCTAATAGCTCTGATTCTACTATTGGAATTTGGGATTTATCTGATGATATCTTGGCTAATATTCTCGCTGCACTTTGTCCACTGGACCTTGTCCGGGTTTCTGCTACTTGTCGGCATTTGAGATCCTTGTCTGCTTCAATCATGCCTTGTGTGAAGCTTAAACTCTTCCCTCATCAGCAAGCTGCTGTGGAGTGGATGCTAAGGCGTGAGCAGAATACTGATTTAATACCACATCCTTTGTACTCAGAGTTTTCCACTGAAGACGGATTTGTTTTCTATCTTAATATGGTTTATGGTGATATTATAACGGAAAGAAGACCCACAATCAAAGATTTCCGCGGGGGAATGTTTTGCGATGAACCTGGTTTAGGTAACTTTTCAACTATTTTCTTTTCCTGTATTTTTCACTTTCCTGATTGATGAACAAACTCACTTGCTCTTTTAAACTTTTTGATAGGTAAAACTGTAACGTCCCTTTCACTTATTTTGAAGACTCAAGGAACAGTAGCAGACCCACCAGATGGCATAGAGGTAATCTGGTGTACACAGAATGGCTATCAGAAATGTGGCTATTATGAGTACAGTGATAGAGATCCTGCTGGATCTTCTGCATCAGCTGGGAAGCGGTCAGTAGGTCCGAATGATAGGACGACTCTGTTTACTATGGATGAACTTACTCCCAGGAAGCATTCAAATTGGAGCAAACCAAAAAATGGAGAATATGTTCCTGAAATTTCTACTTGCAATGGAAAGGACGCCACAACATCTTCTAAACTGCTGGCACGTGTAGTTCGGTGTACCAGAAGTATGAGTCGCATCAAGAAAAATCTCTTTTATACTGAAGCGGAAATGTCAAGAGGAAAATGCACGGGTAAAAGGAAGTCTTCTTCAAGCAGGGTAGATAATACTTCTTCGGAAGAGGAAGAAGAAGAAGAAGATGAAGATGAAGATGAAAGCCTTTCAGAGTGGTTAGTAACCAGAAAGAAGCAGAGACGGGATTCTGAAGTTAAGGATGTCTATAGTGAAACTTGGGTCCAATGCGATGCTTGTCATAAATGGAGGAGACTTTCTGATGGTAGTCTGGCATATTCTGGAGAAGCTTGGTTTTGCAGTATGAATCCGGATCCCTTATATCAGAGTTGTAAAGCTGCAGAGGAATCTTGGGACCGTCGTAGCTCACTTACGTATTTTCCTGGATTCTGCGACAGAAGTTCAGAGGGACTACCACAGAATGTTTCATTCTTTGCAAGTGTTCTGAAGGAGAATCATTCATTACTTAACTGTCAAACAAGGAAGGCTTTGACTTGGCTTGCTAGACTCTCTCCAGAGAAGCTTTTAGAAATGGAAACACTTGGTTTGGTTCGTGCTGGTTTGTTATCCAGCAAAAATGCTCTTGCTTTCCACAAAATATTTCTAGCTTTTGGTCTTGTGAAGAAGGTAAAGAAGGGTGTGGCTCGGTGGTTTTACCCACCAACTGTAAAAAACTTGGTCTTCGACTTGGCTGCTCTAAGGATGGCTCTTTGTGAACCACTAGACTCATTTAGAATGTATTTGTCAAGAGCAACACTGATTGTTGTTCCATCAAACTTAGTGGATCATTGGATAAACCAGATGAAAAAGCATGTCAGGCCTGGGCAACTGCGTGTTTTTGTTTGGACTGATTATAGAAAGCCTTCTGCACACAGTTTAGCCTGGGACTATGATGTGGTAATTACTACCTTTTCTCGATTAAGTGCAGAATGGGGTCCCAATAAGAAGAGTGTACTGAGGCAAGTGCATTGGCGTAGGGTCATGTTAGATGAAGGTCACACCCTTGGCTCTAGCCTTAGCTTGACGAACAAACTACAGATGGCCATTTCATTATTTGCTTCTACTCGTTGGTTATTAACAGGAACACCCACACCAAATACTCCCAACACTCAATTGTCTCAACTTCAACCCATGCTTAAGTTCCTGCATGAGGAAGCTTATGGACAAAATCACAAGTCATGGGAAGCTGGAATTATTAGACCTTTTGAGGCTGAGATGGAGGAAGGCCGATCACGGCTGTTGCAGTTACTGAGCAGGTGTATGATCAGTGCAAGGAAGTCTGACATGCTGTGTATTCCTCCATGTTTAAAGAAAAAGACATATCTTGATTTCACAGTGGAACATGCAAAATCTTACAATGAACTTGTGGTAACTGTTCGCCGCAATATTTTGTTGGCTGATTGGAATGATCCATCTCATGTTGAAAGTTTGTTGAACCCTAAACAATGGAAGTCCAGGGCTAGCACTATAAAAAATGTCCGGCTTTCATGTTGCGTGGCTGGGCATATTAAGGTAACAGATGCAGGTGGTGATATCCAGGAAACTATGGATATGTTAGCTCAAGATGGCTTGGATCCTGTATCAGAGGAGTACGGTTATATAAGATATAGCTTAATGTTTGGCGCTGATTGCCAGAGGTAAATTTCCAATATGCTGAATGTGACAAGAGTTAAATTCTGGACCTTTTTTTACTGAATTTTTTCTTTCTTTTAGATGCAACCAATGGTGCCGTTTGCCAATTGTTACTCCATGTAGGCATCTTTTATGCCTTGATTGTGTTGCCCTAGATAGTGAAAAATGTACTCTACCTAGCTGTGGTAATTCATACGAGATGCAGAGCCCAGAAATATTAACCCGGCCTGAAAATCCTCATCCTAAGTGGCCTGTTCCCAAAGATCTAATTGAGTTACAACCTTCATATAAACAGGTACGTATCTTTTCTAAAAAATATTTTCTTTTTCCTTTTATTTTAGTCCTTGGAGGAGTGATTCCTCCTGCCTTTACAGGACAACTGGGATCCAGATTGGCAATCAACATCCAGCAGTAAGGCTGCATATGTTATTCAAAGGTTGAAAGAAATTCGGGATTTGAATAAGCAATCAGCTTCTTCAATGGGAGATAACACTAGTGCGGTCATTGGTTCTGCTTCATCATCCAATGGAATCCTTGATTATTCATCCGCACAGAAGGTGTCTTTCTCGAGAGCGAACACTGATTCTTCTGATTCTCTAGCACAGAAAGTCCTGATATTTTCTCAGTTTCTTGAGCATATACATGTCATTGAACAACAGGTATTGTAATCAAGTAATCAACCACAATGTCTACTGTTATCAAATCATAGAGTTGGGGATTGTACTAACCAATATTTGTTCTGCATTTTACAGTTAGCTATAGCTGGTATCAGATATGCTGGAATGTATAGCCCTATGCAAATCATGGACAAGGTATTTGTTGCCCACCTGATTTTTCTTTCACTTGAAAAAGTTGCAACCTGATATATTTTTTTAAATTGATATTTGTCTGTCAGATGAAGTCATTAAACACGTTTCAGCAAGATGCGGATTGCATGGTCCTTGTGATGGATGGAACTGCTGCACTTGGTCTTGACTTGAGCTTTGTTTCATATGTGTTCTTAATGGAACCAATCTGGGACAGAAGGTAAATGATTTACCTTTTTTAAGGATTTAGTTCTCAAGGTGCTTGATACTTCCTTGTGATGTAATGTTACTTCCTTTTTCCTGTTACTACTAATGTCTTTCACAGCTACTGCTGAAAATGCCAATATCTGCAATAGGATTCTTTTCTAATGATGTAGTAATCTATGTGTGCATGTTTGAATCTATGTCTTGTTGAACAAACTGTTTATATAATATTCTTTTTATGATATAGTCAGAATGAGATGGATTTACGGGCGCATCCTCATGCTCATTGGCTTTTAAACACTGCCTTTGAGATGGATTTAGTCCCTATATCAGTTTTGGTGCATTCTAACTAAATTCAGTTATTATTGTCACATAGCTGAATTTCAGTTTTTCTTGGGTCTATCGGGTGTACCCCCTTTCCCTTGGGCAGGGGCACCCCCATCTTGAACCCCCAGATTCCGCTGTAGCGGAGCCTCACTGGGTCAATGATGATGATGATGAGTCAGAATGATTTTTAATATAAGATACTATTTCCTTTCTAATTGATTATGTGTTCTTGATGGAAAGATGGTTTGTTTTATAAATTTTACTGTTTTCCCTTTACCTTTTTATAAATCAATCATTCCTATTTTGTGGCGCTTGTTTAACTTGCACATCATTCTTTTTGAATTAATGAAATGAATCAAATTTAGTTGCCTTTCCCTTTTTATTGAAGACAGCTTATTTTTTGCTTCTTTTCTTTTCATTTCCTTCTCTTTTGTTCTTTTCTTTTTATAAATGATTATATAAATATTGTGTTGGAGCCTATTAACTCTTTTTCCTGAACATGATACAGCATGGAGGAACAAGTAATCAGTCGTGCTCACAGGATGGGAGCTACACGCCCAATTCATGTGGAAACATTGGCTATGCTTGGTACTATTGAAGAACAAATGCTGGAGTTTTTGGAGGTGGGAAACTATTGTTTTCTTCCAAATAATTTGATCATGGGTACTGTCAGATTTGTTACCTTTTAGCTGTGCAATGGAGTTCAGATTTACTTTGGCTTAGCTACATCAACCAACTTTTAACTTTTTGTTGCTTGAAAGTTTGGTTTCCTATGTTTGACCTGAGTTAGAGACTGGATTGACTATTATTTGTTCTGTATCTAAAATGGAGTCCTTGGTTGCTTTACTTTGGAGACTTAACCATTCCATTTATATCTTGCTTGTTTTTCTTTACATGGAAATTGCTTCCTTTAGAATCAGAAGATTGTTATGGATTAGTTACCCTTCTAGAGTTTTGTCTCTTTTTTGTTCTAGTGATCTTTCATTTGTGCTAAATGTAATGTCCATATTGTTTTCCAGAATGCTACTGAGCATAGGAGATTATTGAAGGAAGAAGATGGAAAGTCTGAACTTCACAGTGCTCGGGCACCCAGGTCAATGCATGATTTTGCTGAAAGAAACTACTTGGCACACCTCAGTTCTGTGAGAACACGTTCCCAGTCATCTTGAAGGTAAGCAGCTTCATTATGTGTTTAAATTTCCACTGGTTCTGCTCTACCTGGGGTTTGTTTAGGAATCAAGAAAGAGAATGCAAATACTTGGTCACTTATTTGAATTAAATAAGCAAGCAACCTGATCGGCTCACTACAGAAGTGACTTAAGGGCTGTTTTATACAGAAGTTAAAGAAAGGAGAAGAAAACATTATAATAATGGAGAGATCTCTTGTAAATTATTCTTAAATCATAGCCAAATTATTTCCTTATCATCTTGATTTCTTGTTCTCTTCTCTTAACTCCCCAATTGCAACTCCCCCGTTTGGATATCAAAATATAGGAATTAATTCAGTTTTATCCTCAAATTATATTTCACATACCAGACTAGCCTTGTCCACCATTTTCACAAACTTGCTTGGAAGTTGGAACATGTCCTGCCCATAAATTCATCCTGAAATTTTTTTGTCCATAACAACTTGCACAATAGCCATCCCTAGCCCTCCGCGTCAATCATCGGAAATCAAAGGAGAAAGTCAAAGAAATGTTGATGTATCATCCTGTAAATTCATATCCATCAAGTCTAGCAAGAATTCATGCACAGAATTACATATGGCGGAAAAATGAATATTGAATCTTCTCATGCTTTTCATTGTAATATGCTTCATGGATAAAAAGGAAAATTGTGGTAACAATTGGTACTCACAATGTAAACTGTGGTTTACCAAAGAAATCCTTACTTGGGTATCCTTTCAATGGGATCAAGAGTAATTTTAGTATATTTTTTCAATTCATTTGTACAGATGATGCAGGCTTGGTTGTGTGCTTACATGGTATTCTTTGTTAGCCTTCAATTTGACATAAACTTCTTCTAATTTGGGCTGGTTAACTGTGTGTATGTCAGGTGAAGCTGTACTGTTCCACTTCCTAAAGTCTTGGCTGGAGCGAAGTTGCTTTCTTCCACTTCCTAAGAAACGATTGAATGCCAGATTAAAGTTCGATTTTGGGATGCTTACATAGTATTCTTTTTTTTGGGATGCTTTTTTTTTTGTAGATCAAAGTTGGATTTTACTGAAACAGCTAGGATTTAGTGGCAATTGATGGATTAGGTAGAAAAGGGATGAATTGACGATGTTTCTGACGAAAGATTGACATTAAATCTGCATATTTTGCAGCATTCTCTAGCTGATATGATTCTTCCACAAACTTGCATTGTTTACAAGGTGCAAATAGATGTTATTCTTACTATATCCTTTTTATTTCGACAGCAACATGTTATTAGAACTTTCGACAGCAACATATTATAACTAAAAAAAATATTAGAAAATAAAGAAAATAAAATTTTGCAAGATCAAAAGTATATATAAGCGTTTGTTCATCAATAAATATCATTGGAATTGCAAATATCAGGTATGGATATGCTCTAAGAATAGCACACATGAAATCACACCATTCCATTGTACATTCATTCATACACAACTTCATTCCATTTTCAACTCTGATCCCCTTCCACCACACTAGACAACATATCTCCGATCATTGTTGAATCGAGCGGAGAATGCCGATAGCGGCATTCACCTCACCCTCGAACCTCTCAAGTCTCAACCCTTTCGTGAAGCTCCTTCACAACCGACGGATTGTGAACCAGAAACTGCCATTCACAATCATACGACAACTCCTCGACCATCAAATCCATCTTTTCAATGGCGTTGGCTCTCCCTTGAGGCGGCGTGTTCAGGCCAGCGAGGCTAAGCTCCTTACACTAGTTGTTTCAAATTTAGGCACCTTAGTAAAGAACTCCGCAACATGATCCTTATGAGGCAAAGACTCTTCATTTAAGGAAAAAGACTTGTTTATGCGATAGGGGCAAACATTATTGAGATGTCCTCTTCCTTGAAACAAAAGCAATGAAGATCTTCGAATTGAATAGGAATTCTCTTTTGGCGAGCAAGAGCAAAAACTTCCCTATATCGTCTATACATATTCTCGTCGTTTGTAACATACATCTTCCGCATTACAAACTTCAGTTAATACCACTCCGTAATTGAGATCAAGCCTTTACTTCTTCTAGATTGACACATCCACAACCACCAAGAACGGGCAGAGGGAACAAGGTGGTTAGTCACCAAGAGAAGGCTATCCCATTCAGCATAGCCATAGTAGTCAAGGTAGTACTCATTGGCTTGCTCCCATTCCAAGTATTGCTCAACGTCATATCTCCCATCAAAAGTGGCAATAGGACAAGGGTGAAGAGGCATGGTGAAAACTTCCTGAAAAGACAACACAAACAAGTATCCACTTACAATAGTATACTAGCAAGCCTTTGGTTACACAAATTGAATGTAAAATTAACAAATAAGGTAAGCAAGGTGTCATTTCATTTGAAATAAAATATCCCATTAATTCCATAGGCATTGATTGTAAAATATATGTCTGATAATATTATACATAGATTACTTCCATAGGTATTTTATTGTTTATTACTAATAAACAATAAAATACCTATTATAATTTTTATTTCTGTTTTTTTTTTCAATATACTAGTCAAAACCTTTTAAAATACACCTGCTTGCCTCTACTCGACTGAAAATTTTCCCAAAACCCAAACCCGCCGCCTCCTTCTCGCCGATTGCAAACCATGCTCGCCCAATCTCGCCGGCTACTTGCAAACCAGCTGCCCCTTCTCCGTCTATCTTCTTCGGGCCTTCGGCGTAGCCGCCAGCCTCCTTCTCGCCGAGTCGCCGGAAGTGAAAATGCAGTAGCCTGCCGCCCATTCTCGAGGTTTCTTTCTATTCTGCACTTCTGTTAGTTCTTACTGATTAGTGGAAAAACCCTAATTGCTTCTCTTCTGTTAGTACTTACTTCTGGAATTGAATATCTGTTTGATAGTATGTTTGTTTGATGACGATTTTTTGAGGTTCATTTGTTTAGGGTGATTTGATAGATGTGTTGCAAGTTGAAGCACATATGTTTGTTTGTATATGTATCGATCGATCCTACAACGAAGCATACCTCATTCGATATAGATTTGCTGTAAATTGAAGCACATATGTTTGTTTAAATGTGCCACTTGTACTTCCTTCAATATTATTGATCCCTTTTGACCTTTTGTTTTATGTTCGTAGAGAATCAATATAAACATTGTCACTCATGTTGTTCAAACTTCAAATGAATCTCTATTTCACATCATTCTTCTGTTTAAATGAAGTATCTTATTGTACTAAGTTGGGTTTGATTGTATGAATGAATTAGCATCTAATAGTAGGATGGTTGATCTACATTTTCTGTTGTTTTCATAAAAATGTATTGAATTGAATGTGAATATGCCAGGATGTAGAGTTCTCTTTCATACTGGATCTATGTTGCCTTATTTAGTTATTGCTGTTTTGAGTGATATAAATTTCTTTTTCTTCTTACATGTTCAGCCCATCCAAGGGATGCCAGTACCGTGGTTATGTAAGGCCATCAAGATACTACCTTGAGAGGCATCATGATCAACCTCAACTTACAGAAAACACTTCGGGTCCCAGTCCCAGCTCTTCGACATCTTATGCTATCGTATTGCTCTTAAACTCTATTACTTGTTCTTTTATATAACTTAGTATGTAAATATATTTTCTTGAATTTCAAATTTGCAACGATTCAATCGAATGCATTTGAATTTCAGCCCACAGCATTCCTTGGAGTTATAGGAGGGCTTGTTTTCTACCTTCATTATAATGATGAGAAGAGAGTCATTCCTAAAGGTTTTTCATTGTTTCTTTTTGTTATTTTAGCTATGCGCCTGCTTTCAGAGTTAAAACCATTGCTTTTGATTGAGTAAAATGCTGAAAATGTTGTATATGAGAGTTTAAACCATTGTTTTTGTCAGTCTCTGTGCAATAGTATGGCCTTTTCACTGTTTACTTGGATTCACCAGGTCAAGGAAAACTCCAAGAAGGGGTTGCTCCTTCAGGGCCCACTGTGGGTGGCCCATTCTCTTTAATAAGTACCGAGAACCAGATATTTACACAGCAAGATTTACGCGGAAAGTGGACGATTCTGTATTTTGGTTATACTTCATCACCTGATGCAGGCCCAGCAGAAGTTCAGAAGCTGGCTAACATTACTGACATACTAGGTTCAATAATCTCACAGCATTTTTCTTTCAACCCTGCATCATTTCTATTAGCATTAGCCTTACTTTTGTCTTTTGCATGTAACAAGAGTCGAAACAGAATGTAAAGATTTTACCAGTCTTTGTTACTCTTGATCCTCACCGTGACACTACTTCTCATCTCAAAGCATATCTTGGGGGTAAGTCTGTATTCTTTATCAAGTCTGTCTTATATCATCAATGGTTTTCATGATAACTCAATCTGTCACTCTCTTAATCAAGTGCAGAATTTGACTCGAGAATAGTTGGATTAACTGGACCAGATGCTGCTGTAAAACAAATGGCCCAGGAGTACCGTGTCTTCTTCAGGAAAGTTGAAGAAGAAGGGGGTGATTATTTAGTGGAATCTTCTCATAATATGTAAGCCCTGCTCCTCTTAACATATTAAGCGGTGTGTTTTTGTGTGTTTCTGTTGTGGAGTTCTCTAGTGTGCTTTTCTGCTAGGGTTTCTTTTGTCCTTTTTTTCCTGGCTTTTGGTCTTTTATAATTTTGGTGATTTTCGCTTGTCTGGATTATACTGGCTTTTTGGTTTTTCTCTCGGTTTTTTAGGGTTTTTAGTTGTTCGTTTTGTCGTTTTATTTTTTCGTTTCAGACTCCTGTTTCCTTTCGTTTATGTTTTCTTTAAGTCTCTCGGAGACATCCTCTTGACTTGCTTGGGGTAAGGGTGTTGTCGTTAATCTTCTCATGAACTTTTGTCAATACACATGGAATTGGAAATTTGCAGGTACTTGATAAATCCCAACTTGGAAATCGTGCGGGGATTTGGGTTACGATCCGATGAAAACGAGATGGTTGAGGATATACTGAAAGAGGTAAAGAAGAATGCAGCATAGGAAAGGATATTGAGAATAGAGAGCACCCTTTTATTCATCAATTAGGTAAGAATTTCTCTAATTGGTAGATTCTTGGACAGAGAATTTTGTTAGTGTCACATTTTCGATCCCAAACTTTCGTCATGCCACTTTGCCTACTTCTTTTGACAGAATATGGGGATTTATTTCTGGTTCATTATTTACATCTCTCAGAGATTCTATAAAGTAGTTTTCTGTCTATGCTGAGATCCATGTTATTGTCGTTGGATTTGCTTGTGCTCCTGAATTTCAGATATTGTTGGTTGTTGAAATCTTGAATTATGCAATGAGCTTCAATCCAAGATAAGATAACTCAATAATATCTCTTCCTTTTGATGTCAGCTCATAGAGACCAATGCCTGTCTTTTGAATCACATCTATGTCTTTGAATCAGTCAAAGGGGGTTTGGTGTATGAGAACTAAACACCCATTAAATCTTACAAAATTTAGATGAATTGGAATATCTGAGTGTTTCCTGATGAATCCATTCTCAGCTAGACTGGTCAATTCAATTTCACAATGTCACCAAAGTGACACCTAGTCTCATGATGTATATACTTAATTATGGAGGTACCAAAACGTCATCATCATCATTGACCCAGTGAGGCTCCGCTACAGCGGAATCTGGGGGGTCAAGATGGGGGTACCCCTGCCCAAGGGAAAGGGGGTACGCCCGATAGACCCAAGAAAAACTGAAATTCAGCTATGAGAAACTATAACTGAATTTAGTTAGAATGCACCAAAATTGATATAGGGACTAAATCCATCTCAAAAACAGTGTTATAAAAGCCAATGAACATGAGGATGTGCCCCCTGGAGGTACCAAAACGTGAATTGTAAATTTGGTTTATCTAAATTTTTACTGTGTTAGTTGATTCTGAATGGATCAGACAAATCAGTTGTAGACTTGTAGCTTTGAATGGGATCGAGAGTAATTTTAGTATATTTTTTCAATTGAATTGTACAGATGATGCAGACTTGATTGTGTGTATACACTCTTGAGTAAATTCTCTTAGTATTCTTTGTTGGCCTTCAATTTGACAGAAATTTCTTCTAATTTGGGCTGGTTAACTATGTGTATGTCAGGTGGAGCTGTAGCTGTTCTGCTGTGAAGTCTTGGCTGGAGCTAAGTTGCTTTCTTCCACTTCCTAAGAAACAGTTGAATGCCAGATTAAATGAGCCTTTTTTGTACATCAGAGTTTGATTTCACGGGATAATTTGGGGACACAAACTGCTAGGACTGAGTGCCAGTTGATGGATTAGGTAGAAAGGGATGAATTGATGATGTTTCTAACAAAAGATTGACATTAAAATCTGCATATTTTGCAGGATTCTAGCTGACATGATTCTTCAATGATAAATTTATCATTCGAGTTAGGGCTGTGCAACCGGTACGGACCGGGTATATACGGTCCGGTCCAGACCGGTGGACCGTAATTTTAAAAAATTATGGACCGTGGATTGAACCGTAATGGTCCGGTCCTGCCCGGGTTTAGACCAATTTGGACTGGATTAATTATTGTAGATCATTATTCTGACAACAGTATTAATTTTTTCCTCTCTTTATTAAATTATCAACTAAAGACCCAAAATATGTCTATTTTTTTTTAAAGATCAACCCAATTTCCCTACAACGATTGCAAACCCTAAAGATTAGGAATCTCACTAATCTTATAACTAAACTAGTCTTACAATCCGAATCGGAATTTTCCGGTCTAGTCTCGGAGTTGGACCGGGATCGAAATTTTCAAAAATCTGGACCTTGGACCGGACCGTAAAATTCCAATCCGGTCTGGTCCAAGTTTGCACAACCCTAATTCGAGTTATAATTTTTTTTATTATTAAAATCAGGAATGGATATGCTCCCAGAATAACACACATGAAATCACACCATTCCTTGTACATTCATTCATACATTTTCAACCTTGATCCCCTTCCCCGACACTAGACAACACATCTCCGATCATTGCTAAATCGATCGGAGAATGTCGATAGCGGCATTCAGCTCAGCCTCGAACCCCTCAACCCTGTCGCGAAGCTCCTTCACAACCGGCGTATCATGAACCATAAACTGCCATCCACAATCATACGTCACCTCATCGACCATTTGGCCCATCTTCCCAATGGCGTCGGCTCTCCCTTGATCCGTGTTCAGGCTGTCGAGGCTAATCCCGATGTCGGTTTTCGTGGTTTCGTAGCCTAGAAGGCACCCTTTAAGCCGGTTCAAGACATCCTCGTACTTCTCGGTCTTGATGTGCTCGTTGAGGAAGGCGGTGGTGGAGTCGACGTTGGCCTTGGCCGCGGTTACGTGCCTAAAGGCGTCCTCTTGGGGCGTGACGGCGTTACATGCTATGGAGAGTGTGATGAAGATTAGTAGAATAAGGTTGATCTTCATGGTTTTTGGTGTTCTTTGAGGTGCTGATTGGATATATGCAAATACTAGTATAAGGTATTTATAAACGGTCTTTCTAAGGTATAGGATAATTATACCGATTTTAAAAACTAAAGCCCTAAAAGGAAATGCCTAAATCCTTAGCAAAAAAAATTTAATTCACTAAATAAATAAAAATAATAAATCTTTCCAAAACAAAATGTTTAACTTATGTCCTAAGGGCATATGTTAGAAAATCCGATTTATAAATGTTGGCGGTTTAAATATAGTACAATTAATGTGATATTGAGAGAATCGGGTTTGTGTACTTTTATTTTCTATAAAGGTTGAACCTAAATATCACTTGCTATATTTGACAAGTAAATATCTTCTTATTTATAGTTTTTGATTATTTATCTCCTTAATCATCCTCTCTCAATAATCAATATGGTGTAATTAATATCCTTTCTTGTAAATATCTTTTGCTACAATTTCGATTATTTACCTCCTACTCAGGGTTAATTGGTAGAAGACAAAGATTATAGAGAGAGGATTGCCATATGTTTGTTTTGTTTATATGCTAAAATATCGATATTCTATGATTGTTTTCTGGTATCTAGTCAAGTGGCTATAGTCATGGACACGGGTCGGGCCGGAGAAGTAGGGCCCGATATTGTACCGGGCTGGAGCGGCCGGGCCAATTTGGCCCAGATGGCCGGGCTGGTCGGGCCGGCTCGCACTTTTGGCCATGACTAAGTGGCTAGTATCTCATATTAGTAGTATGAGATTTTCATTTTGACTCTCATGGGCAATGCTCCTTGGTAGGGCTGGTCATGGGTCGGGTTATGGATGGGTGAAACACTTTCACCACCCGACCCACGAAATAAATTGTATCACCCGACCCACCCATCACCCACGGAACCTTTCACCCATATCTGACCCATCCGTCACCCGCGGGTGAGTCGAGTGACCCGTCACCCGCGAATTCTAAAACTATAATAAAATTTTATTTTTAGAATTAATATAAAAAAAAGTTAATGCAACAAAGTGATATCCAGGATATTCTCAAACATTTTATCCGTGAAGATTCACATATGCTCACCCGCAAATTTATATATCTTTCATTTGCATAAGTTCTCAACAAGTTCCTAGGTCATTCAAATCCCTTAGCAAAAACGTTTACATTATCATAATGGCACTCCATTAGGGATTTAGCCTTTAGGGTTCGTATAGTTTTAATATTTAAAAATTCCCTAATTTAAAAAAAAAACCTCAAGTCCCAAACTTTCGTGTAGGAAAAAAACTAAACCTAATTTTAATTTAGGATAAATTTTTACGGGTGAAACGGGTGGTCGGTGATGGGTCGGGTTAAACGGGTGTAAAATTTTACCCATATCCGACCCGTCACCCAACCCACCCATCACCCGCTTCATTACGATTTTCACTCGTGTAATTGGGTCGGGTGAAGCGGGTGGATCGGTCACCCACGGATAATGTCCAACCCTTCTCCTTGGGAAATCTTCCATGAGTCACAACTGGCTTGAAACCTTGGTGCATAGACAAAGCAGATTGCAAAAACAATTGTGTTGCTCGTGCACTTTAGTATAAGCATAATGCAAAAACATATTGTGTTGCTCGTGTACTTTAGTATGATGAATCTAGATTCATGTATTAGCACTTCAATGCTTTCATTAGTAAGTTGATATTCTTTCCACAAGATGCAGATTCACCGCAATCTTCCTCTATTAGGCAATCGATCATACTATATTGTTGAAACCCGATCATCTCCAGACTTAATCCGAGGGTATTGTTTCAATTTTTGTTTTAACAATAACCATAATTTGAATTCTTTTTATTTTACAAAATGAGTCAATCTTCGACCAGAACGATTTTCGACCTATACCTCTACGTACTATTCTATAAGAAAATCTTCATCATAAACAAATATTATAATAATTTTGACTTTGTTCCCCTCCAACCCATTGGTTGCATCTAAGTTTGTGAGTTCTCCAACCTATATTGTTAATACTTTTCTTAATGCATCTTAGAAGTGCGAAAATCATCCCAATATAGTCCTTGTACAAAACCATATGTTATACAAACCACTAGACAATGGTGATTCTGATGATCACTTGGGTTAACTTGCTTCTTTGTTCCTTGAACTACATTGAAAATGTTCTGGCTAGTCCTTCCATAAAAGATACTCATTCACCACCCGTCCACCACAAATATATTCAGTCATGGACTCATAGCATTTTATCACTATTTGGTTTATGTGTTTATTAGATACTCAACAACACACACTAGTGTAGTAGTGTCCAATTAGCATTGTTAATCCTGAGTTCAAAGAGCCCCATTGTTAATCCTGACTAGTAGTTTTCCCAAAATTTGTACTATGGATTAGAAAATAAAAAAACCAACCTTATCTTGAGGTGTTTAAAAAATCACCCATTATTTCAACTTTTTTTATAGAAAATAATCTCTTATTTTTATTTCATTAAAAATCACCCATTATTAAAAATACCTAAATGTCCTTGGAGGTTTTTAAAATACCAATATGTCTCGAAAAGGTTACTAAAAATACTAATTTGTCTTTTTAGCCCATCCTTAGCCTATTTTTCATCTATTACATCGTCAAATAAAAGTTGAATACATAATTCTTCATAGATCAAATCATCAAAATACCAAATTAATAAACTCCAATAATTATCATTGCTTTAGAGCGAAGAAGAAGAAATTGCTCAAGGGTATTTCATGATCAGCTATCTTGCTCCCATCTCGAGCCCTTCCTAGGCCTCTAGCAAGATCATCGATTCCCTCTCTCGAGCAATAATTATATATATTTTAACCGTAATTTGATGGTATAATAGATGAAAAGCTGGATATGAGTAGTTCAATGAAATGAAAAATTAGAAATAAGGAGTATTTCTAATGTTTTATGTAAAAAGTGAAATAAAAGATAATATTTTTTACAAACCTTCTAAAATAAGGAGTAATTTTATGTAAAAAATAAAATAAAGAATTATTTTTGAAAATGTCCCAAGATAAAAGATAATGATATTTTTTATTCTTTTATATTTTAGGGTTTGCTTCACTTTTATTATAAAAACTAGCCCGTATCCTTTCGTTTTTGGTGTGCGATACCGGCACAAAATTTATTAAGTTGCTGGTACATTCAGGATTTGAGACTGAAAGGGGAAGAAGAACAAGCAGCGACCACAAATGGCGACTAAAGACCGGACCGCCGTCCCTGCGTGCATCGGCAGAACTGATAAGCGACACTGCTCAATCTTCGATCTTCCCTCGAATTTCTTCGATTCTTCTCGTCTCATCAGCGCCGGCGCTGTATGCAGCACCGATAAGCCATCACTTCCTGACTCCATTGATTCGCTACGAATCTCAATGTCCGCTTCTAAAATCGAAGAAATAGAAGAGGAGGAAGCCGCAGAAGACGAGGGATTTGAAGCTGTTGGGAATAATACGGATATGCTCGCTGTGCCTAGTAGGATGTCGTGCAATACTTGTAAGGCGGAGTTTGATTTGCTCCAGGATCAGCGCTCCCATTTCAAGTCCGATTTCCATCGCCTTAATGTAAAATTCTATCTAAAGCTGCTTTGGACTTGAATCTGTGCTTTTGCTTTTGAAAATTGGTCTGATTTCATTTTCGAATCCAACATCATATGTGTTCTGGTATGGATATTAGGTAGAGAATTGGATGTATCCAACATCAAGCAATAGTTGCACTGATCTGGACTGTACTTGGTTATCAATTATCATCACGTAACCGTTTCGAAATTGATTATCAGGGAAAACGGAAAAGAAACTTATTTTAGTACAGTAGTATCAATTCATTATCCCTTGGGAGACATTTGGTGCTAACTTGCTTATGCTGTGGACTCTGGGAGCGAATTTAAAGCTTATTTATAAGTATAACTATCAATGTCCTCAGGTGAAGCTAAGTCTGGCTGGAAAGAAAACATTGAAGGAGGAAGAGTTTGAGGAGTTTACCTCAGATGCTTCTCATAAGGATTTTGATGTTTCAAGCATATCGGGTTCTGAAGATGAGGATGAAAGGACATCCCACAGAAATAACTGTGTGAACGAGGGATCAACACCAAACCTTAAACAGAAATTGTTTGTCTCTCTTCAGTCAGGAGATAAAGTCTCTGTATGGAAGTGTTTTTTATTGAAGGATATTGAAACTATCTTGTATGATAATGAGCACACTTCTGTTGTCAACAAGGAAGTGCAAGGTTCACACTTGAGAGAAAATGATGTGATACAGAAGCTACAGCAAGTAGTTCGGGAGACTAAGGAATTTCGCCTGAGAATTGTTTTGCTAGCGAGCGGAGGACATTTTGCTGGATGTGTCTTTGATGGTAGCAAAGTTGTTGCCCATAAAACGTTCCACAGGTTAGTAAGTTGCTTTGTTCCTTCCTATGCTTAAACTCCCTTTAGATTACTTAAAAGTGAAAAATGCTTTTGATGTCTAATGGGATGAGAGTAGCATCATTCAATCTGTCACAAGGTTTTCACAATTTTTTTTGTTGAAGCATCCAGTTTGAACCACTTGACATGCTGAGGTCCATGAATAGTTTATTAGAGTGTGGTGAATTTATAGTAAGAGAATGAGTGTAGAAAGCTAATTAGACCAAACCAAGGATCTAATTTCAAAAAGACAAAAGTGCCCAGCCTTTTTAAGGCCACTAATGAAAATGTGCCTAAATGCCCATACATGTGAATGCCTAAAAAATTCCTAACATAATTCGAAGTTCTCATGGTCATATTCACAAAGTCCCCTTCCACTCATGCCCGGTCCTAGTGCTAAGATTTTAAGATCAAGCTTGGTTGAAATATGAAGCTCACAATCTTGAATGATTGTAGCAACACAAGAATAACTTTGATGTGTGTATGTTCCTCATCAAGGACATGTAAATATAAATCATAAGTCTTATGTGTTACTTGTGATTAATAGAAGTTAAATATGTAGATATTGGTCAGATACATTATGTGTTACTTGTATTTAAATATGTTAGTACAAAATGTATTATGACAAAAGCAGATGGAATCAACCAAACCTGTATCAGAAGTTCAAGGAATTGTGCTGGCCTTTACAGCAAACTTATTTTTTAGAGGTGCTCATGATGAACTTCCATATTCCTTAACCTATTTATCTCTTTGGACCCCTTTAACAAACAAGTATTTCTTGAACAGCTGGTCTATAAAATTGCATACCTTCAGTTTTTCTTTGAGCTTAAGATTTTACTCTGCGCTAACCTAAATGTCTGATGATCTCAGATATGTGGTGAGGGCCAAGGCTGGTAAAAAGCAATCATCTAAAGATGGAAGTGGGAGGTCTATTCATTCTGCAGGGGCCTCCCTTCGTCGGTATAATGAACTTGCTCTAAAGAAGGATATCCAAGAACTTCTTGCTTCTTGGAAGTCTTATTTTGATGCTTCCTCTTGTGTTTTCATCAACACCCCTGCAAACAACAGACAACTATTTTTTAGTGACGAGAAGGCACTTTTTGACAACCATCATTGTGATGTGAGGAATATCCCCACGACAGTGCGAAGGCCTACTTTTAAGGAAGCACAGCGTATATATAACCAGTTAAGTCAAGTCTCCTATGAAGCAGATAAGGAAATATCTGATGATGAGAATTTGACCTCAAAGGCGGCCACTATCATAGATGATAGTCCAGGGTACAAGAATTTAGCGGATATGGCAACAACCAGCAGATCTGTTGTATCTTCTTCAAGCAACAAATTATCTAACGAGCAATCAGTTTCTAGTGAAAGTGATACTGAAGTCATTTGTACATCAACTCCTTTACACGATGCAGCAGTAACTGGAGATGCCATTAAGGTATTAGATCTTTTGGAGAAGGGTTTGGATCCTACCATTAAAGACGAAAGAGGAAAGACCCCTTATATGCTAGCAACTGACAAGGAAGTGAGGAATACTTTCAGGCGCTTCATGGCCGCAAACCTTGATAAGTGGGATTGGAATGCTGCCAAGGTGCCCAGTGCTTTAACTAAAGAAATTGAAGAATCTCAGGCTGCAAAACAAGCAGAAAAGGATGCTAAGAGGAAGGCAAAAGCAAAGGAGTTGAAGAAATTGCGTAAAGCAAGGGAAAAGCAAGCAAAGGTATCAATATCATTTCGCGTCTTCAAAATGTTTCTCCTATAACTTATAAGACAGAAAAGACAAATTTGAAAAAAAACCCATATTTCATCAATCTCTCTCTTGGTTGTGGAGTTTAGATGTATTTCTAGACCATATTTGAATCTAACATAATTATTGGAATCTGTAGGCCGACGCTGCAGCTGCTGCACTGTCCAAGAGTGATTCTGGTTCCACTAAGCCTGCTCCAGGAGTTCGACCTCAGCTTGTTTCCCCCGTGGCACCCGTGTCAAAAGAGGTATGATCAAATCTATACATACCAATTCAGATTTTAAACCAGTTTTAACCATGTTCTGAACTATCTGCTCAACTTGTTGCATGCTCAGGAGGAACTGAGGAGAAAATTAGCTGAAGAAAGGGAAAAGAGAGCTGCAGCTGCGGAAAGTAGAATAGCAGCCACGGCGTCATCTACCTGTCAACGGTCAAGCTCAACAACTCTTGCTCCCACATCACAAGCAGAAGATGCCATGGCCTGCTCTTGTTGTAAGGCATCATTGTTAGGTAAAGTGCCCTTCCACAGGTATAACTACAAGTATTGCAGCTCGACGTGTATGCACGTTCACAAAGAGTTCCTGGAAGACGGATAAATCTGTTCAGTATAAAAACTCTGGTTGAGTGAAGATTGTCATTTATGTTAATTGTTTATTGGCTGATGTTCATTGTTTAGCTTGCATGTACTGTAAGGCATGCTTCATACAATGCCTTGCATTGGAAAGAGATCATCTTTTATTAGGTTTTTTCTTATAGTAGTAGAACAAGCTCTAGGTCACCCTATCCTTATACAACCTCTTGAAAACTTCATATGCAAGAGCATGACCAAAAACTAAGGCGGCACAAGGCAGCAAGTACCACCAAAAACCCGAAACAAAATGTCTCCATTTCCTGCCATCTTGCCTATTAGATCCTTCATGCAACAAACTCTAAATTGGCATTCCTCCTTGATCCTTGTAATCAGTGTTCTAAAAAACGTTAGGCGAACCCTAGGCAGAGAGAGACCGCCTAGTGCCTAGGCGGCCTAAACGGGCGCCTAGACGGACTAGACGGGCTGGAAGGCTGGGCGGGCTAGCGCCTAGGTGGCCTAAACGGGCGCCTAGACGTTCTTCTAGATGGTATGTGGATGGCAATCAAGGTTTGAAGAGATACTTTGTTGTATTTCATCCCCTTGCTAATTTTTTGGTGGTTATCGTTGATGATGTAGGTCATCTGTTTGATGATAGGTAACTACAAAAGCTTGCATTGTTTAAGTAATCAAAGTAGATCGGTAGAAGTAGAAGATACTTGATTTTATTTGCACATTTGTCAAGTAATTAGTTGATTTTAACTTATCAAATACTATTATTTATTTTTTAAACTAATATCTGGTTAACTAATTTAAATGACCATACGTTTCACACCCGTTATGTCGAACTATATATCTTATTTATTTCAACAACGAAATCACACCATCATTTTTATGAATTATGAAAAATGTATTCATAATTCGTACATATAATTTTATTCCATATTCATAATTCGATCTCCGTTCACTAATGAATCGAGTCTAGAATGTTGCTAGCCGCCGTCACCAAGTCCGAGAAGCCCTGAACCCTATCACTAAGTTGCTTCACAACCGGCGGGTGGTGAGTCAGAAACAACGTCTGCCACCCACAATCATACGTCACCTCGGCGTCCACGTCATTCAACTTGCTGATGACGTCGGATCTCCCTTGAGTCGTGTTCATGCTAGAAAGATCAATGTCGAGGGCGGATCTTGTAGAGTTGAACTTGTAAGCCATCAAAGCCATCAAGCACCCCTTGAGCTGCTCCAAAACATCCTCGTACTTCTCGGATTTGACGCTTTTTTCTAAGAAGGCGGTGGTGGAGCGAGCGTTGGCCTTGGCGGCTTGCACTAGGATAAAGGCGGCACCTTGGGGCGTGCTCTTGAGGTCGTTACTCGGGTTTGATTGGATCGTGGCGACGCACGTGGCGGGATTGGGCGCGTTGGCGCACCATGATTGGATGTTGTTGGCGTTACATGTAAGGGAGAGTGTGAAAATGAGGCATGAAAATAGAACAAGGCTTCCCTTCATGGTTTTGGTTTGCATGCAAGATTTATTAGGGTATGATGGGCTTTGGATTGATGATCTCTTTCTTCATTGTTTCAAAGATGGAAGTGTTTAAATACTTTGATTAGGAGATTGTAATGCGGTTAAACGGGAGGTTGTATTGCTAGTTGTGGGAGAATTTTGCAATTTAATATTTTAAATTTTGTTGAATAAGGAAGCTTATGTAATAGAGGCGATTCACTAAGGTATTGAGCAGCGGTGTAGGATCAGATCGAATTAAAGTTCAAACAAAATGCTTTGGAACAAAGGGATTATCCCGGACCTACATCTCTCTCCAAAAAAACATGTTTTTTTTACCGACGCACAAAGAATTTTTTTTGTTGCGAATGAACAACTTCGGCCACCGAGTGCTGATGCTGATCTATGTTGATGCTAATTGAGTTGGATGCTGATATTGGATGCTTATTTCTGATGCTGAAAGTGAAAATTTATTTCTGAAATAAGCATGTGGGTGTTCGGTTTGAGGGTTTGCTTATTTTTTAAAAGGTGGTTGTAAAAAGTGAATTCAATGGGGGCCCACGTGGTTATTTTTTGGGAAATAAGTTTGCTTATTTAAAATAAGCATAGGGGTGTTGATTATTTTTTTTCCGAAATAAGCATCCAAAATAAGTTGATTATTTGAAATAAGCATGTGTTGCCGAACACACCTCTCGGGTACTTATTTCTCCAAATAAGGAACAAAGTCCTTATAAGTGACCATATAAGTTCCAGCCGAACGCACCCTAAACCTTTTTTGGTCCATATAGTACGTGTTGGTCCATTTTATGACGGAAAGGCCCATTAAGGGAGTAAAACACTCCCTCACAAGTTTCAATTCTACTCTATTCTCAGGACTCGAACTCAAGACCTCTGATTAAAGGAGCGAGTCCCGTAGTTACGAATTCCCCTTGGCTGTTGTGGGTTCTGTAACTGAGCTTTAAAATGTTTAAAAATAGTATCAAATATAGGTTATCTTTTACATGTACATTCCACTCCATTTTTCATCAACGGTCTAATTAACAATTGTTTTAGTTAATTAGCCAAAAGTTGATACTGTTTGCATCTTGAAGCACTTAATTGGCTTTAATAAAACAATGTAACTAAATATGGTAAAAAAGGGGAAAGAATGATAAAATGCAATGTGAATGACCACCTTTTCTCCTCTTAATTAGGTCTTGGCATGATATGCAACTCCATCCTCGTGGTGGTAGTTAGTATTAACTACTCCATGACCAATAATGTGGCCTTAATGTGTGGCTCATAACAAGTAAATTACGCGGGAATTCGTAATGTACGTACAAACTACAATTTTTATAGGATTAAAATTAATTAATTAATTTTCTTGGCCAATAGCAAACCCTAGACCCATGTTTGTCCTCATGCTATGCACACTACACCATTTTGCGGATTTAACGACTATAATTTAGCGATCACTCAATATGGTCGTTAATTAGCGACTACATGGTCGCTAATGCAAGATATTAAATAAAAATTACCGTCTACATGGACGCTAAAGGTCCACGGAAAATTGTGGCGCCAAACCTTAGCGACCACATGATCGCTAATATTAGCGACCACGTAGCCGCTAATCAGATTCTTGGATTTAGCAACCATATGGTTGCTAATATCTGAGACCATGTGGTCGCTAAATCCAGGAATCCGATTAGCGACCATGTGGTCGCTAACGTTTGACACCACAATTTTCCGCGAATTGGCGCCAAACACCCAAGATATTGCCTTTTTTTGGCGACCACGTACGTGGACGCTAAACAATTCCTATATATAAACAACACACCAACATTCATTTCAAAACAAAAATACCCACAACACATTTCATAGCATTTGAAAAGTTCTGTCAGATTTTGCCCGCATTTCACAAGAGTTGAAGGTTTCCGTCGGATTGGATTTTGCCCGCTTCGATTTATAGGTTATGTAATTAGCTTTTTGTTTTATATAGTAAAATTATTATTGTAAAACAATGGTATAAATGGTTAGATTAATTACTTTCGTATACATAGTTTCAAATTTGTATGTAATTGTATTTCGATATTTGTTAAATATAGAATGAAAACAAAGCTAATTAAGTATAGAATATTGTAATTAGTTTTTGTTTTATATAGTAAAATAATTATAGGAAAACAATGGTATAAATGGTTAGATTAATTACTTTCATATACATACTTGCAAATTTGTATTTATTTATAATTTGATATTAGCTAAGTATAGAAAGATCGAGAAACAAGTATAAAATGATATAAATTGCGACCACGTGGACGCTAATATTGTAATAGCGACCACATGGTCGCTAACTTTGAAAATTCAAATTGAATGGATGTACTTGTGTATTGCTTTACAGGTAAAAATGCGTGAATGGATGTATTTGCGTATGAAAGACGGGTTTTTGACCAACCAGTTTGTTGTTGGCGTTGAGCAATTTGTTGAGTTCTGCAAATCGATGTTGTGGTTTAACCCGCATGAATTACGATGTCCTTGTCTGAAATGCAAGAATAGGAAACTGATTTTTGTAGATGACATGCGTTATCATCTTGTAACAAAAGGGTTTTCTTCCTAACTATTACTAGTGGAGTTTGCACGGGGAGACAGATGAGATGTATACTGCATTGATGGCTGCGTCTAGGCAGCATGAAGGTTCAACTAGTTATAATGAGTCGATGCCTGTTCCCGAGTATGAGAATCAAATGGAGCAAATGGTTTGTGATGGTTTTAATTCCCGACCTCATTACATTGATCCCATACAAAATTAGGAGCTACGAACCGAGAGGGAGCATTATTATCCCGAAGCGCCTAATCTCGATGCACATCATATATACGTCATGTTGGCGGCCGCGAATAGACAGTTATAACCTGGATGTGATGTCACCTAGTTAGAGGCAGCGACTAAGCTACTTAGTTTGAAGTCGAAGTTAAGGTTGACAGAACGAGGATACGACATGATTTCTGATTTCTGTGGATAAATCTTGAATTCCTGAAAGACGGATAAATCTTCCAGGTTGAGTGAAATTGGGTCCAAAAAAATGGAAAAGTTGGGTCCAAAAAATGTAAAAGGATAAATTCTTTTGAACAAGATTTTAAGTATGAAAAGATAAGTAGACTTATAGGGAGGGAGTATTTAATGTGGATTGAAACTCAAAAATGTTATGTGGATGGCAAATGGCAATCAAGGTTTGAAGGAATACTTTGTTGCATTTCATCTCCTTGCTAATTTTATCATTGATGATTTAGGTCATCTGTTTGATGATATGTAGCTTGGATTGTTTAAGTAATCAAAGCAGATCGGTAGAAGTAGAAGATAATTGATTTTATGTGCACATTTATCAATCCGTTATGTCTTACTATATCTTATTAATTTATATCAACGACGATAGGCTATTACAACATGACACACTAACACATGAAATCACACCATCATTAATTTTTATGAATTATGAAAATGTATTCATAATTCGTACATATAACTTTATTTCATATTTATAATTCGATCTCCTCCGTTCACTAATGAATCGAGTTTTTCTTTTGTAGAAGGAGAGGTGGCACTCTCCAGTCCTCAAGGGACATACTAATGAATTGAGTGTAGAATGCTGCTAGCCGCCGTCACCGAGTCCGAGAAGCCCTGAACCCTATCAGCAAGTTGCTTCACAATCGGCGGGTGGTGAGTCAGCATCCACGTCTGCCACCCACAATCATACGTCACCTCATGGTCCACGTCAGTCAACTTGGTGATGACGTCGGATCTTCCTTGAGTCGCGCTAAGGCTAGAGAGATCAAAGTCGAGGGCGGATCTGGTAGAGTTGTACTTGTAAGCCATCAAGCACCCCTTGAGCTGCTCCAAAACATCCTCGTACTTCTCGGATTGGATGCTTTTTTCTAAGAAGGCGGTGGTGGAGCAAGCGTTGGCCTTGGCGGCTTGCACTAGGATAAAGGCGGCGCCTTGGGGCGTGCTCTTGAGGTCGTTACTCGGGTTTGATTGGATCGTGGCGACGCATGTGGCGGGATTGGGCGCGTTGGCGCACCATGATTGGATGTTGTTGGCGTTACATGTAAGGGAGAGTGTGAAAATGAGGCATGGAATTAGAACAAGGCTGCCCTTCATGGTTTTGGTTTGCATGCAAGATTTATTAGGGTATGATGGGCTTCGGATTGATGATCTCTTTCTTCATTTTTTCAAAGGGGAAGTGTTTAAATACTTTGGATTGATTTATTAGGGTATGGGTTTTGGATTGATGCTTATTTTTTATGCTGAAAATGAAAACTTATTTATGAAATAAGCATGTGGTGTTAGGTTTGAGGGTTTGCTTATTTTTATAAAAGATTATTGTAAAATGAAAAAAGTATGAGGGTGTTGATTTTTTTTTTCGGAAATAAGTATCCAAAATAAATTGCTTATTTGAAATAAGCATATGTGTTGCCGAACACACATCCCGAATGCTTATTTATCCAAATAAGGAGCAGAGTGCTTATGAGCAACCGTAGAAGTTCCAACCGAACGCATCCTAAACCTTTTTGGGTCCATATAGTGGTGATCCACTTCATGACGGAAAGGCCCATTAAAGGGATAAAACACTCCCTCACATATTTTAGATCTAGCTACTCCATTCTCAGGACTCGAACTCAAGACCTCTGGTTAAGGAAGTGAGTCCCATAATTACGAATTCCCCTCTGCTCTTGTGGGTTCTGCAACCGAACTTTTAAATCTTTAACAATAGTATCAAACATAGGCTATCTTTTACATGTACACTCCACTCCATTTTTCACCAATGGTCTAGTTAACAATTGTTTTAGTTGATTAACCAAAAGTTGATATTGTCATCTTGAAGCACTTAGTACTTAGTTGGATTTGACATAACAATGTAAATAAATGTGGTAAGAATAGGAAATTAAAGAATGATAAAATGCAATGTGATTTTTCACCTTTCCTCCCTCTTAAATCTTAATTAGATCTTGGCTTGATGCAACTCCATCCTCGTAGTGGTAATTAGGTATTAACTACTCCATGAACAATAATGTCGCCTTCATGTATGGCTCATAACAAGTAAATTACGCGGGAATTTGTTATGTACGTACCCAATTTACACTTTTTATAGGATTAAAATTAATTAATTTTCTTGGCAAATAGCAAACCCTAGACCCTTGTTTGTCCTCCTCGTGCTATGTAATAGTAAAAAGAGTGGTAAACATGCAATATGTGTAGCCACATTGTTTTTCCCTACCCTAATTAATCCCATGACCCATGTTTGTCCTCATGCTATGTATTAGTAGCTTGTTATGTACCGAATCTTCAATCTTATAGGGTTATTTTTTCAAATGTATGAGCATTTATTTAAACTCAATTTAATTAGGTTAACCGGTCATGGATTTAAAATTTATTTATATACCTCAAGCACATGTCCAAATTAGACATGGGTTCGGTTGCGGGGAACCGGCGGAAAACCGGTTCCGGTGTTTATTTGACAGATTTTCTAGCTTCTTATACCTTTTCTTTTAGTTTAGGTTTGTATGTATTGTTGCAGAGACGGACCGGGGTGGGGGCCAGTGGGGGCCGGTGCCCCCACTTCCGTCCGGCGAGTACCTAGAGAGGACCGAGGGGGGAGACGAGTATATATGTGGAGGCAGCCGCCATTAGAGGGGAGCTTCATCTGATTTTCGGAAAGGGGTAGAAGAAGACCAATTAGGTTTCTTTTTTTAAATGAATTTTGCCCCAAACAATGTCGTTTTGCTAAAAAAAATTAACTCCTTGTTTCTCAGATTTTATCAGTGTGTTTTTTAATTAAACAAAGGTCCAACAATCATCTTACCAAAAAAGGCCCAATAATCATCTTACTAAAAAAAAAGGCCCAATAATCAGATAATTTATTTGCCAAACTACAACCAGAGATTCGATTTCACGACCACCAGGACCAGTCCACCACCAGCAGACTGACGGAGTGACGCTCGCTGTCGTCGGCTCCACCCTTGCCTCTCCTTGCCTGCTAATTTCTCTCGTTCATCCTCTTACCCTCTCCTCTTTACTTTGTTTGATTTTTTTAATACGTTGTAAATTATTGAAATCCTAATCTAGGGTTTTGCCGTTTTGATATTTGTGTAATTGTGTCCTGTGAATCACCTCTCTTTATTATTTTGTTTAATTAATTGTTTAGTTTGTATAAATTTAAAATTAAAAACTAAAGTTTAGGATTGTATACTTACTTTGATTAATTGAATTTGTTTGAATGGTTTTGTTTGATTGATTTATGTTTAGGAAAAATGGACAAATTTATTATTTCGTATAAGAATTCGTCAATTTCGACGGCCATAAATATTGAACATCCAAGCAATTCTAGTGAGCTTTAAAATATTGATCGTGATATGAATCAAGCCATAAAAGACCTCGAATGTAGACTATCATTAAAGATGAAATTATTAGTGATCCGACATTGAGATACCGATTAGTGATTAATGATTACGAATAGAGATGACATTAGCACTTTAATTGATATTAATTTTTATAAACTTCTTGTAGTTAACTCATTTTTTACTATTTTTATTAAGCTTTAACAATATATGTAGTATTTAAAAAATTTCTATTGTGCCCCCGCTTCGATTTATTTCTGCGTCCGTCACTGATTGTGTGACCTGCTGAAGGGTGTTATTTCTATGTTATTTGATGACGTTAGGGGTTGGGCTATCCCCCGTTTGCTGACTATTAGCTTAGCCCTCTTTTTCATATTAATAAAATGCCCTCTTGAGGGGCCGGAGAGTACCGCCTCTCCTTCAACTAAAAAAAATAGTTAAATTCAATTTAGATGTTTATTTGAAAATCTTAAAATATAAGGTGATGATTGATAAAAGCGTAAAAAATCAAGGACCTGCAGATGTATGTACTTTGTCCAAAATTAACTGCTCAAAATCATAATCATATCGTAACTGTGCTTGTGCTTGCCTCTTGCTCTTTCTATTGTTTCCGGCTTTTGCCACTTGTGTATGTGCTTGCTTCATATGCACGAAGTGGCACAAGTGGCACCTCATGCATATGAAGCAACAGAACATAAACACAATTACAACAGACACAAGTGGCACAAGCACAGTTACGATGCCTTGCATTGAAAAGAGATTATCTTTTATTAGGTTTTTTTTTTTAGTAGTAGAACAAGCTCTAGGTCCCCTACCCTTATACAACCTCTTGAAAACTTCATATGCACGAGCATGACCAAAAACTAATTAAGACGCCACTTGTGTTAAAATTTTGTGGCTCAAATATTTATTGTTCTCTCTTGGTGCTCATCACTCTACCTATGGGATTACATTGTATGCATATCGCCGCTAATCATGTGTTTCACGAGCATACAAAACACATTGAGATTGACTTCCATTTTTGTCAAGGAAAAATTGCTTAAAGGAACTATCGGCTTGTCTTTTGTACATGAAGACGACTAATAAACCCATTGATCTTTTTACTAAGCCTAGCCTTTTAGTAAACAACAATTTCAGTGTCTTCTTAACAAGTTAGGCATTGTTGATTTACATGCTCCAACTTGAAGGGGGTATTTATAACATATTATATTTTAGGAGTCAGGTTCACGTGCGAATGGGCGCTCATGTGCAAAATAAGAAAGAACAAGAGCCGTTGGATCAAGAAAAATCAAAGGCGTTGATCATTTCACTTAAAAGGGGGAAAACGGCACGGGCGAATTATTGGCGAATTATTCGCGTATTTTGAAAAAAAACGGAAATAGGACACGCGCCCAGATTGTTCATCAGTATTGTGGATTTGTTCATCAATAATGTGGATTTGTTCATCAAAACTGTGATTTTGTGCATAAATAAACTATTGCTTGTGCATCAAAAATCTATTGTTTGTACATAAAAAATGAAAAAATGTGTATCAAAATTACATGTAATATGTTCATCAACATTGTGATTTTGTTCATAAAAAACGAAAATATTTATTCATTGGTTTTGGCATATTTGTTCATCGGTTTGTGCATATTTGTTCATTAGTAACATCAATTTGTTCACTGGTTTATGCATATTTGTTCATTGCCTTTTTCATATAATTGTTCATTACTAGATGCATATTTGCTCACTAGTAACCTCAATTTGTTCATTGCTATATGCATATTTGTTCATTAATAACATCAATTTGTTCATAACTAAATAAGGCACAAGCACTCCTCTTCGATTTGTTGCTATCTCGTTCTCTTAGCATACACCATATTATTGCAAAGTCAAATTCTTTATCTATTATCTTTTGCATTCAAGTTTCTACATCAAACTTATCTTAATTTGGTACTATATTGAGCACTTCATTCGTATTGACAAGTTAGCCTTAAAGCACTTCATTCGTATTATACTTTGAATTCAAGATAGCATTAAAGCACAAAATAAATGCAAAAATGCAAAATAGATGGTCCTAAAATGTACAAGTTGATGGTATTAATAGTCCTAAATGTACAAGTTGATAGCCTTGACACATAAAACATAAGTTTATTTCAATTCACAAATAAGGGTATAATAATGAACAAATAAGGTTATATCAATGAACAAATAAGGGTATATCTATGAACAAATAGGGTATATCAATGAACAAATAATGGTATAACAATGAACAAAAAAGAAGTATACTAATGAACAAATAATGGTATACCATGGGTATATCAATGAACAAATAGGGGTATACCAATGAACAAATACGAGTATATCAATGAACAAATATGGATATATCAAAACTAATTATATGTGCATAAAAAACTACATAATATTGTATTCTTACACATAAATAAGGTTAAAAAATAAAATTAAAAATTAAAAAAGTTCGAAATCAATGAACAATGTTATCAAAAACTCAATGCACAATTAGTTAGTATTGATGAACAATTGGTGAATATTGATGAACAAATCGCTATTTCTGATGAACAAACTGGGCGCGTCTCATAAAAACGTATTTTTCGAAAAATTTGTGAATAATTCGAGAAAAATTCGCATGTGTCGTATTTTATTGAAAAATACGCGAATAATACGGAAAAAATTCGCCCGTGCCGTATTTTATTTTTTTTAATGAATGTTTAATCAGGGACGTTGATTTTTTGGAATGAACGATCGAGATTTATTCTTATTTCCCACACAGGCGACCATTCGCACGGGACTCTTTTTCTATATTTTAGGATATAATATACCATTATCTTGTACATAAAGTTATCTTGTAACCTTGTAACCCTATTTAAAGGGTTCTTTTTAATTCATTACTAGAATGAAGTATTTTTCCAAAACTATTGCTCTCTAAAAGTCTGATAGTATTAGAGCCTATTAGGTCTCCTGCCATCTTGCCTATTTAAATCCTTCATGCAGCAAACCCTAAATTGAAATTCCTCCACATAATGCTCACCATTCAAGTGAGATGAGACAAACCTTATACACCAAGAGTCTATAGTCTCATTAATTTTTATTTATTTATTAAGAAATCCATAATATAAAAATCAAAATATTTATGGATAGAAAATAAAAAAAAATAATCATAGAATCGAAAATTAATATAAAATATGTGATTAAAAATAGACAAATTGTTAGCATTTACACTAAAAAAAGTTAAAAATTATAAAAAGAGTGTTTTTTTTTGGGCCTTCAAAATAATTCCCATAAATATTAAGTGGGTAGCTATTTTTTTTTAGCAAAAATATCCCCAGCCATCCTCCAGATTAGATTTTTCTTATTTTTGAAAAAAAAAGATTAAATTAAATTTTATTACTTTTTCTTAAATGATGAAAATCAATTTAAAAAATTTTGCTCTAAATTTCAAGGCATTGATTCATCTAATTCCATATTCCAATGCATACAAATCAAATATCATATCCTAATTTCATATTTAATTTTGTTCGACCAAAAAAAAAAAATTCATATTTAATTTGGATTGAAACTCAAAAATGGTATCTGGATGGCAATCAAGTTTTGAAGAGATACTTTGTTGCATTTCATCTCCTTGCTAATATTTTGGTGGTTGTTATCGTTGATGATTTAGGTCATCTGTTTGATGATAGGTAACTACAAAAGCTTGCATTGTTTAAACAATCAAAGCAGATCGGTAGAAGCAGAAGATAATTGATTTTATTTGCACATTTGTCAAGTAATTAGTTGATTTTAACTTATCAAATACTATTATTTATTTTTTAAACTAATATCTAGTAGTTAAATAACTAATTTAAATGACCATACAAACACACACATTCGTTGTGCCTTACTATATCTTATTAATTTATATCAACAACGATAAGTTATCTACCTAATCAAGGCTCCATATATCCACAACAAGACTGGAACCATTTGATAAAAAGTTTTAATATTTAGAAAACTTTATTTTGAGAAAAATTTACATTATCTTTTACTTAATTTCCTTTTTGACTTATTTATATAAATATAGAAGATGTTTTTATCCTTACAAAATTTAATCTTTATTCATATTTTTTTTTATCTTTTCTTATCAGTTATTTTTTAACTATTTATCGAAAAGATTTTTGAAAGGATTGAATTTGTAGGATTTTTTATTTTGAGAATTTATATATTTTGATATTATTTTAGAATAATATAGAAATAGGATAAATTCTTTCTAGGAAAGATTCTATCTAAAAATAAAGATGTTATCTAATGTTAAATCTTAAGTCATCCGAAAATCCGAAGTTATCCGACCTGAAATCATCCAAAAATTACATTATGTTTTAAAATATTGATAATAGTGATTAGTGAATATTTATTATAATTATGTTTTTTAATCTAAATGGTATATTAAATATTTAATCCCTAGAGTAGTTAACTTACAAAAATCATCATTCGATATATGGTCTTAATCAAAATCATGCTCACCTGAAATCCAGTTAACTCGAAATCCGGCCAAACTCGAAATCTGACTCATGCAATAAACCCGAAACCCGACTCACCCGAAATCCAACCTAATTCGAAATCTGACTAACCCGACTTATCCGAAATCTAGTTGGACCAAAAACCGAATAATCTGACTGAAATTGACACAAAACCCCGACTTTGCCCAATTAATTGAGCACCCGATCCGAAATGATCCAACCCAATTTGAAGCGATTATCAACATATCTGAATTCGAACTTATCCGAAATTAAACTGACCCGACCCGACCTGACCCACCGAATCGATTAACACCCCTGGTAACATGTACGGTGTGTGTGTTGATTTTTGAGTGACCGATGTTATATACTCGATAATGTAATCCTTATCCTTGTTCGTTCTTGTTAGCTTGATATTTAATATATCTATTTATCTAACTTTTCCCTCACTCCATATAGAATAAAAACAAAAAAAAATGAAAATAATTTGTTGGATTTCTTTTTTCTTCCGGATTTTATAAGTTTTTTGTTGTCTATTTTTCCTTGTTAGGATAAATAAGTAGTTTTCAAAAATAAGTTGCTTAACCTATAAGTACATATATGTATTTTTAGTAATTTTTAATAGGGATCTTTAATTTTTTTTTTTTTTTTGATTAGGTAAGAATTAGGGTGCTCTCCCTACGGAGGGCGCCCTAGAGCATCCTTTCGGATGAGAACTAGAAGTTCTGGGTGAGTCTTAATAAACTCGATAGGGAGACTGTGGCCCAGCTTAGCAACTTTATCAGCCACAGCGTTACAATCCCTAGGAACATGGTTAATCGCAATGTCCTGGTATTCATGAATGGAGACAAGGACATCCGCGATTATGAGTTCGATCTCCCACGGACAGTGGTTTTTATTTTTGATCGCATTAACAACTTGGAGATTATCCCCCTCAATTTCTACTCGATGAAGATTTCTATTTTTTATCTGTCTAATAGCTTCCCTGAGAGCTAGTGCTTCAGCTTTAACAACCGAAACTTTTCCAAAATTATTTGTCATGATATCTATTACTTGTCCGAAATGATCTCTAAAGACTAGACCCCCAACCGCATTGCCATTGGAAAGTCTTGAGGCATCAAAGTTGATTTTAGTATATCCATGTCTAGGCTTTCTCCATTTTTTCGAGTTTGTTCCTTTCCTCTTTGTTTTCCTCGTTTGAGTTGTTAATAGGATTTCCTCATCTTCCGTCCATTTTGTTGCTTTTTCCCAATTTGTAATTTGATTCCTAATATAAGTTGTCAAATCCGCAATTCCATCACCATGATCCTGTTGAAAAATTAGCTTGTTGCGTTGGTGCCAAATACTCCACCAAACAATCGCTAGACAAGTGAAGTCTTTTTTCCCTAAAAGTTGGTAAGGATTGTTCTAGGCACTTTGTTCCTGGAGTCATATGCTCTTATAGTGTTGGCAATCTGTGAGTTTACTTTGTTTATTATGTAGAGAGTGTATGGACAGTTTATGAGTAGGTGATTAGTGTCCTCATTGGTACATTGACATAAAGCACATCCTCCAGGTGTAATAACTTGTTTTTCTCTAAGTCTTGCTTTCGTAGGGAGTCCATTATTATCTACTTTCCAAAGGAAATTTTTAACTTTTGGGTAAGTGTCTAATTTCCATAGCCAATTATTTACGCTGTGTGTTTGACTTTGTAGGTTTGTAATTAATTCTACTGCAGATGACGTTGAAAACCAACCATTTTTACTAGGTGCCCAATAAAGTCTATCTTGAATGTGGTTGTCCAGGATCGGGTATTTTGGATTTGCTCAACGATATTGTCAGGCAGAATTTGTTTTAGTTCATCCACTTTCCACCTACGATCATTATCAATCCATTGATCAACCGTTATCATTTCATCAATACTCGCAAGATCCTTTGCGTGTGGGTGGAGTGGGCCTCCTGGATGTCAGTTGTCTACCCAAAATTTTACCGTGTGTCCGTCTCCAATTTGCCATATAAGACCTTTATAGAATTCATCTCTTAGGTGCATGAGTTTTTTCCATTGCCATGAAGTATTCGTTTTTAATTTGTATGTAAACAATTTATCATTCCTGAAATATTTTTGTGAAATTATCCTAACCCATATATTATTTGGTTCTGCAATAATTTTCCAAAGTAGTTTCATCTGCAAGGCTTTGTTCATATGTTCTATTTTCCTAATTCCTAGTCCCCCATTGTTTTTTGGTTTGCAAATTTTGTCCCAGCCCACCAGGGGCTTATAGTTTCTATCCTTATTCCAGAAAAATCCTCTATTGATCCTGTCCATTTCTGTATGAGCATATGTGGGTAACATAAAACTTTGCATTACATAGTTCGGTTTTGTGGCTAGGTTGGATCGAATTAGTGTCGTTCTTCCTTCTTGTGACAACGAACTAGCTTTCCATTTGGTGAGTTGTTTTTGTGTGTTTCCAATGGAGTCCTTAAAAGTTTCCCTATTGACTTTACCATTAATAATTGGGTAACCTAGGTATTTTTCCAGGTTCGTCATTGTTGCAATTCCGAGAGTTTGCTGAGTGATGCTTTTTTGTTGAGTAGTCATATTTTTAGACGTTTGTATAGCTGATTTGTTGTAGTTTACTTTTTGTCCTGAAATCTTGCAAAATTCATCTATAATGGTTTTAACTTTGCTACACGATCCTTGGGATGCTTTTGCAAAGATAATTATGTCATCTGCAAATGATAGAAAAGGAATTCGAATTCCTCCTCGAGCAATCGGGAAACCAATAGAATTTTTATCTAGCTCACTAGTTAATTGTAATTTTCTTGAGAGGATTTCTGATGCAATAACAAACAGGAAAGGTGATAACGGATCACCCTGCCTAAGTCCTCGTTCAGGTTTAAAGGGCTCTGTTGGTCCATTGTTTACAAGTACAGATAACGAAACCGAGCATATGCACTCACGGATCCAACCAATGAATTGCGGATGAAAACCAAATCTCTGCATCACATCTAATAGAAATTTCCAATCAACTCGGTCGTAAGCCTTTTCCATATCTAGCTTAATTGCAATCCAACCTTCTTTGTTTTTCGTATTCCTAAAGGAGTGAAAGATTTCGTGTGCTATTAGTATGTTGTCTTGTATTGCCCGATTTGCTATGAACGCCCCTTGAAGGGGATGGATAATTTTGGTGATTACCTTCTTAATCCTTTCCGTTATGATTTTAGAAATGATCTTGTATATCGTTGAGCATAGGCTTATAGGCCTATAATGATTTGTTGACTTGGGGTTCTCTATCTTAGGTATGAGGGTTATAAACGTATGGTTTATTTGTTGTAGCATCTTACCTGAGTGGAAAAAACTTTTAACTGCCTTGATTATTGTTGGTCCCACTATATCCCAATATCTCTTATAAAATTCTACAGTAATCCCATCCGGTCCCGGTGATTTATCGGAGCCCAGACTCATTACTGTCATTTTGATTTCTTCATTAGTGATGGCGCTTGTTAACATGGTGTTGTCTTCTTCCGTTATTTCTTTAGTTATCAGGTCAAGATATTCATTCGCATTGTGTAGATATGTTGTTTGTTTAGTGAACCTTTTTTTAAAGTCATTTCTTATTTCATCCCTGATATTATCTGTTCCTAAAATCTGTGTGCCTTCGTTTGTGGTAATTTCCTTGATTACTTTCCGGTTTCGTTTACCACTCGCAATTTTGTGGAAGTACCCTGTGTTTGCGTCTGACAGTTTAATGTGCTTTGTCTTAGCTCTTTGTTTCCAGTATGTTTTATGAAAATTTAGAATACATTCTTTTTTGTTCAATATTCGTAATTGTTTTTGGATAGCACTTGGTTGGGGAGAACTAAGGATATCTCTTTGGAGTTCGACCAATTGTTCATCTATTTCTTTAAGCTGCTCGAAAATGTTACCCAAGGTATGCTTGTTCCATCGTTTAGCATGTTGTTTAAAAAGTTGTGTTTTCTTCACCAATTGAAACATATTCGACCCTTGAAACTGAACTCTCCAAGCTTGCCTAACTACATTTCTAAAATCTTTTCTATACATCCACATCTTTTCTACCTTAAATGGTTGTGCTTTAAAAGTTTCCTCGTTACTTAGTTCGACTGTCACTTTGCAGTGGTCAGAAGTCGTAAAGGCATGGTTCTTGGTACTAATGTTTGGAAATTCTTGGATAACACTACTACTAACAAGAACTCTATCTAGTTTTTCGTAAATATTGTCAATTTCCGTTTTGTTTTTCCTCCAGGTGAAAGTGTTGCCACAAGTTGGAATATCTTCTAGAAGGCAATCGTTTTTAAAGTTTAATAGCCTTTCAAATCGCCCTGGTTCAGGATAAACTCCCCCTTTTTTCTCACTTGCGTCTTGTATCTCATTAAGATCCCCAATCATAAGGATGGGTAGGTTTAGGTTTTGTAAAGTTTCAGTTAATTTTTTCCAAAATTCTTCCTTATCACCGGCATTAGGAGGGGCATAGACAAGACAAATTGCCACAATATTTTTTGTGACCAAGTGATAGTATTTTAGGATAACATACCTTGGTTCTTGTACAAGCAACGTAATCTCCTCATTGATGAATTGGTATGCTTTCCAGAAGATTGCAATTCCTCCGGCTCTACCAGAAGCAGGAGACCATACAACATTGTCAAATCCTGCTCGTCTCCAAACTTGATCACTTGGTAAAGTTTCTGTTTTTGTTTCCGCTATTGCCATAATTTGTATTCGTTGAATTTTACAAAACGAGTCAATTTCCGGCCAAAATGATTTTCTCCCTATCCCCCTACAATTCCAAAAACCTATCTTCATAATGATATACTTTTTGTATTACCCTCCCCTTTTTCATTTTAATTTGTTGTGGATGTATTTCATTCAGCATTATTATTCGGCCATACTTATTCAATCTAGTCCAATGATCTAATTTCTTTGAGTTGTTAACAAAACAACGCTTCTCCTCAGAGAAGTACCTGGCAAACAACTTATTCTTTTCTCTCCTGTGAATTTTCTCAAAACATGTTTCTACCCACTGAACATAGATGGGGCTAAATTCAATACAACCTGCACTATTTCTGCCACTATTTATTATTCTAAAATATGGTTTCTTGAGTCCTCTTTTACAAACCGAGAAGCCTCTTTGGCATGTTGTACACAAATACAATAATCTCCATGCTATAATACATGTTTGTTCCTTTTGGCGTTGGCACATAGTCTTTGTTCCCTTGCTTATCCTGCTGCACAACATAGTCAGCAACACAGCAGCAAGCCATCTTTTTCCTATGCTTGTTCTCTGTAATCCCTGGGTCAAACATGGTCTTAAATGGAAAATGTATCCATAATAGCACCAGAAAACAATACATTTATTAATCTTGTTCAAACAATAATTATGCAAAACTATACAAGGGCTAATTACTTTGTGTACCACACCACTGCTCCAGCTGTCATTGCATTTAAAGATGTGATTCAAGCAAAACCAATACAAGGCTATAGAAGAGTTGATATACTTAGGTGCCACACAGTTGCACCAGTTTTTAATATGCATACCTAATTTGTAACTATTATTCATCCTTCTTAAGGTTTTTCCATTTTTCCATCTATCATTTTCCTTTTTCAAATCAGTTAAGTAGTAACCATAACTGTAATAATCATTCAACAACATCATACTAATATATTCACTCAATCTGATGCACATCAGTTCCAAGTTTTTCAAGATAGAGATCATAGCCAAACCACCTGTGGACTCAGCCCTAAGGGGTCGAATACACCAAAAGAAGGCCAGTGGTTTAAAGATCATATGCTTCTTAAGACATCTTTGAAGCATAAAGTTCATAGAGTGGACCAGCCAAGCTGTCATTCTAGAGCCATCATCTCTTATACACATCAACCATATCTCATAGTTATTATTAATCATTCTTAAACTTTCTTTTTTATTGTGACTAATATCCTCCTTTTCCAAGACAGAATGCAAGTAAACAATAGCAGAGTAAGCACTTAATAACATACTATTATAGTCATTCAAACACCAATACAATGGTTTCAAGTTCACCAGGACAAAGATCTTAACCACACCACCTGTGTACCTAACATTCGTATCAATTCTTCCTTTAGATTTTCCTTTTTCTTTCTTCAATCCCGAAGGATCAGCCTCACAAGGCTTGGGAGAGATGCCACCCTTAAAGGTCACTTGGACCATGGTAGGCAGGGTTTTAAATGGATCAATCAAGGGGTCAATCTGATTTTGTTCTTTAGAGAAAGAGTCAGTACACTGTACCTGCTTAGCGGATATAATGTATTCAGCAAGAATACAAGCAGTGCATATATAGACAGTCTTTGAATTGTTTTCTACCAGCAACTTCATTTCATAACTCATAGTCCCAAAAGGACAAGCCTCAAAGGGGTTTTTTGAATTCTTTTTTCTACTACTCTTAAAGGTCAGATTGACCCTAGTAGTGTGCCTTCTCGGCTGATCAAATGTTTCTTCATGTATCTCTTGGTCTTTAGCATCAGGTTTTCTAGAGTACAAATCTTTCTTCAAAGATTGTTTATATTTCTCCATTGATGAATAATTTGTCTTCACAATAGGCTTTCGAATTTGATAGTGAATTAAGAACCGGTAGACAGAACAAGGGCAATAATGCAAAGAGGTGAGGAAACAAACGTCCCAGAGGATCAATTTAAGGGCAAAAACCCCACACTCAGAGATTATGTTAACTAGAAACAGTGATACAGAGTCAGAAGAGGAAAGATACAACCTGTCGAGTCTCGATTTTCTCCATCCAGTTGAGTATGACCAGCCTTGAGGGGAAATAGCCCTCCAAAGATCTTCCATCTGTCCCCTATCCCGGAATTTCTGCTTCATTTGTGGCCTCCAAGCCATCCCAAACCTTCTCTTGAGGAATAATAGCGCACTATGCCAAAGCCGAACCAACCCGAGCCGCCAAGTCGTTCGTAGATCCACGAGAGAGAGCCTATATCGCCACCTAGGCCTCAAATGGAGAAGAGAAGGAGACAGGACTACGACACCAACGGTACTCCGAGCGTCGATTTGAGTCGGGAAACCTTTGTTGATTTTGTTGGCTCTCCAAATTGATCTCGAGATTTGCCCAAGAATTTGCCCATAGCTGTATTTAAGATTAGGGAACTCATTTTCATAGACTAAGGAGACGATTGCGAGGCTGATAATTTCCCAAATCGAACGAGAATTTGGGATCTAGGGTTTTTGTGTTTCAAGAGACGGGGCTGTTCAACGCTCTGGGGGAGAGAGTAAAGGGGCTCGGGTTTCATTTCTCCAGATAGCTATGTTTAGATGTCCAATAGGGATCTTTAATTCTTTCTTTCTTTAATAATATCATCTACTGTATTATTTGTTTATATTTCTAATTTGGTAACAAATCTTTTATCATGTTCAAACGCGTTTTTTCAAATACCATCCCTTAATCTCTATATATATTGAACTGAACCTACGTTACTTATCAATTAACCCTTCAAACTCTCGAAAAAAAAACGATCATCATCGACCTTTTACCATGAAGAAAATATTCGTTTTTCTCATTGCAATCTTCGTAATGCTTACGCTTACTTCCACGGTGTCAACGGTGGCACAACCAAATCAGGACGCCGTCTACGGTTCAGCGCGGCGTCTACTCGGGCGACCACGATGGGCCCGGTCCGGGCCGTGCTCGGGCCTTAAGGAATCCGACGAGTGCAAGAAACTTCAAGCACAAGCCCAATGTCAAAGAACACTTTATCGGATCACCCGAGAGTGGAGCCAGCACGATTCGAGCGAGTTTTGGAAGAGTAGTCGGACCCACAATGTTATCCTCTCCCCGGAGTGTTGCGTCGTCGTTTCGACGTTCAAGGATTATTACCGCAACCACGCTTCCCGCCAGTTCCTCTTCAACCCGGCCGCGATTAGTTTGATAGAGGGCACTTGCTTTAGCCCTAATTGAAGACTTTGATGTTGAATTGTTCGTACGTGTGTGAAACGCCAAGAGATGGTTCGTTTGAGAATGCTGACGACCCGCTCGACTTAGTGATTATTGTTAGTATTTTCTTAATTAATGTAAAAAATTTTAAATAGTGTTTACGGACTCCTTCATGGGTTTTCTTTTCGGTTCTTTCCTATGATGCTTTTATTGAACCGATAGGACAATAGTTATAAGTGTTATCGTAGTTCTCTATGTAAGGATTGTTTATAATGGATTATATTTATACAGTTGAAAGTGTTGATTGAATGTCAAATCTTTGATTAACTTGGTTTCTTTTGTAATTGTTATGCCTTGTTAATATGATTGAGATCATCTTCTCTTCGTTCATCATTTTAAATTATCTAATGTTAAATTTTAAGATGTGTTGTTGATATAAATTAGAGAAATTAGTACCCCATGTCCCACTTTGAAAATTTATTTGCAAAAATGCCTTCTTATTTCTAATGTTACATTAATGTCCAAAAAAACATAAATGCACAAAAATATAGAAAAAATGCTCAAAACCATGCCCTTTCCTTTTTTTAGAAAAATATTAAAATAATTTATTTTTTTGAAACTTTAAATTACGAAATTTATTTTCAATTTAAAACTTAAAATGATTTCTACTAATTAAAAAAACAAGATTTAAAATTTTTAAATTAAATTAAGAGGAATGAATTAAAAGCATATCAAAAACAAAACACATCATCTTCTTCTTTCGTACCAAATCTAATCCGTTTACAATTTCCTTTTCCTTTTTAAGTATGTGACATGATCATATATATATGATAGTAGAATAGACAAGCATGGCAGTATAAAATCTAGCCCGAGTAGACTTTGACGGAAATCTCAACCAACTAGTATCTTTGACATGTCTTTGACTTTTCTTTTATCCTCTAATAATTGGTTATTATTGTTTCCATTAATATTGATATCTTTTAAGATTGTTATCTTTCTAATATCTGTTATATTTCTCATTTAAAGGAAACAAAATATTTCGTAACAAATTTAATTTGTTTGCAATTTCCTTTCCTTTTTCAAATATGTGACGTGATCATAGAGAGGTATGACAGTAGAATAGGCAAGCATGGCAGTATAAAATCTAACCCGAGTATACTTTGATGGAAATCTCAACCAACTAGCATCTTTGCCATATCTTTGACTTTTCTTTTTTTCTTTTTTACTCCTTATTTTTCGTAAACACTTTAAGATCATAACCAATAGATCATTTCAAAATATCTTTTCACATGACTTTTGTTTATTTATTTTTTCAATTTTCGTTTTCTGATTTTAATTCTTTCAATTTAATAATTCATTTCTAAAAAACATTACAAATTGAAATTCAAATAACTAAACAATAAAATAATGAAAAATAATTTTGCATAAATGCCAAAAATGCAGGATTTGCAATTTCCTATAATATGGGGTACTTTTGCAATCTTTTTTTTACATGGGGTACCCTTGCAAATCCGCCTATAAATTAATCTATGTATATATATAAAAGACGCAAGGAATAAGGCCACCACGTTGCGCCACCTAGGATTTTCATACGTGTCGTTGCCACGTTAAGCCACATGGGATTTCGCCACATAAGATTTTTTATTTTGAGAATTTATATATGTTGATATTATTTTAGGATAATATAGAAATAGGATAAATTAATCTAGGAAAGATTCTATCTAAATTAAAGATATTATCTAATGTTAAATCTTAAGTAGTAATGTTAAATATTTGATATGATAATTTATTTAACTTAAAAAGATTATTTCTAAAATAAAATAAAATATAAAAGCATTAAATAATTGGTAAAATATTATTGATGAATATTATTTATAATAATTTATTTAAGTTATTGTTTCTATCACAATATAAGCTATCTACCACGTAGGATTTTACCATGTGCCACTTGGGATTTTTCGTACATGTCATTCTCATAATTTATATATATTAAAAAGATTCTATCTAACATAAAATAAACTATAGTATATATCAAGATAGATTATGAGTATATAATTGATTATTAGTTGATTACATTATATATATATATATATTTATATAAAAGTATTCTCAAATCAAATTATGATAAAAAAAGATATCATAAAAATTACATTATCTATGTCTTTTTATCCATCTATGATGTAAAATATCTTTTAAAAATTAAATTTTGGTTGAAAAATCTGTCTATAACTATATATTAAATTTGTATCTTTTTTAGCCACCACATTGACTTTGGTCCAACTTTATTTTTAAAATTTCAAATTTTATTTATATTAATTTATCTTTTTCAAATAATTTTTCTCTCTATTTATTTATAAAAATTGTAAAGATTTGAAATTTATTTGATTCTAAAAATAAAAAATTATTGTATTTGAGTATAATTTTTTTGTCTTTTATGTATCATTATATTAAAATAAATATGCTCATACTTAATCCGAGTCGTAGTCGTGCACTCGTGCATGACACGACGGGTATAACTAGTACATTATAAAGCGGAAACCATTTATGTTGAAAAAATGCACCACGTGGCATTGTTTGAATAAAATAATGTCAGATTTTTTCAATGTCAAATATTATTATCACTTGTATTATTCTTTGTATACATTTTTAATAAAATAGATAACATATTTATATAATTTTCTATCTATAAAAATTTCTATCTATAGGTTAATATTTTCTATATTAGTTTTATGCACATATCTTTTAACAAAATGTGATTTAAATCATAACTAGTTGAATCCCCGTGATACTCACGTGATAATTTTACTAAAGGTTATACAATATGAGTTTGGTTCAAATGAAAAAAACTCTTATACTGAAAAATGAAAAGAAATGCACTTTTCCTACTTCGGGGTGCGCGCACTATTTCGTATTTGTACTTTTCGTACTTTGTAGTGCACTTTTTGTATTTTTTGTAGTACAGTTTTCGGATTGCACTTTTGGTATTTTGTAATGCACTTTTCGTACTTTGTAGTGCACTTTTCATACTTTGTAGTGCACTTTTCATTTTTCAAGATAAGAGTTTTTTTTCATTTGAACCAAACTCTATACAATATTATGATATTAATATAAATTTAAAACACGTGTATATAACATCGTAATAAAATTATGTAATTTATAAAAAAAACTTTAAGATTGTAACCCATATTTTATCAACATATAGATAAAAAAATTATATACTTGAAGCTCGGGTCTTGTTAAAAGATAAAAAAAATATTATGCATAAAATTAATATAAAAAATATTAGATTAAGTTATTATCAACATATAGATAAAATAATTATATACTTGGATCCCAAATCTTGTTACAAGTTAAAAAAAAATATGCATTAAAAATATCAACATATAGATCAAGTTATTATCTTATAAAAAATGGATATAATACTTATTATTAAAAAATGTAACATTATTTTATTAAAAAATGCCACGTGGTGCGTTTTTTCTAACAGACATGGTTTCTGCTTTATAATGTATTAGGTAGATATTTTCAATATTAGTTTTATACACAATAAGTTTTTCTCTTTTAACAAAACTTGGGCTCCAAGTATATAATTTTTTTATCTATATGTTAAATTTTTTTTATTATAATGAATTTATTTATAGAATATATGATATATTTTAGTACACACTATATTTTTTTATAAGAAATTGTGTTCTACATTTAATTTCATGAATAAGTTAATTTCTATTTTTAAATAAGTATTATAATAATATCAACCTATGCATGAAATACTCAAACTATAGATCGAATTATATATATATATAATTAATATAAATGGAGGCCTTTTGATAAATTTGTTATTTTCATTTAATATATAGTTTTGTGTAGATTTCTCCCATTAAAATACATAAAATATTTAAAATTATAGTGATGTTATCCGTACATGGTATGGAACTTCAACTAGGTACAACAATTAATACACTAACACATGAAATCACACCATCATTTTTATGAATTATGAAAATGTATTCATAATTCGTACATATATATAACTTTATTCCATATTCATAATTCGATCTCCGTTCACTAATCAATCGAATTTAGAATGCTGCTAGCCGCCGTCACCGAGTCCGAGAAGCCCTGAACCCTATCACTAAGTTGCTTCACAACCGGCGGGTGGTGAGTCAGAAAAGACGTCTGCCACCCACAATCATACGTCACCTCGTCGTCCACGTCATTCAACTTGCTGATGACGTCGGATCTCCCTTGAGTCGTGTTCATGCTAGAAAGATCAATGTCGAGGGCGGATCTGGTAGAGTTGAACTTGTAAGCCATCAAGCACCCCTTGAGCTGCTCCAAAACATCCTCGTACTTCTCGGATTTGACACTTTTCTCTAAGAAGGCGGTGGTGGAGCGAGCATTGTCCTTGGCGGCTTGCACTAGGATGAAGGTGGCGCCTTGGGGCGTGCTCTTGAGGTCTTTACTCGGGTTTGATTGGATCGTGGCTATGCAAGTGGTGGGATTGGGCACGTTGGTGCACCATGATTGGATGTTGTTAGCGTTACATGCAAGGGAGAGTGTGAAAATGAGGCATGGAATTAGAGCAAGGTTGCCCTTCATAGTTTGGGTTTGCATGTGCAAGATGTATTAGGGTATGTATGGGATTTGGATTGATGATCTCTTTCTTCATTGTTTCAAAGATAGAAGTGTTTAAATACTTTTGATTGGGAGATTGTAAAGAGCAAGCCTAACAGTTTCTCCATAACTTTCTCTAAAATGGAAAACTAACTGTCATATTCTCCAAAAAAAATTCAGCACAACTCCAACAGACTCTCTATTTTGGAGAAAAATACATTTAATACTTTCAGTTTTACCATATAAATTACAATAACTAATTGCATATTATCTTATATAAGAAAATAAAATATTATAGAATCTCAATCTAATGAATGATAATTTATTTGTTATTTGACTTATAAGGAATAAAAATATTCTAGAATCTTAACCTAATAAATGATAATTTATTTGTCATTTGACTTATAAGGAATAAAAATATTCTAGAATCTTAACCTAATAAATAATAAATTATTTTTTATTCGACTTATAAGGAAATAAATGATAATTATCTGTTTTGGAAAATATTGGGCTTATAGGGAATTAAATTATATAATAAAAGAAAAAAGAATTACTCCAAAATAGGATTTGGATTACTCCAAAAAAACTAAAATAGGGAAAAAGAAAAAAGAAAAAGAAAGTAAATGGATTTGGGATTTAGATATCACTCCAAATTTAGGGAGAGCTCAACCCATTTTGGAGAATTACTCCAAAATAGGGAATGAGATGGAGCATCTGTTGGACCACTTTTTGGTCTAAAATCTCCATAAGTCCAATCCACAAGAATTTGGAGAAGCTGTTAGGCTTGCTCTAATATGGTTAAACGGGAGGTTGTATGGCTAGTTGTGGGAGAATATATTTTACAATTTAATATTTTAAAATTTGTTGAATAAGGAGAGTTTCAGGTATAGAGGAGGACATCACGCATTTAGGAGGGGGAGTTAACAAGGAAGGAGAGTTTCAGGTATTTGGGGTCTGTGTTGTAGAGTGATGGAGGCATAAATGAGGACATCACGCATCAGATACAGAGAGGCTGGCAGAAGTGGCGGGCGATGTCTGTGGTTCCATGTGATAAGAAAGTACAATTCAAGCTAAAAGGAAAGTTCTACAGAATAGTGATCAGACCAGCCATCCTCTACGGGGCAGAGTGTTGGCCAACCACAAAAACACAGGAATAGAGGTTAATGGTAGCAGAGATGACAATGCTAAGGTGGATGAGTGGGCACACACTACTAGACAAAATCAGAAATGAAGTGATCAGAAGCAGAGTGGGAGTAGTCAGTATAGGAGATAAGCTGAGAGAATCCAGATTGCGTTGGTTTGGACATATTTAGAGGTAGGGCCTTGCACATCAAGGAGCTAAGCTGAGAGAATCCAGATTGAGAGATGAGACGAACCTTGTACATCAAGGAGTCTATAGCCTCGTTAATTTTTATTTATTTATTAAGAGATCCGTAATATAAAAATTAACATTTTTATGGATAGAAAATTAAAAACGTTTTCATAGAATAGAAAATTAATATAAAATATGTAATTAAAAATAGACAAATTGTTAGCATTTACCATACCCTAAAAAGTTAAAAATTGTAAAAAGAATATGTTTTTTTTTTGGGCCTTCAAAATAATGCCCATAAATATTAAGTGGGTACCTATTTTTTTTTTTTGATAAGGTAAGAATTAGGTTTCCCCCGCTAGGGGGGATAACCTAGAGCATCCTTGCGGATGAGAACCATAAGTTCTAAGTGATTTCTAAGGGAAGCAGAAGAAAGGTTGTGGCCCAGCTTAGCAATTTCATCGGCCACAACATTGCACGCTCGGGGAGCAAAAAGAATTTTAACATCATCAAACCAGGTAAGGAATGTGGTGATGTCCGAGATCAGTAAATCCGTGTTCCAGGGACATTGTCCTATTTTCTTAGTGGCATTAATTATTGTTCTGTTATCTCCCTCAATTATTAATTTTCTAATTCCCAGGTATTTTGCTCGTTGAATTCCAACTTTGAGCGCCATAACTTCTATTTGTGGTACTGTTAGGTGACCAAATTTATGGGTTGCTATATCTATCACTTCTGATTCTGGTCCCTTGATAATAGTGCCTATTGTTGTTTCTCCGCTTGCTAATTTCGAGCCATCAAAATTTAGTTTATGATACCTAGGTGGTGGTTTCTTCCAGTTATACTGTCTGTTTGTTCTTGTGTTTGTGTTTCCTGCATTTTTTGTGACATGTGGTTTCTCTTCATCCCATTGTTTTGATTTTTTCCATTGGTATAACTGTGTTTTAATGTATTGGGCTAGATCGGGAATAACGTCCTGGGATGTTGATTGGAACGCAAGTTTATTCCTTTGAAGTGGGTACCTATTTTTTTATAGCAAAAATAACCCCAACCATCCTCTAGATTAGATTTTTCTGATTTTTGAAAAAAAAGATTAAATCAAAATTTATTACTTTTTCTTAAATGGTGAAAATCAATTAAAAAAGAATTGATGTAGATTTCAAGGCGTTCATTCCTCTAATTCCATATTCCAACGCTTACAAATCAAGTATCACACATCCTAGTTTCATATTCAATGTGTGATTGAAACTCAATAGTCAATAATGGTATGTGGATGGCAATCAAGGTTTGAAGAGATACTTTGTTACATTTCATCTCCTTGCTAATATTTTGGTGGTTTTTATCGTTAATGATTTAGGTCATCTGTTTGATGATAGGTAACTACAAAAGCTTGCATATTGTTTAAGTAATCAAAGCAGATAGGTAGAACTAGAAGGTAATTGATTTTATTTGCACATTTGTCAATTAATTAGTTGATTTTAACTTATCAAATACTATTATTTATTTTTTAAACTAATATCTAGTTGAACAACTAATTTAAATGACCATACAAACACACATCCGTTATGTCTTACTATATCTTATTAATTTATCTAAACGACGATAAGTGATTACAAGTTTACAACGTAATACACTAACACATGAAATCACACCATCATTTTTATGAATTATCATATAACTTTATTCCATGCATATTCATAATTCGATCTCATATTAAAGACCTTATATAGTGGTCTAGTTAAATCTCCACTTTTAGATGTAGGAATGCATATTCTCAACACCGTTCACTAATGAATCGAGTTTAGAATGCTGCTAGCCGCCGTCACCGAGTCCGAGAAGCCATGAACCATATCAGCAAGTTGCTTCACAACCGGCGGGTTGTGAGTCAGCTCCTGCCACCCACAATCATATGTCACCTCGTCGTCCACGTCATTCAATTTGCTGATGACGTCAGATCTCCCTTCAGTCGTGTTCATGCTAGAAAGATCAATGTCGAGGGCGGATCTGGTAGAGTTGTACTTGTAAGCCATCAAGCACCCCTTGAGCTGCTCCAAAACGTCCTCGTACTTCTCGGATTTGATGCTTTTTTCTAAGAAGGCGGTGGTGGAGCGAGCGTTGTCCTTGGCGGCTTGCACTAGGATAAAGGCGGCGCCTTGGGGCGTGCTCTTGAGGTCGTTACTCGGGCTTGATTGGATCGTGGCGACGCATGTGGCGGGATTGGGCGCGTTGGCGCACCATGATTGGATGTTGTTGGCGTTACATGTAAGGGAGAGTGTGAAAATGAGGCATGGAATTAGAACAAGGCTGCCCTTCATGGTTTTGGTTTGCATGCAAGATTTATTAGGGTATGATGGGCTTCGGATTGATGATCTCTTTCTTCATTTTTTCAAAGGGGAAGTGTTTAAATACTTTGGATTGATTTATTAGGGTATGGGTTTTGGATTGATGCTTATTTTTTATGCTGAAAATGAAAACTTATTTATGAAATAAGCATGTGGTGTTAGGTTTGAGGGTTTGCTTATTTTTATAAAAGATTATTGTAAAATGAAAAAAGTATGAGGGTGTTGATTTTTTTTTTCGGAAATAAGTATCCAAAATAAATTGCTTATTTGAAATAAGCATATGTGTTGCCGAACACACATCCCGAATGCTTATTTATCCAAATAAGGAGCAGAGTGCTTATGAGCAACCGTAGAAGTTCCAACCGAACGCATCCTAAACCTTTTTGGGTCCATATAGTGGTGATCCACTTCATGACGGAAAGGCCCATTAAAGGGATAAAACACTCCCTCACATATTTTAGATCTAGCTACTCCATTCTCAGGACTCGAACTCAAGACCTCTGGTTAAGGAAGTGAGTCCCATAATTACGAATTCCCCTCTGCTCTTGTGGGTTCTGCAACCGAACTTTTAAATCTTTAACAATAGTATCAAACATAGGCTATCTTTTACATGTACACTCCACTCCATTTTTCACCAATGGTCTAGTTAACAATTGTTTTAGTTGATTAACCAAAAGTTGATATTGTCATCTTGAAGCACTTAGTACTTAGTTGGATTTGACATAACAATGTAAATAAATGTGGTAAGAATAGGAAATTAAAGAATGATAAAATGCAATGTGATTTTTCACCTTTCCTCCCTCTTAAATCTTAATTAGATCTTGGCTTGATGCAACTCCATCCTCGTAGTGGTAATTAGGTATTAACTACTCCATGAACAATAATGTCGCCTTCATGTATGGCTCATAACAAGTAAATTACGCGGGAATTTGTTATGTACGTACCCAATTTACACTTTTTATAGGATTAAAATTAATTAATTTTCTTGGCAAATAGCAAACCCTAGACCCTTGTTTGTCCTCCTCGTGCTATGTAATAGTAAAAAGAGTGGTAAACATGCAATATGTGTAGCCACATTGTTTTTCCCTACCCTAATTAATCCCATGACCCATGTTTGTCCTCATGCTATGTATTAGTAGCTTGTTATGTACCGAATCTTCAATCTTATAGGGTTATTTTTTCAAATGTATGAGCATTTATTTAAACTCAATTTAATTAGGTTGACCGGTCATGGATTTAAAATTTAGTGGAAAATTCTTTTTGTGCCCCTATGGTTTAGACTATTTCACTTGGTGTCCTAAAATTATTCCATTTGGTACCATTCTAACTTTTGAACTTTCTTTTCCGTGCCTGTTCTTAAAAAATCTGCTAAATCTGTGTCAGTTTTCTTACTCGAAAAGAAAGAAAAAACAAAAGTGAATGAATTTGGACAAATTAACAACAATGGAGGTGGCAGAGGGTGGGATGCAAATTGGTGTCAATTTTTAGCATAGATGCTTGGACGGTAGATTGTGCTCAAAATTAATCAAACTCAAGCAAATTCATATAAGCTAGCACACAAATTGGTCCACATCCTCTGTCTCCAATTTGTGTCCCCTTTTTATTTACTAATAATCAAATGTACTGAGTTTTCTTTTACAAATACTAGTAGTAAGAGTCCAAATTTTAATTGTTTTTTTTATCTCTCTCCCGGTTCGATTAGCCGGGGCCAATCTACGTCCGAACCGAGTACTGCAGAGGCCCATTGCTGGAGGCGACCCTCCCAATTCAATTTTTTTCCATACACGCCGACAGGAAGATTCGAACTTCGAACCTCCTGAACAAGCGCTTAAGAAGCCTAACACCTCATCCCACTAGACCAATTAATTATTGGTAATTTTAATTGTTTTTAATTTTAATTTAAAAAATCACATATCTCAAGGAAATGGTAGTATCAATGAATACAAAGGAGACACAAGATGGGACACGTATTGTGGGACAGAGGATCCTGCTCCTTTATTTTTTTTTATATATCCTCTCCCCTCTCAGTGGACTAACTTTGTTGTTGCCTCGCCTTGAGCCGTTTGCATTTTTAACGTTTATTTTATTTTTAAAGGTTCGAAACGGAAACCGATCGAAAGCGCCTCAGAATAGGAAAAAACATGAACCAAACCAGAACCGAATTGAGAAATCGGAGGGTTTTCAGTTCCATGGTTAGGTAGAACCGAAACCGCTGGTTCTAGAACCGGACACACGTCTAGGACGAAGGCGTGAGGTGGGCTGGTACATGCAACGTACGATCTTAACGGAAGCATGAAATTACAAGAAAGTCCTTCGTGGTTAATTAGTTTTGGTTTACAAGCATACGTAGATTAGTTAGATTACTACTCTTTGAGTGATATATTCGACATCCCATTTGATAGCTAGGCTTTCTGCGGGTCAGACTTCTCGCTCCTCGTCGTGCACACGGACGTCAGGCACTCGCTCGCGTGACCGATTCTGGCAATGGCGTCACGCCTCTCTTCAGGGTCGTTGAGTTTGTGCTCGGGTTCGAAGCGAGCAAGGTCAGATCCGGTGTCCTCGTAGGCCTTCAAGCATGCATTGATCCGCGACTGACTATCCTTGTCCGTCGCGGTTTTGATATTATCCTTGATGTATTGGGTGGCGTAGCGAACTTCGCCCTCGACCTCAAACAACCTGACGGATAATGTCTTTGGGACGACACTGTCCTTGTTCTCGAGCCCTCCGTAGCTTGGAGGGCTCGATTGGATTGATGTGGCGTTGCATGTAACGAGGCATGAGATTATTGTTGCAAGAAATCCCTCCATGGTAATTAGTTTTGGGTGGGCTATATATGAATTGGTTTTCGATCTCGATTGAACTATTATTTTTCAAAGTGTGATTGATGTATTTGCAACTCAAGTGTATGGAGGTATTTATATACTACGTAGCACTGATCATAGATTAGGGGTTTTACAATTAATTGGCGGGTCAATTTGGTTTTACAAGTAAAAATGGGAGGATTATCAAGTGTATGTTGCTAATTGGATAGATGGACATCCCATTTCATATGCTTTCTTTTGTCTTATATAGTCTATCTTAACTTAAACATGTAATATGTGTAGCCACATTATTTTTCTCTACCCTAACCCCTCATCCTCGTGGTAGCTAGGTATATATGTAGTGTTACACTCCCCATGACTCATGTTGTCCTCATGCTATGTAATAGTCTGTTATGTACCGAGCATTTATTCAATCTTATAGGATTATTGAACGTAGGTGTCCACAATAACGAATCTGCCAGAAATTCTTGTGAGTGGATCATTGAAGAAAAGAAGCCAACGTAAGGCCCAATTGGCACTTTGACGTACACCAAAGGTTTCGACCTTGCAAAATTCTATCCCAAAGACAAATCGAGACCACAAAGAAGGCAACCCCTTTCCAGATCACACGGCGATCACATAGTCTAATCCGCAAATTGAGGACATATTTCCACCTAAAAGTGAAGAAGAACGCGATCAGGAAATGGCAAGAGCTTTTGTGACGTTGATTCATAATCACGAACGAGCTAAACCAGACTATTATAATTTCAAATCACGACTACCGAAAGCATTGGAGAAGATCAGGGAATAGAAACTAGAAGTGAAAAAGGATCCAAGGAGAATGCGTTGTGTAAAGGACTAGGAGACAAGAGCAAGAAAATAAGTTGACAAAGACCGGGAGTGATGTGATTCTGATCCATCATAATCAAGAAAACCAGTCGGGAACCGACGCCGATCGATGCCAAGTGAACAAGCGTTGGGTGGTGATGTTGAGCCATTTCCGTCTGTCACTTCTCAAGTTCCGTCGAACTATCTTTTGGAAGGGCATTCTACACACCAAATGAAGAGCTATGAAGTCATGAACGCCCATGAAAAAAGTATGGAGCCAGCCAAGCACCGAGAGTCTCTTATTGATGATATAGCAGCGGCGCCAAGGGCCAAGTTCGACACTCTTCCATATTTGGGAAGAATCACTCGGGTCAAAGATCGTACCTTACAAGAAGATCTCAAAACTGGCCTTATGACCCATGGAGTATCAAGGAAAAGTCCAAGTGAAGCATGGTCCCTTTAGGTGGACATTTGATCCGGACGATGAAAGGTCGTATTGTATTTTTATCAATTTAAAAGTTTGTTGGTATTAATTTGAGTAATTTTTCCTGATATTAATTTTAAATTAGCTTTGTAGATAATGTATATAACCATTTTCCAGTAATAATTATTTTAAAAGAAACTTTGTATAGAATATATAATAGCATAGTACATGATGAATTTAGTATCACTTTGAGTACTCTGTTTAGTATGATTGGGAATCTTGAATGTCTCAAGATCTATTCTTAGTCGCATATGAGTTCGAGCAATGCATGAAATATGTGCTCGGTGTGGACTAAGTTCTAGAAGGATTAAAACGAGAAAAGTAACGACTAGTCCGAGTTGAGGTTCAACGAACCTCGACATGCACCGTGTCGACTATGGCTTATTGATCCATGCCATGCCGTGATGTGGTGGCTTGGCACGCACACCGTACCATTTCATGTGTCATGACTAAGTCCTCAATGCAAAATGAGGTTCGTTGCTCGGGGTAAGGGGCGCGTAGGCCACGCCTAGTGATTGCATGCCACAATGCCCAATGTGTTGTGTGCGTATGCATTGGTTGGACTATTTTGGCTATAACTTTAGATTTATGCAAACGTTTTGAAAACAATCATCTATATTGGAATAGTTAGATCATAAGGAATAGATTGGAAGCTTGAATGCCTAGAACAACATGATATGGCCAAGGTATCTATGTTACCTCTCGACTATGTGGCATTTGGTTTGGGCCACGGGCCGACCCACTTATGCCACATGGGTACATGGTCGGGCGGTTATTGACAATTGAGGCACTAATGGAATAAAGTTAATCTTGGATTACCAACCAATCGCTAAGGCATGACTAGAATTTTCCTGTTATTTTGTTGGTCAAAGGAGAAGCGACAGTCTCCAATTGTATTATTGATAGGAAAGGATAAGTAGTAATCATATAGGAATAGTCATTCACCTTACATAGTCTCTGCAAGAACATAAGAATCAACATCATGGAGAATCAACAATTGCCTTCGCCTCTCAATAAATATGTTAAAAGTGAACAATCATGTCTCTATAAATAATGCATTGACATTGTTAAATTAGGCTGAAAATGGCATGACAATGATCCATGGCCTTATCGTGCTTAAAGGCTAATTTTGATCTCATGGTACGTACAACACGGCGTTGCACTTTGTCCTACGTTCAATCAAATTTTGGATATGATCTTGTATTTTGAATAAAAAAAATTAGTATCAATCAAATCAGTACATATAAGCAATAAGAAAATAGTTAACGTTGCATATCTTTGAAAATTTAATCTCTTTTGGGTATGTTCTTGATCTTGATCAATTTTTTTTGGCAGAAAAGAGAGACACTACTCTCCATCCCCTCAATGAGAAATTTTCTTCGATCTTTATCAATCAACGATGCACGAATCTAACCCATTGCGCGACGCTAGGGATTCCATCATTCACAACACTAAGCATGTAATACCCAGCCGGAGCAACATTTGGAGACGGCGGAGCCTCCAAGAGGGCAGTCATCCGCCCACCTTTCTCCCTCACCATCTTCCTATACCTCAGCCTCAGCAACCTTTGGTTCATTCCGAACGAGTGTGTCGTAAAGGGCGGTGCATACGCACTAAACGACACCATCTCGGGCTTCCTTCTGAGCCAGAACTCGACGTTGAAGTCCTCCCCGTACCTCACAATGTTGCTAGCAAAGGTGCCGTTGCGTCCGGTGGAGATGATGGTCACGTTTTGAGGTCTAGAGTGGCCGTATCTTTTGTTCATGTAATGAGGAACGAAAGCTTGGAGCCTTAGCTCCGTAGGGTACCTAAATCATTGGTCAAATATTGAATCAATTTGATCAAAAAAAAATACAATTAATATATAAGAGATATCTTAATTATTGAAAGGGAACGATATAGATCGAGAACATTACGCTTGAGCAAGGATGGTATGCACAAAATCAAGAAATCATATTCGTAGCTCTATAAAATAATCAAAGGTTTGTAGGTATGGATGGATATCATCGATCTATAAATATGATGTGACCCATATATTTTGGACATGCTAATTATTATGTCGCACTTATAGATATTGTTAGGTTAAAATCTTCCTCTCAATTTAATAAAAATTATAGTGTTATTAGGATAGGAGAATATCTTTTTTAATCTCTCGTCCAGTTCGATTAGTCCGAATCAGGTATTGCAGAGGCTCATTGATGTGGGTGATCCTCCCAGTTCAGTTTTTTCCATATACGCAGCCAAGGAGACTCGAACTTCAGAACCTCCGGCCTGAAGAAACACTTAAGGAACCTACCTAACACTTCATCCCACTAGACGAACTAGTTATTGGCTAGGATATCTTCTATCATATTAGAAAGATAATTATAAAAATAATTATTTATTATGATGAAAATCTTAATCCTGATGGGCTAGCTTGGAGAGCAAGAAAGCCTAGCTTATAAATAAGGTATGCGCCTCATTTATTTTGTACTCGCTGTATTGAATTGACCTATTTATAAGAAGGTCAACTGACTTGAGCGTCGCGGGTGAATTCAAGGTACGAATACCTTACCTAACATTCCCGAACATGTAGCGCTCGTGAGGATTGCCACCGGCAACCAAGACCCGACCATCAGGCAAGAGCACGGCGGAGGAGTGGTACATCCTCGGAATCTTGGTGGGCGCGAGCTTGGAGAAGCGCCTCCCACGAGGCTTCTTGGGCGCGTAGAGGAAAGGTGTTAGGGCAGGGTGGTCGGCGTTCTCCCATCCGCCGGACCCCCTTTGCGCGCCGTTGATGATTAGGATGTTGCCCGTTGGGAGTACCAACATGTCGCATAGGAGGCGCGGGCTCGGCATCCTCTCCATTCTCCACCTGTGGCCGCGGTTTCCGGTGATCACCATTCTCCCGCATGTACTTAGCCCCTTCACATACCTTCGGTCCTCCTCTGCCGCCGAGTACGCGCCACGCGCCGCTCCCCCACAAATCATCACCTCCACCTTTAATTCATTCCAAAATTTGTTAGAACATGCTTGCATCGAGTTAAAGTCAAACTCGTATGGATAGTATATATAGAGCTGTTAAAAGTTGACTAAATTATTGACTCGACCGATCCGCTTTCAAACCTGGCCCGATTGACTCAAAACACAATTCTAACTCGAATCCGATTTTGATCCGAGAATATACGAGTCGAGCCGAACTTGACCGACCCAAATACCAGACTAGATTGAATATTGATATAATTTTAATTTTAGAAATAATTTATTTACTTTTACATATTTATATTATTATATAATAATTTAATAATTAAAATAACATTTTAATAATGATGATATTGACTCGTTGGTCAACCAGAATCCGCCTAATATATAACATGTCATAACCCGACTCGATTTAATATAGTTTATTACAGATTTTAAGTTGATCCACCAATAACCCGGTTGATTGAAACCCAAATCTAAAATGATCGAACCCAACCGAACTGATCTAAATTACATTTCTATATACGTACGTACATACCTTTGTAAAGTTGTCTTTGTATGATAAAGGGAGGAGAACGGAGGAGCCAGTGGCCGGGTAATTCCGGCCACCTCGGCCGGGCATCCTCGGGAACTTCTTCACCACTCGATTCCGATTATAATCCAACAAAATCGAGTCCCTATTAGCGAACACAAACAAGTGGCCATCCGACGACAAGTGCACGAACGGGTATAGATTGTTTCCACCCTCCCTCCTATCATAAGCTCTACGCAACAAGTGCAGATCAAACTTCGTTTCCTTGGGCCCTCTTCTCGGCACGAACTCGTACGAAAACTCGTCCCTCCCGCCCACAACGATCACCCGGTCGCCTTCCTCGGGCAGCAACGCATTGCTAGCGTACCACCGGCCCCTAGTATTAGAGATAAATTTGTATAAGATATCTTAAATTATATCCTTATTTATATCTTGTATATGTTGTCAATATGCTAACCTTAGGTATATTTGTATAAGATATTTTATCGTCCTTAGGGCTTGCTATAGTTGCTTATTAGAAAGCATTTTTTTTTTTAAAAACATATTTTATACATTGAAATGTGTAAGTGATAGTTATATTTTTACTTTGGAAAATGCGAAAGTATATTTTTTTAAAAAAAATTACTTTGTAGCAAAGCCATAGGTTTATTATGGGCTACAATTAAGATATTTCGTCGCCTAAAATAAATTTTGGGCGACAAATGATAGTTTTGTCACCCAAAATATTTGGCGGCAAAAAAGTATTATCACTGCCCAAACACCTTTTTAGGTGACGAAATTTAGTTTGTTGCCATAGATTTATTTATTTTTTTCACCCAAAAGTCGTTTTTCTTGTAGTGGAATTATGATAAAATCAACTGAGTTCACAATCTTTTACCTGGAGAGACGGTGGTGGTGGGATCTGCCTCGGTTCGAGGCAGAGTGACGCCAGTCACAGTCTCGTTTGGGACCGTCGCACGGTTTGAAGTATCGGACCGAGCGGGACCCACTTCGGTAGCCGCCGGTCTGGACGAGGGTCCCGGAGGAGAGGAACGAGCCGGAGGAGCACCAGGGGTCGGAATCGAGGTGGACGAGGGAGCGGAGGGCGTTGGTGGAGACGTCGTACTCGACCGAGTGGGCGTAGCACGAGGAGGGGAGGAGGTGGGAGTTGCGGCGGTGGTGGTGGCACGAGCCGCCCCCGTGCGGGTTGTGCCGGAGGGTGTAGTTGGAGGGGCCCGCGCCGGTCTGGTCGTAGAAGACGACGGTGTTGAGGTGGGTGACGGCCATGTGCATGCCCACGACGCCGGTGTTGTTGAGGAGGAGATGCCATTCTCCTTTGTCAGGGTGGGAGAGTACTATGTAGCCATGTAAGGAGAGTAAAAGGAGAAGAGCAATCATCTTATTTTGTGTGTTTTTGAGAGTTGGTAATGTTATTTGAAGTATATGTTTAGCAATGTACGTAAGTTTATGTGTGTATATTGAGTTGCTATGATCGACCATCTTGGGTTGGTTATTTATATTTTTTGTACCTCGAGAATGTAGGTCATTTGTTTGAGATGTGTCCAGATAATTTGGAGGCAATATAGTGATAATATATTTGTTAATTAAAGACATAAAGATGATCGAATATTTTTTGTGTGTTTTTTAGAGTTAGTAATGTTTAGGGATGCCGACGGGTCTAACGGGTCGATCCGTTTGACTAAGTCAATTAGGTCAAAAAATAAATTTTTTACCTAAAAACATGTATTTAAAAAAAATCGGATTTGCAGGTTGACCCTTAAACCCAACGGATTGTTTATAAAAAAAATATTTTATATATTAATAACATTATTAAATTTCGGGTCACGGGTCGACCTACGACCCGCACGGGTTTAACCCGATCCGACCCGCAACCCGCAAAATAAAAAATCTGACCCGCACAAGTCGCAGGTCGGGTCACTACATCGATCTCTAGTAATGTTAGTTGAAGTATATATATATATATATAATGTACGTAATAAGTAGTTTATGTATATATATTGAGTTGCTATGACCATCTTGGGTTTGTTATTTATATTTTTTTGTACCTCGAGAATGTAGGTCATTTGTTTGAGACGTGTCCAAATAATTTGGAGATAATATAGTTATAATATCTTTGTTAGTTAAAGACATAAAGATAAAGACATAAAGATGAATACTTTTGTGTTTGGTTTACATTGAATGCAACGCAAACTTCATGCAAATTATCGACCATTTTGGGCGCCTAAAAAGCTTCTATGTTCGTGCGCGCTTTACATGAATTTGTTAGTTAATTGACAACATTTACATATGTAAAAAGAAGCTCAAATTAAGATTTAATTTTCGTCAACGTGTACGCCTAAAAATCGCTTGCTCTTTTAAATGGAGGATCAATGGATCATAATGATTAATGATGACGATGATGAGTCATCAAGAGAGATCTCCTACTAATCAAACAATCATGAGTATCGATGAATACATTAATTGAACTAGCTAGATGAATAAACCCTAAATCAAAGATTATTTCTCACCATATATTCCAATCTTATACAAATATTTTTCACATTTATCCACCACTATAGAAGCGGATTTGTCAATTTTTTAAATTGCGTATCCATTCACCGAAGAATGTTGTTTTATTTGCATAATTTCCATTAATAAAAAGGAACAAGGGATTATGTAACATTGAACATGTTCCAAATATGGAGAAAGGGGCTAAACATTGATGTTGTCGGAGGCATCGCCGTTGGAGGCTTTAAATGGGATGTTGTCGGAGGATGCTAGATGGCGAGTCGACGGTGATGGGAATGTCAGCGGGGTCGACAAAGCTAGGGTGCGAAGTTTTTTTTGCAAGGGACATGATCTCACCCATCTCCGAGATTTGAATCGCCGCCAATAGAAGGCGCGTCTTGCCCACCTTGGATTGATATATTCCAAGGTGGGCAAGACACGCCTTGAGACACGTGAATAAAAATGTTTGACAACGTTTCATTAAATTTATTTATCCGCTACATTCAGGTCCGATCCTAACATTTTAGAGGCCCTAGGGCAAAAAAAATTTTTAGGGCCCCTTAACCTATTATGTGTTAAATATATCTATGTAAAAATAGATATTTTCACCTTTAACAACATATTTTTGCTACTTTAAATATCAATTAATTAATGACTAAAAATACATAATAGCATTCATCACCAAAAAACAATTAAACTTACAGCTTCAAGTACAAAAATAAACTTAAGTTGTAGTCCTAGTTGAATAGTAAATACAAAATAGGTAATATGTAGATGCTCATGATTGAATATATGGTCTCTTCAATTCTAGGAAAGGACTAAAGGAGGGAGTTGGTAGGAATTGGGAAAATATATGGTCTACTGAAGTATTAATTTTGTTTTCATTTTTTTTAGGTTAAGTGTGTATGTGGGCTTAATGGGCCTTTGTTTTTATTACTTATGATCCATCAGATACCCTAATACTAGAATAAGATATATACATCCATACAAATTTTGGGCCCCCAGCAGATCTGGGCCCTGGGCCATCGCCCAAATTGCCCCTGCTGTTGGGCCGGGCCTGGCTACATTAAATTACATGTAACCCTCATATTGCCCGCTAAAAGTTTATACATTATATAAACTGTTGCAAAATCGCTTCATTAGCCTAACTGTTGCAAGAAACCGCTGCAAATGAATCACTTCGTTAGCTCGTTAATTTAGTAGTATGAATGTTCAAAAAATTGTACACTTATTTAATCATATAAACAAGCTTATGACATACTCGACGAAAGAAGGCAAATTAATTTCCACCAAAAAAGAAGGCAATTAATACAAGATCGTTACCGTATATATAGTAAGGTCTAGGCCAATATGCAATGGCGTATTGATTATATATAATCACAATTTAACTCAACATAAGAATATTGGTTAAGATAAACAACACCCATATATATAAGCTTAATTAGTTAAGTTTATTAATTAATCGCCCCTACATTCCCCCCATTGCTTGCAAAATGGCCCAAGCTTTCCTTAGTTCATCCGAGAAGCTTCGAACATCTGTTCTAACTCGGTCAATAATCTGCTTCGAGGTATTAATAACCACTAGGTGAGGCACGAGGTGATGATGAGAATGCACTTCATATGGTTTGGACTTTGGATTAGGGGTTTGGAAGGTTTGATGTTTTGAACTCACGTGTGGAGAGTTGGTATTTATATGTATGGGGTAAAATTAGACCTGTCAAAATATGACCCGAATCGAAAAACCGACCCGATCCGTCCGAAAATTTTTGGATCATAACCCGAAAAAATTAACCCGAAACCCGATTTTAACCGAACCCGATGACCCGAGAAATTTCTGGGTCAAACCCGACCGGGTTTGGTTCAACCCGTTGGGTCAAACTAAAAAGCGAGAATGGTGAAAAAAAAATTCACACCAAGTCAAGTTTGGTTGCAGTCTCGTTCCTTCCTCTAATCAATAATTGGACTTCACTCCAATCGATTGCTTGAAAAACTAATTTTCTAGATTATTAACATTAAACAAACCAATTAGTTGAAGATGTTATAAGTTAATATCTCTGAAAAAAAGTATATATACTTCTCAAGGTTTGGGCAAACGATTAATAGTAACCAATTAAAATTATTAATAGCCAATCGATTAAAGATGCTCTAGGTTACATAAATGATTATGACTTTATCAAAGCTGAAATATATACAAAATGGGGGAATACCATACTTTTTAATAATACGTGGATTATAAGTTTTCCTATTCTGAATTGATATATGTTTCCTAGTATATGCATACAAGAACTCTATGAGGTCATGTGTTATTTTTTCTTCATAATCAATTTTGAATCTCTTACGATTTGAACTTTGAGGTCAATCATTTCTTGTTGAAATTCTTCTGCCACCAAACACCATGAATGTGAAATTGGGACTTGTCATTGTGCTTATTCACCCCTTAGTCTAACACATGATTGGTTATAAAAATGTTCTTTTTTTTGAGCCAATACAAAAATGTTCCTAACATAGTGAGATACCACTTTATAATTAAATATTAATATTAATGAATACAAAATTTGAGCGTCTTGTTTCCAAAATCCAAATCCTTATATTTAGGCTCAAGTTAGATTATACTATAACTTTTTAGGTAAATAAGCGAGAATGAAAAAAAATTAACTAAAAAATAACAAATAAACTGTTAAAATAAATAGGAAAACCCAGGTTATTTAACCCGTTGACCGACCCGAACCCGCAACAAACCCGTAGTGACCCGACCTGTTTGAACCCGATAAATTTGTGACCCGAAATGACCCGACCTGAAATTGACCCGAACCCGACATGCCGAAACCCGAACCCGACCCGCCCGACCCGATTGACAGGTCTAGGTAAAATGCATTCCTACAATCACGCTCGGGTACAATTTGCTGCTACAGTAAAAAAAAATGCGAGCAATTTCGGGGCGTCCGATTAATATCACGAACGGCCCAGATTAGAACATAATTATTCAACAAAAAAGGAAAAAAAATGGGAGTTGATTTGTTTGAATGACACGGAACGTAATTATATTAAAATTTGACAAGCATGACAAAAATACCCTCAACTCGAAAAAATCAATCAAACGCTTCTTCACTCTTCTCCTTCCCGTAACTCTTCTCCCCGTCGACCCGAACGATGTACAAAGAACCCAAATTCACACACATCGCTACGTAAATCGCTCCCACCATCCCCTAACTCATTCAAATCGTCGATTGTTCTAATTCTATGGAGAAACAAACACAAGAAGGTATGCATAAACTTATAGGATTTTCTAATGCTTGATTTTGATTTTCTAGGGTTCTAGGGTTTGATTTCCAGTAATGGAAGTGTTTATGGTTTTTTGGGGCGATTTTTTATGGTTTTGGTGTGGTGAACTATTATTGATGACTTTGTGTTTATATTTCTAGAAAAATGGTTGCTTATTGATGTATTGTGATGTTTTGAGATTGTGGTTCATAAATTATCAGAAAAATGGTTAATTTACAAGTGGAATTGATTCTTTGATGACATGCTTTTGGTATAGAAGGCATGATTGATGATATTGCCACTGTTGAACTATTCTACTAGAACTAGTTCTATTAATGAGAAATGAGAAATGTGCATTTGACCCTTGAGAAATAGTATATTTTGCAGCATATTAGCTCAAATGGTAGAGCAATGTGCATGTGCACATAGATGTGGGTTCAAATCCCACATAGGCTAATTCTTGATACGATCATGTCTTTTTGTTCGTACCGACTGTTCTTTTGGTTCATGTTTGAATAACCTTAGGTTAATCAAAGTTCATTTTATGGTTCATGTATTTTAGTTCATGCTAGTTATTATTTTCTTTTGTGATTTTTGGTTCATGGTACTTGTTCTTTCGATTCATGTTTTTGCAAGGTAGGTTCATAATAATTCTTATGGTTCATTTCTTTTAGTTCATCCTAGTTATTATTTTGTTTCGTATCTTTTGGTTCATGATAATTGTTCTTTCGGTTCATGTTTTTGCAAGGTAGGTTCATAATATTTCTTATGGTTTATTTCTTTTAGTTCATGCTAGTTATTATTTTGTTTCGTATCTTTTGGTTCATGATAAGTGTTCTTTCGGTTCATGTTTTTGCAAGATAGGTTCATAATATTTCTTATGGTTCATTTCTTTTAATTCATACTAGTTATTATTTTATTTCGTATTTTTTGGTTCATGATAATTGTTCTTTCGGTTCATGTTTTTGTAAGTTAGGTTCAAAATATTCTTATGGTTCATGTCTTTCAATTCTTATTGTTTCTTGCCTTTTTGTTTATAACTAATTGTTCTTTTGGTTCATGTTTATCTAACTTTAGGTTCATCAAAAGGTCATCTAATGGTTCATGTCTTTTAGTTCATGATAGTTATTATTTTGTTTCGTGTCTTTTGGTTCATGATAATTGTTCTTTCGGTTCATGTTTTTGTAAGCTAGGTTCATAATAATTCTTATGGTTCATGACTTTTAATTCTTAATAGTTAATCTTATAGCTCATGTTTTTTAAGTTATAATAGTTATTTTGGTTCATGACTTTTGTTCTTTTAGTTCATGTTTTTATAAAATAAGTTTACAATATTTCATCTTGCGATTTTTTGTTCATAAAAGTTGAACTAATGGTTCATGGCTTTAGACGGTCAAGTTCAAAGCAACTGTCAATAAGGTTCACGAAATTTAATTCACAATACTTGTTATTTGTGTCATGTTTCATAAAATGATATTATGTTGGTTCAAGTCATTATATGGTTAAGTTCATAACAATTGTCATTAAGATTCATGAAATTTAATTCATAATACTTGTTATTTTTTACATGTAATCTAGTACATAAATCGTATTTTGTGGGTTCATGTCTTTATATGATTAGGTTCATAACAATTATCAATATGGTTCATGAAATTAAATTCACAAAACTTGTTACGTGTGTCATGCATTCTAGTTAATAAATGGTATGATTTGGTATGCTAGGTTTATAATTTATGAACAATTAGTAAAAAAAGTGCTCTAAACACTAAGTTGACCATTTGGGCATTTTGTCGAACACATGGTGGGCGGTTAGATGAGCATTGGACATTAATCTTTGTTTTCAATGAAAAACTTGAAAATGTAAAGCAAAACATACACAATCTTTTTTTTGGTCGAAAAACATACACAATTTTTAGAGGTTTGATTATAATCAACAAAAATCGGTCCAAAACACACACAAATGTGTAATCGAAGTACCAAGCTCCAAATTTAAATAAAAAAAACCCCAATTGTGAACTTGGAACCATAGAAAATAGATCTATAACAAAATCTACGAAGAGAAAATATTAATTGGGGTCGGAATCAACAAAAAAAACCAAAACAAATCAGAAGAAGCAAGATACAACAAGCATGGAGAAGAATCGATCGAAATAGGCAAATGAAACCCCACGATGTAAGGCTGAAGAAGACACCTACATCATATGTTCTAATTTAATGAGTGAAAGGACAAAAATAACCCTCCGTGTCTTACTTTTATAAGAAAATCACTTAAACACGTGTAAGTAATCTTGGCCATTAAAATATGAGATCAAACGGCTCATAAATACCCGCATAAAACACTGTAGCAGCATTTCGCATCTGATCGCAATTCTCTTTACTAAGGCTGCATTCGGCTTGTCAATTATAAAGACATTTATTATTTTAATTTATTTTAAAGTTGTGGGTTTGAGGGAATAGTTTTCACCCAAAAAAAAAGTATTTTTTGACTGTTGCTGTTTTTACAAATAAGGCATTGGTTTCAAAAATGTCAATATAACAAATTTATTTGTTGTCATTTATGCATTTCTAACATTGTTTCTAACTGCAGCCAAGAGTAGAGGGCGCCTTGGTAAATGCCAGCCAGAATCAGGAAGGCAGTTCATTCAAGCTAAAGCCAAGGTCTGCTACATTGGACCACCCACCGAATTCAACTATGATCGCCAACACCTTGGTGACGGCCCTCGAACACTTGCTGAAATAGCTCAAGTGCGTCGTCATCCATTCAGCTCAGCTATTAAAACTGCAAAAAAAACCGCTGTCATTTTTGAAAGGGAGGACAAAGATGCTATCTTCTCAGCTGTTGAAACCATTGCCAAGCTGCTGAATGCTGCGCAAGCTGAATGCTGCACAAGCTGCTGCCCTAGACCTTGGTCTGGTGCCAGAATCTGACAAAGCTCTTGAAACTGCAAAATTTTCGAAGGCCAGACAAAGGCGTGTACCGTGCTAATGTCATTTTGCCAGCTTCAGCTTTTACAGAAAAACAAGGAAATATCCTATAACATCTACTACTATCATATATTGATTTAAGTATATACAGTAGTAGATAGCAAGAGTATAATCTGAACAATATATCCGAAATATCCTATAACATCTTATTCACTAATATATCTTATCCACTCACTAAAGCACTAGCCATTAATTTTCCAGCCAAATCCAAGCAAAAGTTGAGTAATTTTAAAGCTCTGAATCTGTGACCAAAATAGATCCTCTCATCTGAGGGTTTACCTGGGAGATCCGTCAAAAACAAGCCCTTATGTGATGATAATGATGACGACGATGACGATGACGAGGGTTGTTTACCCGAGGAGAGATTCGTCAAAAACAAGCTTTCCGTGAAAACATAACCATTCAGTGGCTGGTGCGATGCGCCAGACTCAAAAGGCAAATCAACTGAAGATAGCTCATTTCTACGTGTCACAACCATATTACCATCTTGATCTACCAATAAATCATTAAAAAATAATCTTGCTGGCAGCATACCAAGATTGTTGATGTTAAACAGTTTGTTCCATGTGTAGTTGTTGGCCACATCTTCCATCACCCATAGCTCCAAGGCAAGTTCGGAAGATCCTCCCCGTCTAAGCACCGAAAGCTTGTCGTTGTACTTGAAAAGCTTTAGTATCCTCAGATTCCTTAATTCTTGCGGCATTTCCCTAATTTTGAACTCCTCACGCTCACAATCAAACGACCACATAGAAACATGCAATAGCCTGTCGATGTTGTCTCTGCCGATGTTTTTGCCAACAATCCAAAATATAGTTCCATTTACGAAGCGACCCTCGGTGATAGCTGTATACCCTTGAAGAACATCATCAGGAATTGAACATCTCCTCCACAAACTATCTTTAACTGAGTATAAATCGTAGTACGGTGTCCTGGGTAAGAGCACCACCACCATGAAATCACTCTTCGCAGCACTAAAACCAAATCCAAAATAATGTTTCCAACCCTCAATACGAGTTATTTGTTTTGTAAGACAGATAGACTTATGGGTTGCAGGGTTCCAAACATAAATAGGGGTTCCTCCTAATCGGACAAGACATGCAACCCCATGGATGACATCAACAACAAGGTGATTTCCTTTTTGCCGATGCATTTGGACTGGGAATGGCAAGCCTACATTAGTGATGCATTCGCTACCAGCATGGCGTTGGTGAGGCTGATAGACAGCAAATCCCGTATGGAAAGCCCTATCCAATGGGTTCTCCATCAAGTAGGAATTATGATTAGTGGGAATTTCTGAGACCATAAAGTCGTGATGCAAGGTAATGAAGAAGTCGGACAAAAAGAGAGCGTTCCATGACTTGCAAACGCATCGGAGTTTGCAAAGGCTTTTGACGGGTAGTCTCTTGAGGATCTCAAGCCACAAATCCTCTACATCGGTTGATGTTACTGAGTGCTGAGAGGAGGCAGCAGCGCCCATTGATTGAACAATCCTGCTTCCAGCCAAAGATAAGATACAACATTTTTAAGAGTTCACAAGTTAGGGTTATTGCATTGCATTGGCCTTCAAATTGTAACATCCATTAGGAACACAAGTATCACAGCCTAGCACAATTTTTTTTTTCAAGTATCGCCATATCTAGACGGATGGATAAGCGAAAAGTATAACAAAACTATGAAGCTACCAAGACCTATTCAAGAAAACTACTGTAGTATCTTATATATGTTGCAACCATCCCTCTATGACTATGACTATCAAGTATGAAATCTCTACAATTTTTTAAGTAGAGATCCATCCTAAAAACTGTCATCATGAAAATACAATTTGCCACTCAACTTGAATCCCTTACCAATTATCAAATTACACACCAAACGTAATCAGTTGCAAACATAGATCAAATCAATTTCCAATAACAGTTGAACCAGATCAAGCAGCAACATTCTGCAAGCAAGTAAATTCAAAGTAGAGACGCACTTAAATCGAATCAATCATCTAGCAAACAATCAAAATTCCAATCGATTGAATAAAAGTCTTAAATTGAAATCAATTGGAAAAAAAAAGGCCTGAAATTTAAAAGGTGTAGTACCGATAGAGAAACGTTTCGAAGTCGTCCTTTCTGCCCCAATCCTTCTCGCCGTGGACCACCAGAAGTGCGACGTATCTTCTCGCCGGACCACTAGAAGCGGGCCGTCTCTTCTCGCCAGACCACCAGCTTGCCGTCGAGCCTTTTCGCCAGCCTTCGTCCGCGATTTGCGATTTTTAGCCCTATAGGGCCCTTTTTTTCAGCAATTTTTTTTTAATAAATTTTTTTTATATGAAAATATATAATATTACACAAAGATGGATGGGTGACTAGCAACTAACTGGGCTCCGACACCCTTATTCAGGGCAAAGCACAAACGTTGAAAAATAAAGGAACGAATATTAACGCTAGCTGTGTTACTATGAGCAGCCTGTGTGACTCTAGTTAAATTTCAAATTTAAAACTATCTTTCACACAAATAGTTAGAAAATAATTTAATTGAAAAAGATAGTTTAATAAAAATAAAAATTAATTTTTAAATGTAAGGTGGGGTAGTAATCAATATGGTGATTCGAAAATGTTTAACTTTATTATATAGTTATAGATTTAACCTTCTCTATTAAAAAGACTATTAGATTATAATTTCGTACTTAAATAAATTTATTCCAAAAATAAATGATAAATTTTATATTCTTATGTTAAGAAATAATAAAAATAGTTTTTTTTTAAATAACGAATAAATCAATTAAAAATAATACTTTCATAGGCTTACCTTATACAAATAAAAAATCACATAAAAATGAAGTAAAAATTAATATATTTTATTGTTTTATCTTTGGAAAGAAGATAAATAAAAAAATAACAAACAAATATTTCATTATTATTGATATGTATGATAAGATAAAAATATTTCCTTATCTATATTTACTTTACATAAAATAAAAAAAGATTATGGTCGAAGCATATTTTTAATATTTTCTCTATCTATATTTTCCAAGTCATCACAAATAAAAATAAACAAAAATTTTTTACTATCATGACTATTTTAAATAGTTATTTTAATTCGAGTAATGTGGCGCAACGTAGTGGCAGAAATTGTTACCACTTTAGTTATTAATAATAGATATAAAGAGCATTAGATATTATATATTAAGATAAATATAAATTGATATATATTACATAATATATAATATTTAATGTTATATAATTTATTTTAATTTTAGATATAATCAATTATATACTCAGAATCTATCCTAATATATACTATAGTTTACTTTATGTTAGATAAAATCTTTTCAATATATATAAATTGTCAAAAATAAAAAAAAAAATCGTATGTGGCAAAATCTTAGATAGATCAACATGAGAATGAAATGTACGGAAAATCCTAAGTGGCACATGGTAAAATCCTACGTGGCAGATAGCTTATATTGTGATAGAAAAAATAACTTAAATAAATTATTATACATAATAGAGTCTGCTTCATGTGCGAACGGGCGCCTGGGTGCAAAGAGAGAATAGATCTCCACCGTCCAAAACTACTTTACATAAAATATGATTCGACTATAATCTTTAATTGAAAATTTTCTTTTCACAAAGAAATGAGAGCTTTTCGAAGGAACTTTGTTAAGATCTACGATTTCCTCAAAGTTACAACGAAGATTTGACTGATTATCTTTAATGGAGCCAGATAATCACCGGTTTTTTCCCTGATACAAGCTAATGCAACTCGATTTTGATATTTTAATCATATTTCTCATAAAAATTGTTTCTATTTACGCATCAGAAATAGGAAACTCGATTTTATTAATTGTTTTGAGTAAATTGATATTAGTTATTTGGGAAGACAACCATTAGTATGAACAAATGTATAATATTACAAATTTGTTCATATGTATCACACATTTGTTCATAGCTATCACGCATTTGTTCATAGATATTACACATTTGTTCATCCAATTTTTGTTCATAAGTATTACACATTTGTTCATTTGTATTACATATTGTAGGAAAAATAGAAGATAACAAATTGTACGTGTAGTGGATCCTAATGCGTATTTACAGATTTTTTGCCCTATAATGAAGGAAAAATAGAAGATAACAAGAAATTGAAGATTGTGATCTCCCTTCGCAACACACATTAATACATCCCATTTTGTGATGACAACTTAAGACCTAAAGAGGGGATGATGTTTAGAACCTGGGAACAAGGAGTAAATTTCTACAATGTATACGCAGATGCATGTGGTTTCCAAGCACGTTCTGGCACCATTATAAAGTCTTCAGATGGGACTAACACTACAATTTGGAAATACATGGTGTGTAACCGGGCAGGGTTTAAAAAAACAAAACAAAACAACACTGACTCAAATGGAAAAATTGCACCTACTACATCTAATCCCAAGTTTATTACCAATGGCTTACCAAATCATAGTAAAGAAGATGAAGATGATGAAGAAGATGATGATGAAGAAGAACAACAAGAAAAAGTGAAAAAGTGAAGAAGAGTAACCAAAAGTTATAGTTGCATTGCTAAAATAGCTATGAGACTTTCTGGAAGAAATGGATATTTTGTTAAGAAATTTGAAGAACGTCACACCCATGTTATGCTTGAAAATGGACAAAAACACTTTGCAAAGAGCAATAGGAAGTTGACTTCTTTCCATGAAGATTTCATCATGAATTGCATCCGAGCAAACGTTGGTACAAGCAAGTCATAAAAGGTCTATAAGGAGTTTGTTGGTTCATATGCAAAAATTGGTGCAACTATCATTGATTTCAAGAATTTTAAAAGAGATACAAATTCATTCATGATTGGGTGTGATGCTCAAATGCTTATTGACAATTTGTTTAAGAAAAAAGAAAGATGTGACGCGTTTTTCTTTGAATATGATGTTGATGAACAACATCAATTAACCAAATTATTCTGTTCTGATCCTATTGCAAGGAAGAGCTTATCATATTTTGAAGATGTTTTCTCTGCTGATGCAACATACAAATCAAATAGGTATGAAAAAGTTTTAATTTTGATGAACAATTTGCTTCTATTGATAAACAAATCTCATATATTGATGAACAAATTTTCCATATTGTCACTGTGATGAACAAAATGCTATTTATAATGAACAAATTGCTTATAGTGATGAACAAATCAGATATATTGATGAAGAAATTCTAATACTTTGCCTTAAGGTATGAAATTGTATTTGTACCATTTACAGGAATTCACAACAACAAGAAGACCATTACTTTTGCCTTTGAGTTGCTTCTGAAAGAAGATATCGAGTCTTATGTTTGGCTATTCAAAAACTTCAAAGCTGCAATGAGGGGCCATTAACCAATTGTCATTCTCACTGATCAAGATCCTGCAATAAAAGTTGCAATTGAAAAAGTATTTGACAAGGTTGTGCATCGTTTTTGCATGTGGCACAAAATGTTCAAGGTACCATCAAAGGTTACAAATGATGTGTATAATAATTAGACATGTCAAATGGGTCGGGCGAGTCAGGTCGTAAAATTTCAACGGGTCATGATCGTCAATTTTGTTAACCTTTTTATTAAAATAATTAATATTATATTATATAAAATATGATTTAATAATAATAAAATAATAATTTTATACAAATTTTATAATAAAATATTGAATTTTTAATTGAAATAATATTTTATCGGGTTAGTCGGGTCAACCCAACAGGTTGGTGACCCAACCCAGTTTTTTCCGGGTCGACTAGGTTCGGGTTACTCTTGACCCATTGATTTTCGGGTCGGGTTTAAACGCAAAAACTTCGGACGGGTCGGGTCGGTTTTTTAGGTCGGGTCAAGTTTTGACATGTCTAATAACAATGATTAATTCAAAAACAAGTTCAACAAGCTTGTTTGGAGCAATGAAATTAGTCGGGGAGAGTTTGACGAGACGTGGCATACCATTATTGCTGATTTTGGCCTTGAGTCAAACACTTGGTTGCCGGTGATGTTTGAGCTACGTCACTTAGGACTCATGCGTTCTTCAATGATGTAAACATGGGTGGACTTCTTAGAACAACTTCAAGGTTTGAGAGCCAAAACTTCTTCTTCGCACATTTCATTAGATCCACATCTTCTCTAGTTATATTCATGATGCAGTTTGAGAGTGCAATTGAGTCACAAAGACACAATCAAGAGAGGTGAGACTTTGAATCTTTAACAAGCTTCCCAACTCTAGTGCACCATTGGATTTGGAGAAACATTGTGCATCTGTTTATACCATAAATGTCTTCTATGACATCCAGACAGAAATTGTTGCTTCTGTATTTGAATGTGGTTTAAGCAATTTGGTCAAGGAAGACAACATCCATACGTATCACATCAACGGGCAGTTTGGGAGGGTATATGTTGTGAAACATGAACTACAAAACGAAGAGTTCATTTTATCATGCAATAAGTTCATGAATATCGGGATTCCATGTTGCCATATGTTTTTGGTATTCAAAAACATTGTCTTAAGAAGTTGCCAACTAAATACATCAAGAATAGATGGACAAAGAAATCTAATTTGACCCCTACTTTTGTGATAGAAGGTTCAACAGTTGATCAATGTGATGTGATGGATGAGAAGAAGTTGTTGATTGTTGATTTATTGGGCGAGGTACATTCTTACATTAATTTCATTGGGACAACACAGAGACCTCAAAGAGTTAATAAATTTCTTGAAGGAAAAAAAGGAAACTTATCTAAGTTTATTGGGAGGGGAATCATCTACATCAATAAGGTAGAGTTCAATTCAAACATTCTTGGAAAACAGACCGAGTGTTATTTACCCACATGTTAATGTAGTGGTTTTTACATCTAATGAAGAGGTTTGAAATCTACTGGAACGGTTTTTATGACACTAATGCAACAGTTCAATGTCTAATGCAGCGGTTTCTATGTCTAACTCAACGGTTTTTGAATGTAATTAAGGAAATTGTTTATTAAAGCTAATGAAGCGGTTTTGGTAGAAATTGGTGAATTATTAGAGCTTCTTATATATTTATACACTAATACTATATCAATAAATCTCATAATAGTAAGTATATATTTGTAAATACATATTAGAAAGAGGCTTCATCCTCGCTTTCTGAGTAGACATGAATGAACCAAGAATGGTGCTTCATTAATGTTCTTTAGAATCTGTACATATCATAAGCAGCCAAATCAACAAATGTATGACTAAGGCAATGATCTAAGGAACAAGCATAGTTTGAATTTATATGTTTAGCCAATTATAAGAAGTTGCATAAAGGTTGAGATTTATGGAATAGCTGATAGACTTCAAAATTGAAAACGAATTTAGATTTGAATCCACCACTATAGAAGCGGATTTGTCAATTTTTTAAATTACATATCCATTCACCGAAGAATGTTGTTTTATTTGCTCAATTTCCATTAAAAAGGAACATGGGAATATGTAAAATTGAACAGGTTCCAAATATGGAGAAAGGGGCTAAACATTGATGTTGCCGGAGGAATCGCCGTTGGAGGCTTTAAACGAGATATTGTCGGAGGATGCTAGATGGCGAGTCAGCGGCGATGGGCAAGTCAACGGGGTCGACAAAGGTAGGGTGCGAAGGTTTTTTCAAGGGACATGTGGATCTCACCGATCTCCGAGATTTGAATCGTCGCCAATAGAAGGCGCGTCTTGCCCACCTTGGATTAATATATTCCAAGGTGGGCAAGACACGCCTTGAGACACGTGGGCAAAAATATTTGAAAACACACTTTTTTTAGGCAAACCGTTTCATTAAATTTATTTACCCGCTGCATTAAATTACCTGTAACCCTCATATTGCCCGCTAAAAGTTTATACATTATATAAACTATTGCAAAACCGCTTCATTAGCCCAACTGTTGCAAGAAACCGCTGCAAGTGAATCGCTTCATTACCTCGTTAATTTAGTAGTGAATGTTCAAAAAATTATACTCTTATTTAATCATATAAACAAGCTCATGACATACTCGACGAAAGAAGGCAAATTAATTTCCACCAAAAATAGAAGGCAAATTAATACAAGATCGTTACCGTATATAGTAAGGTCTAGGCCAATATGCAATGGCTTATTGAGAGATTGGGAAGGGCGTTGGATCAAAGGGTTTGTTCATAACCTCGGCTCGTGCACGGTGCCTATGGTGGATTTTTGGGGTATTCTTGATGGTCTTAAGATGGCATGGACGGAAGGTGTTCGCAAAGTTATCGTGGAGTACGACACTCAATTGGTAATACGGCTTCTGAGTTCTACTATTAGTAAGAGTCATCCTCCTTTTAGTCTGGTTATTCAATACCAAGGCTTGATTAGTAGGGATTAGTCTATCCGATTCCGTCATGTGTATCGCGAGGCGAATTTCGTTGCGGATCGTCTTGCTTCAATTGCTTTTAATTATCAGTTAGGTTATCATGTATTGCTTGTCCCGCCTGAGGAGATTAATTTAATGCTCTATGGTGATGTAAGGGGTCAGGCTATCCCCTATTTGCTGACCACTTATCCCTTTTTTCTTATTATTAATAAAACTCCCTTAAAGAGAACGGAGAGTGTCGTCTCTCCTTCCACAAAAAAAAAGAATATTGGTTAAGATAAACAACACCCATATATTGTATATATAAGCTTAATCAATTAAGTTTATTAATTAATCGGCTCTACATTCCCCCCATTGCTTGCAAAATGGCCCAAGCGTTCCTTAGATCATCCGAGAAGCTTCGAACATCAGTTCTAACTCGGTCAATTATCTGCTTCGAGGTATTAGTAACCTCTAGCCCACCAAACTCACAACAAGACTTAACATAATCTTCCGTATCAGCCATGTTCTTGAAAGCTTGTTGCCTCCCCGGAAGCGTGCTCACGCTAAAAGGATCGATGTCGAGGTGGTGCCCGATGCTTTCGTAGCCGCCCAAGCAGCCGTTGAGCGTGGACGAGACCATCGGCTCCTTGTTGGCCAAGGTTTGAAGGCCTTGCTTGATGGTGGCGGTGGTGTGGCGTACGTTGGACCGGGCGGAGTTGAGGAGGAGGAAGAATCGACGCGGTGGCAACCGGTTGCATGCAACGAGGAGTGTGGAGATGGCGAGGCATGAGGTGACTATGAGAATGCACTTCATGGTTTGGATTAGGGGTTTGGAAGGTTTGATGTTTTGAACTCAAGTGTGGAGAGTTGGTATTTATATATAGAGTTAGGTTTAAATTAAACAAAATATTATCCTGAAGCGAACTTTTATTCTGAAACAAATGCACTTTTCCTAGTTTATAGTGCACTTTTCCTATTTCAGGGTGCATTTTTTCGGATTTGCATTTTTCGTACTTTGCAGTGCACTTTTCGCACTTTTTGTAGTACGTTTTTTTCTTATTGCACTTTTTGTATTTTGCAATGCACTTTTGTATGAAAAGTGCACTACGGGATAGGAAAAGTGCATTCGTTTCATGTTTCATGATAAGAGTTTGTTTCATTTGAACCAAACTCTTTATATATATGGGGTAAAATGCATCCTTAGAACAACACCAACAAATTCCCTATCACTTTTTCTAAAATGGAGAACCAACTCCCATTTTCTCTAAAAAAAATTCAGTCCAACTCCAACAAATTTTCCATTTTTAATAACATTATATTTAATACTTTATTTTTACCACATAAATTATTCTACATTACTTAATTAATAATTAATTAAATATTATCTTACTTATGGAAATAAAAATATTCTAAAATCTTAACATAATAAATGATAAATTATTTGTTATTTGACTTATAGGGAAATAAAATATTATAGAATCTTAATCTAATAAATGATAAATTATTTGACTAATAAGAAAAAACATTCTAGAATCTTAACTAATAAATGATAAATTATTTATTATTTAACTAATATGAAAATAAAATATTCTAGAATCTTAATCTAATAAATGATAAATTATTTGACTAATAATAAAAAACATTCTAGAATCTTAACTAATAAATGATAAATTATTTATTATTTAACTAATATGAAAATAAAATATTCTAGAATCTTAGACTAATAAATGATAAATTATTTATTATTTGACTTATAAGGAAATAAAAATATTCTAGAATCATAATTTAATAAATGATAAATAATTTATTATTTGATTAATAAGGAAATAAAATATTTATATTTTTGCATATAAATATCAAAACTTTTTTTTTGTTTCATTCACATAATCAACACTTTTTATCTTTGTCTCAATTTGAAAAAATAATTCTTATAGCTCGTCGATTTGGCTAAGAAAATATGTCGCTTTAATTTTATTTCTCTTTAATAATCTTAAAAGAAAAGAAAAAAGATTATAGATATTTGGAGATCACCCTATATTTTGGGAAATCTCTACAATATTTACGGAAATTCTTTAAAATAGGAAATGAGATGGAGATCACCCTATATTTGGAGAAGCTGTTGGAGTAAAAAAGTGCTCCAAATTCCCCAAAATTTCAATTTTCAAGAATTTGCGGAATCTGTTGAGTTTTCTTAGTCCTTAACCTTTTAAGTTCATCACTAATAGCCCCTACTCTTTTATTTGGTCTAATAAAGTCCTTAACCTATTAAAATTACACAATATTGGTCTTTTTCGCATATAATATGCCTAATTTAAAAGTTTATGCATTTTTTACAAAATATGAAATTTAAAGAGTTCTTTTATAAAACATAAATAAATTGGTTTTTGAAAGAATTGAAAGAGGTTTAGGTGGAAGAGCTTTGTGCATTGGAACCGGAGGGAGGGGTGGCTCAGTGGGTGGTCGAAGCAAAAGGGAGAGTCGAGCACAAAGGTGGTGAAGACGTTGCGAAAGGTGGCCTGATGTGGGAGTTATCATCGATTTTTAGAGGTAGCAGCATCGACTTCGCTAGGCACCTTCGAGGGTTCGATGGCGAAATCGAGGCAACTCCTGATAGAATTGACCGAGAAGACTATAAGGCTTTTGAAGAGGAGGTGGTGGGGAACTCAAATAAGATTTCAGTTTATAATATAGAATAAGAATTTGAGAGAATTTTAGGAATTAGGGCTCTAATGTCAAACATGGAGGAATGTCAAAATGGAGGAAGAGATGTCAATCGGTGATATCTTCCACATGCGAGCAACCACCTTTCGTGACGTCGTCACCACCACTGTGCTCGCCTCTCCCTTCTGCATCAATTGGTGATGACCCCGCATCAAATCGTCGCTCCGCTCTATAAAGTCTCGAGATGTCGATATCGTACCTAACCAATTTCAATTCTTTCAAAAAGCACTTTCAATTCTAAAAAAGAACTCATTTTACTTAGAGATTACTTAATGCTTATATATAAACCTTGCATTAGAATTATAACAGTAATCTTTAATGATTGTTAATGCCCATGTGATCAAATTATATTAATTTCCAGTTGTGCATTATAAGTTTTAACCCTATGAAAATCATGTTTTTGTTCATTGAATAATCAAATTGTACTCCGTGTTGTGATATTGTTGAAGTTGCATACTTTGAGCTTTACTGCATTGTCAAATTTTATACTAAACTATAACAGTAATTTGACATCTGCACTGTTTGAACTGTTTTTCAGGCCATATTATCAATCGATTCAAGCAGTGTCAGCCGTATCAGTGGCAAGTTTCTAGTCACAGTGGCAGTCATAGCCATTGAGTGGCTTGCACTAATTACATTTGACGATGCATATAGGAGGGGGATAGACATTTCTGCCGATGGGGTTTAGTTATGGTGGAGTTTTAAAAAAACTCTATCGGTGAATTTAGCTAAATCTGAGCCATCCAAATATAATTTAACGGTTAGATTTAATTTGTTCTCTCTCCAAATCTATTAATGATTTTTTTTCTTTTTAATTTTTTTTCCCCTAGGATTCACTACTTTACACTAGGGTTTTAGAACTCTATCTATAGAGTTTCTAATAAAATTCACCGGAACAAGACCGCTGCCGATGATATACATGAAGTGCTCTTACGCGTGCCAGCAAGAGCCCTAATTAGATTTAGATCAACAAGTCGAGGGATTAATTCAATAATGTCGGGTCGTTTTTTTCACAGGTTGTACCTTAGGGAGAGTAGGAAGAGACCTTACATGTTCTATTTCCGGAGGGTAGGAGACACGGTCAGGAGTAATTTTTTCAACAAGTAATTATAATATTTATTATTAAAAATGTAATATTATTTTAATCAAGGAATGCCATGTGGCGCAATTTTTTCAACAAACATGATTTCTACTTTTATAATGTACTATGTAGATAATCTATATGAGTGATCCCGTCGCATATGGGCTAGGTTGTTATCTCGACCAGTATCATGTTATATTAGCTTTCGACACGGTAGCATTTGCGTTCAGCTTCAACGATGGAGAGTCACGACCTGATAGACATAGATCTGATGCCTCTACTGAGCGAGATCGGGACGACACTGGATGGGATCCCATATTGGGATTCGAGAGGATTCAGTGTCCTGAGGATGCCGATTGACTACTTCAGGCTCGGGATTGACGAGTTTGATGCGATACACGCTTCGTTGGGACACGAGATTTGTGGACTAGGAGCTTTGGACGAGAGCTTTTGTTTGGTGTCCCGGAGAGTGATTCCTAGGGTCAATGATCTACTCCGAGTGTCCACCATAGATCTGAGTAGCAAACTATGGAGTCCACTTTTTTCCATCCCCATGGCATGTGGCCCTACCCTCTGACCCATGGGTATGACACGTGGGTTGTTCTATGTGATACATACACGTCAGGGTGGTGGCGTGCTTGTATACGACACAGTTGTTGGCAAGGTCGTCGTCGTCACTTTTGAGGGACCGTGGGAGGAGTGGACATGCTTCAGTTCACACGAGTCACTTCCGTCATTGACGTAGATGCAGAGCTCACTCATAGGTGCAGATTTTATTGTATGTTGACCTACTATATTTTGATATATTGTTTTCTTGTTTGAGACGTTCGAGAGTGGATGTATATTGTATTTTGATACAGAGTCTTGTTTTGAGAGTGGATGTATATTGTCTTTCGATATGTTGTTTGCTTATTTTGAGAGTGAATGTATATGGTATGAGAATCGTTTTTCTCTTACGGATCGTAAAATCATGACACAGGGTAGAAGTAAAACTTTGGAACATTGATGTAAAACTTGTGTAGCTGACACATGATTAACTAGTTAACGAAAATTTATAAACTACGTTTGATGAAACCCGATATAATACGCGTTATACGAGATTATATTAAATAGGAACTCTCATGTTTCGTACAACCAAACGGTTTCCGTACGTAGATTATTCCTCCTCCCCGCCCTTCAGCTGATTTTTTTTTAATCTTCGGAGTCCCCCCACTCCGGGTTTTCTGTCCTTTTAGGTACAAGAAAAGATTCCTAGCCCGGAGAGGTTTTTCGATCCTTATTTTATTCGTTTCTCCCCTTATTTATATTGTTGGGCTCCTGCTAGCTTGCACAATTGTGATCGATGTGGGATTTGAAATATGGAAAATCTTCCACATGCAATAGCACATCACCCGACTTTATTGACTCTTAACCTTTTTTCTTTAATTTTTTGTTTTTGAAAAATGATGAAGAGAATGTCCCGCTGAACCGATGTGGGATAATAACATTTATAGTTGTGAGTCTTGATTTTGATCGTTTTAGCATAACCAAAGCCTTTTTATTGATTTTTTATGTGCTTGGGCCAAGTGTTTGTTGTTTCTATTTAATGGGCTGATAATATATATTGATCTCAATGAGCTGGCACATGATCGACCAAACAAGATCATTGCCCACTTGACAATATGTATAGAAATATGTACTATGATCCAAATATATACGTACACACACTAGCCCGAATTTTTGCGCACGATTAGTCCAAGCCTCCAATGTGTACTTTAGCCCGCGCGCACACCGGATTAAAACCTCCTTTAATTATAGTATTGGTTTGCCTATAATTATTTAGCAGGTATTTCGCGTACAATCAGTACTCTCATCTTTTCATTCTTCGTCTTCATTTTATCTTTTTTTCCAATCATTTGCTACTGAATTCTCTTTTTATTAATGCTAATATCATGAATTAGCTTTTCTCTAAGCTTAACACTTTGTGGATACCATTTTTGTGCATGCTGGAATATATATCATTTGATGAAGTATATTTGGTGAGACAAAGTCATTTTTCTCCATTTTTTTTTAGATTTTGTTAAACCCTAACGTTTTGCATCTTAAAAATGAGGTTGAGCAAACTGTCTTCAGAAGATGAACCATTGATATTTTAAATCATGATATTTGGTCACCTGAGTGAACATGATTAATTAAGACTGATGGGTTGTAGTGTCGTGTAATATAAATAGGGATATTGGAGTAGCACCTTCATATGCCTTACTTAGGTTTGCAGTTGTATCTCTTGTCTTGCTTCGATATCTGCCTCTACTAGTGTGTATAACCTTGATGTTGACTCCATTGCTTCTATCGCACGCACATTACTAAAACTTGATTGCTTCAGAGTGACCACTCTGAAGCTACAACTGCAAGATGTTATGATGCTACTAATCATATCGCAATAGCTATAGTTGTTGATTCTACTTTCAAAAAGTCCTTAAACTAACTTGCTACAATAAATGGACAACAAGAACAGTACTTGGCTGTCAAAACTGGTGCAACAGCTCATGACTCAGCTCCTATTAAGGATTCTGATCGTGCTAAAATGTCAAGAATGTGATGATGCCAACCCTCATTTTGCACGAAAATTTGTTTATGGACACGAGATGCGTGAGAATGAAACCATTTTTTATGCTGGTTTGTGTAACCTTGATGTCAAGTCTACTGTTAAACTTGTGTGTGTAACCTTGTGGTTGAGCCTGCTGCTGCAACTACAATCTGTGATGGTATCAATATTGTTGTTGTTGTTGTTGTTGTTGTTGTTGTTGTTGTTGTTGTTGTAACGAGAGATCTAAGGAGAACAATAAACAAGATCAACACAGAGATTTACGTGGTTCGGTAACAGTGTGTTACCTATGTCCACGGACAGAGAAAGTGTGTATTATTACGGAGGCTGATTTTCAGAGTACAAAATAATAGGTATTTCGAGAGTTTATATAGTGACTCAAGAAACTCTAATTACAAATTATGGGTTGCAGGCCCAATCAGATCATGAGAGGCCCAAACATAATAAATATTGTATACCGTTTTGTGCGGGTGGGCGCTGCCCCCTAGCCCCCCCCCCCCCCCCCCCCCGCCAGCGAGACCACCGTCGAGGCCCTGCCCCTCGAAGTCCTTGTCGGGGGGGCTCCGCCCCCGAACCCTTGGCGGGTTCCGATCAACGACTGATTCAAGGTATATCAATAATTGTTGTCAATATAAAGTCTACTACTATCAAGTGTTGTAAAGCAACTAATCTCAATGCATGCATCAATGCTCGAGCAACAACCTCCAAGCAGGAATAATCATCATTCACTGCAACATCACCTTTGTCAAGTTGCTAAGCATAACCAGAGGATCACATAGGAGGTGTGGTGTAGAGTGTAGACCATACCTAATGTGGCAAAAGGCGTCTATGATTTTTCCATTGAGGACATGGTTGTTGCATAACTTGAATGGAATGCTACACTTTGATAGGGATTTTCACGGACACCAAGAAAAAAATGGGGTTATTGTTTTCAAATTTGAGTCAAGTGAAGATAGCCTCTCGGTCTAAGAAAATAGGCCTTGGCCTCATTCTTAAGGAATTGAAAATCGGAATGACCATTGAATGGTGTAACGGTGTTTAAATCTTCTTGTATTAAAACGTAGTATTAGTTTTATAGTTTAGTTTTTTGAATTTGAGTGAACTAATATTGTTAAATTCCGGTGGGCCAATATGACATGGGGGTACACACGTCCTTCGGCTCAACAAATAAGCTCATGGGGTTCCATCCTAAAACATGCCTTTAGGCTGGCCAGCCCATATAGACCAAGAGTCGAGACCCAGACCGAACATGCTCTGATACCATGTTAAATTCCGGTGGGCCAATATGACGTGGGGTACACACGTCGGTTCATGCGCACAAGCACGTTCGGCCCAACACATAAGCCCATGGGGTTCCATCTTAAAACCAATTGGCAATAGGAGGAGTAGCCAAGGGTATATATATTGGGCAAGTTATATCAGAACTCCCGATGTGAGATAACAATCTTTCACATCGTCTTTGTATAACTTGGTCGCAAGCTGAATTAAAGAACTTGCAGTATTAATGGTGTTCCAATCTTCTTATATTATTCTCAGTCTTATAATTTTTTGAATTTGTCTCTAATTAGTTTTTTGTATTTGAGTGAACTAATAATAATGTCTTTGTAATTTGATCACAAGCTGAATTAAAGAACTTGCAGTATTTGGCTATCCTATTGAGAATTTGCAACCACAAATTGAGTTTACCATAAAACGACTCATATAGTCATATGGAAGTTTGGTCATATAGAACTAGAGGTGTCAAAAGCTAACTCAATTCGCAAATCCGACGTGAACCATTTGATAATTTTAGGGTCAAAACCCGATAATTTTAACCCGAAACCCGAAATAAACCTAACCCAATAGAACCTGAAACCCGTTAGCTACAACCCTAATTGATTGACCCGTGACCTATAATGAAACCGAATCCGATTCAAACCATTCCGAAATGACCGAACTCGAACCCGGCCGACTCGACCTGATTGACAGGTCTACATAGAACGTCTCATATAATATGTATATTACTTTTTTTTTATTAGGTAAGAATTAGGGTGCACTCCTTACGGAGGGCGCCCTAGAGCATCCTTACGGATGAGAACCATCAGTTCTGGGTGAGTCTTGATACACTCAACAGGGAGACTGTGGCCCAAATTAGCAATTTTGTCGGCCACAATGTTACATTCCCTAAAGATATGGTTAATCGCTAAATCCTGGTTTCCATGAATGGAAACAAGAATATCAGCGATAATGAGTTCGATCTCCAAGGGCACTGAGTTTTCCCTCTAATGGCGTTTATGACCTCAAGATTATCCCATTCAATTACCACTTTTCCAAACATTCTACCTCTTATATGCCTAATTGCTTCTCGGAGGGCAAGGGCTTCAACCTTTAAAATTGATACTTTCCCAAAGTTAGCCGTCAAAATGTCAGTTACCTGGCCAAGGTGATTTCTGAATACTATTCCTCCAGAAGTGTTTCCATTGGACAATCTTGATGCATCGACGTTGACTTTTATGTATCCTGGTTTAGGCTTGCTCCACTTCCTTGGGATTCTTTTTCTAGTGTTTCTTTTTTCCTTTTGAGGTGTTATTGTTTTTTCTTCATCCTCTTTCCAATTCATTGCTTTCTCCCAGTTCCCTATTTGGTTTCTTATATATGCTGCCAAGTCTGGTATTCCTTCGTCGTGGTGTTGTTGGAAAATCAACGTATTTCGTTGATGCCAGAGACTCCACCAGGCAACAGCTAAACACGTGAAATCCTTTTTTCCTAGGAGTTGGTACAATTCACTTAGGATTATTCTCGTCATTTTGTTTAGAGGATCGTATCCCTTGATAGAATTTGCTATGTTTGGGTTGACTTTGCTAATTATGTACATCATATATGGGCATTTTGTCAGTAGGTGAGTTGTATCTTCATTAGTGCAATCACACAACACACAACCTCCCGGAGTTGTGATGTGTTTTTCCCTAAGTCTAGCTTTCGTAGGAAGTCCATTGTTATCCACTTTCCACAGAAAGTTTTTCACCTTTGGATAAGTATCCAGCTTCCACGGCCAGTTGTTTATATGCGGTGATTGTCTTTCTAGATTTGTGATTAAGTTAACTGCAGACGAGGTGGAGAACCAACCATTTTTTCTAGGGGCCCAGTACAGTCTATCTTGAATATAATTATCCGGGATTGGCGTATTTTTAATTTGCTCAACAATGTTATCCGGGAGAATTTGCTTTAGTTCATCTATTTTCCATTTATGATCACTAGTGATCCACGCGTTTACTGTTTTTGTTTCATCTACATTTTTCGGGTCCTTAGCATGTGGTCGAAGGGGGCCTTGAACGAGCCAATTATCTTTCCAAAAGTTGACCGTTTTCCCATCCCCAATTTGCCATATCAGACCTTTATAGAATTCCTCTCTAAGATGCATTAGCTTTTTCCATTGCCATGAGGTGCTTGCTTTTAGTTTATATGAAAATAGATTATCATTTCTAAGGTATTTTTGTGAGATTATCTTGACCCAGATATTATTTGGTTCGGCCAGAATCTTCCAAAGTAGTTTCATTTGGAGTGCTTTGTTCATATGTTCTGTTTTCCTAATTCCTAGTCCTCCTACCTCTTTGGGTTTACATATCTTATCCCATCCCACTAGTGGTTTATAATTCCTATCTTTATTCCAAAAGAAGCCTCTGTTTAACCTATCCATCTCGGAGTGCACATTCGCTGGGAGCATAAAGCTTTGCATTACATAATTTGGTTTTGTAGCTAAGTTAGCTCTGATCAGAGTCGTCCTACCTTCTTGAGATAGCGAGTTTGCTTTCCATTTTGTAAGCTGCTTTTGTGCATTCCCTATAGAGTCTTTAAAAGTGTCCTTATTAACTTTACCATTTATAATTGGGCAACCTAGGTACTTCTCTAGATTTGTCATTGTGGCGATCCCCAAGGCCTGTTGTGCTATACTTTTTTGTTGGGCGGTTGTGTTTTTTGAGGTGTGAAAGGCAATGTTATCAGGATCGGGATTCTAGGATGGATCGTTGAAGGTCTTTTGGATCGGATCGTAAGATCGGATTGCTGAATCGTAAGATCCTACAGTATAACTAAAAGTATGCAAGAATAATCTAATAGATTGTATATTTTGTTATATATGAAGTAAGAAAATGATAAACTTATTAATTTGATTATTAAAAATATTGTAGGATGGACTAGTCAACTATTTTAATGAAAATTATACGTTAATCGTAAAATTATTAATAATATATAGTTAAAATTGTCATTTCATAGGATCGTTTGTAGGATCGTTAGAATCGTTTATAGGATCGTTAAAATCGTATGTAAAATCAGGATCGGATCGAGCATGGGATCGTGGATCGTTTCACATGTATGGATCGTAGGATCGCTAGAATCGTAGAATCGGATCGGGATTCTGATAACATTGGTGAAAGGCTGACTTGTTATAATTAACTTTTTGACCCGAAAGCCTACAGAATTCGTCAATAATAATCTTTACTTTTTCGCATGATCTCTGAGACGCCTTAGCAAATATTATTATGTCATCTGCAAAGGCTAAGAACGAGATTCTCGTCCCACCACGGGCGATAGGGAATCCAATTGTGTTTTTATCTAGTTCGCTAGTTAGCTGTAATTTTCTTGCTAGAATTTCTGATGCAATAACAAACAAGAAATGCGAAAGAGGGTCGCCCTGTCTAAGTCCCCTTTTCGGGTTGAATGGATCCGTGGGTCCATTGTTTACTAGCATCGACAATGACACAGTACAAATACATTCCCTTATCCATCCTATAACTTTTCTATCGAATCCAAATCTTTGCATCACGTCTAAGAGGTATTCCCAATCAACCCGGTCATACGCCTTTTCAATATCTAGTTTTATTGCTATCCAACCATCTTTATTTTTTGTATTTCTAAAAGAGTGAAATATTTCATGGGCTATAAGTATATTATCTTGAATGGCTCGGTTTGCTATAAAGGCGCCTTGGAGTGGATGAATAATTTTGGTTATGACTTTTTTAATTCTTTCTGTTATAATTTTCGAGATAATTTTATAAATGGTTGAGCATAGACTTATGGGTCGGTAGTGATTGGTCGACTTTGGATTTTCTACCTTAGGTATGAGGGTGATAAACGTATGGTTGGTTTGTCGTAAAATTTTCCCTGAGTGGAAAAAGCTTTTCACAGCTTTGATTATAGTTGGTCCCACAATATCCCAGTATCTCTTGTAGAATTCCGCAGTAATTCCATCCGGGCCCGGGGATTTGTCAGAGCCTAGCTTCATTACTGTAGACTTGATTTCTTCATTAGTGACAGCGCTAGTTAACATAATGTTATCTTGATCCGTTATTTCCTTAGTGATCAGGTTGAGATATTCATTAGCATTATTCAGATGAGTTGGTTGTTTAGTAAATCTCTTTTTGAAGTCATTCCTTATTTCTTCTCTAATATTATCTGTACCTAGAATTTGTGTTCCTTCTGTTGTAATGATTTCCTTAATTATTTTCCTATTGCGTTTGCCACTAGCAATCTTATGGAAGTAACCTGTGTTTGCATCCGACAGTTTTATATGTTTTGTCTGAACAAGAGTGGATGTGTCTTATAGAACAGTTTGAATTGCAGGACAATACTTGGTTGAGTGGTTTGTATGAGGAAAGACACCGTTGGGTGCCATGTTTTGTGACTACCCACTTTTGGGCGGGGATGTCAACTACTCAGAGGATCGAAGGTATTAATGCCTTTTTTGATGGGTATGTCAAGTCTAAAACTACTTTGAAACAGTTTGTAGAGCAATACATCCATGCATTGAAGGCAAAAATTCATAAGGAAAACCAGGCAGATTTCAAATCATTCTCACAAAATATCCGTATGGTAACAACTTACAATATTGAGCTATAGTTTCAGAGGGTTTACACTCTTAAGAAGTTTAGAGAGGTTCAAGTTGAGCTATTGGGGATGATTTATTGTGACATAGTACAGTTCCGAGAGAGTTGCATTGGTAAGGAGTTTGTCATAACAGAGGATGTTCAAATTGACAAAAATTTCAGGAAAGAAATGCGCTTCATAGTTGTACTTGAGAAAGACATGTGAGAAGTGAATTGTAGTTGTCGCCGGTTTCAATTTAGGGGAATACTTTGCAAGCATGGACTCTTTGTGTTAATCAAGCATAAGGTGCAAGAAGTTCCAGACAGGTATATCTTTGACAGATGGAGGAAAGATATAATAAGATCTCATACGAGGATTAGAGTCAATTATGACAGTGGAGCGGTTACTCCTGAAATGTTAAGGTACAAACAGATGTTTTCTCGTTTTTACAAGGTGGCGGACTTAGCAAGTGATGATCTAGATTCTTCTAGCCTTGTCATGGATTGGTTAGATGTTAAACTGAATGAGTTGTACATAAAGAAATACCCTGCAACAACTCTCAAACCCATGGAAGGCAGCTCAAGTGGAAACATTCCAACAGATGCACCACCCAAGGTGCAAGATCCTAAGCGAAAGAAAGCAAAAGGGCGTCCGCGTCAAACTAGGTTCAAGGCACCCATAGAAGGCAATACACAGGTAAAAGTCCACCTTATATTTGAATTAGTTCACCATATATTTTAATTGACTTACTACGATTTTTCCTACTACATTTTAATTCAATTACTTGTGTATCAAAAGAACCCAAAGAAGACAAAGAAGAGTGGCCAGAATGTCAGTGAGAATGTTGGTGAATCCTCTCAACCGCCTGGGCTATATTGTGTACACAAGAAAGTGGAATTATGACCCAAAATAATTCTCATGAAATGGTAATTTTCTTAGTTTTCTATATTTGAGAATGTAGAACATATGTTGTGAATTGAATTACTTATGTGTTTATAAATGCAGGGAAATATGAACTATCAATGGGGATTTAGTGAACACATTCAATCATTTAATCACCCATCGAGACCTTACGGAATGATGCCTCACCCAAACGGACCTTACGGCATATTGCCTCATCCGTCTGGACCTTCTCTCATGATGCCTCACCCAACCAGGCCTTACGGAATGATGCTTCAACCTTCCGGTCCTTACGTAATGATGTCTCAACCTTCCGGTCCTTATGGTTTGATGTCTCCACCATCCGGACCTTACGGAATGATGCCTCAACCATCCATGTCATCCTCGGGATCGCTTGAATGAATTTTGTTTGTGTAATGGATTTAGTATGCTATTGTTTTTTGTTGAGTTGCTACTGTTTTTTTGCTTAGTATGCTACTATATTCAAAGCTACTGTTGTGTGCTACTGTTTTTAATGGATACATGTTACTGAATTATTTTATTTCCGACGGTTTGAACTAGTTTATTTCTCTTTTTGTACTTGTGGAAACAAGTTTATTTCCTACTGTTTGAAACAAGTTCTGTTTAGACCTTGTGTTGCTAAAGTGTTGCTTATTTTCTTTGATGTCATTAGAATGAATCAATAGGACCTCCACACAAATACAAAACCAGACAAACACATGTTGTATTACCTTTGATTCTCATTTTATTTCAGCTGTATTTTTTTAGCTTTATAAACCAGCAAAATGTAAGTTAAGGCCATAAATTTAGTAAAATACAAGTAGAATTTGGATGCACAAATTCAAATCTGCACCATTGGCTTTTCATTTCATTACAACAACAGTCTACAACACATTGGTCATTCCTAAACACTAATGTACAAACACACTAGAACTTGTCTCTATATTACACACCAACACAAAGCATCAATAGCTTTTCAAAAAGTTAAAACCAGCAAAATAATGATCAATGCGAAGTAGATTTTGTTCTTCCGCCTTGCAAATTCCAACTCGGGCTTCAATCTTTCAATCCGTCAAAGCAAGTCAATGCTAATAGCTCCCGGTTTCAAGCAAAAAGCGACATACCTATTTCAATTCAAGCAAAAATTCAGTCCAAGAAGTTCTTAATCTTGCCAATTGTCCACAATGACAAAACACTTGTGCTCACTCGGTTTGAACTCGAATGCGACATACCTAGAGTAGTCTGAGCTCAAAAGCGACATACCTATTTCAATTCAAGTGGTTTCCGATTGAGTAAGCTTCATTTTAACACCACAATATGAAATCCAAATTTAACAAAAAAATTAAACCTCAAACTAATACAAACATAAAAATTTCCCTCGTGTTATCAATTTTCTCAGCAAGCCGATACTCAACATATCAAAGTCAAATTCAAAATCCAGAAGAACAAAATAAGCATTTTAAGAAGAACAAAACCAGGAAAAATCAAGAAGAACAAAATCAGTACTATCCAGTTACATTCAAAATAAACAAAATCTCTTTTTAGCTTCATCAACATTTACGTTTATAATGGCTTCAAATTTACCTTTCAAATCTTCAAATTCAAAATAAATAGATTGAAAACAAAATCTCATGAACGTCATCAACATTTAATTTAGGGTTAGAATCAGTACTATCCTATGGATTAGCTTCATCAACATTTACCTTTCAATGCTTCAAATTCAAAATAAACAAAATTTCATGAACTTCATACTCCACGATTAAAAACAAAATTGTTAGATCCAACTTAAACTTGTTACTAGCAATCTATTAACCAAATCCACAGCCCTAACCCTAATTTTGGATCTAATTCAAGCCACAAAATCAGCATTTTAAACTTAATTAGGGTTTTTATTTTACCTGGCTGGTGGCGGAGTCGACGAGGGATCCTCAAGTGGCGGCGGTCGACGGGGCTCCTCAGGTGGCTGGCGGCGGTCGACGGAATTTGAAGGGCTGATGGAGAAGGAGGTCGACGAAGAGGGCTTCCAAGTGGTTGCGACCGTCGAGGAGGGCTCGGGTGATGGCGACCGTTGACGAGAATGGTGGAGCAATATTGCCCGAGTGAATCGCCCGAGTGAATCGAGAGAGGCGCAGGATGAGATCTGAAGAAAATAAAAAGGGTATTATTATTTCTTTTTGAAAGAAATACAGAAAAAAAAAAAAAGAGACGGGGACCACATACCACGTCGGATGCGAGGGAATTCCTCGCCTGTTTTGCGAGCGCCATAGGATTTTCCTTACTTAAACCCTAACAACGTCCCCCATTTCTATCCCGTCTTTCTCCTCTCCTGGCCGCTTTCGTTTTCTATCGTCAACCAACCTCGCCGGCGTTGCCGGTATCCGCTAAACCAGAAGCTGTCACCGTTTACTGATCAAATTCAATAATGTTGAAGAGGAACATAAGGCAGAGAAGAGAGTACCTGTACAGAAAAAGCTTGGAAGGCAAGGAGCGTTTATTGTATGAGAAGAAGCGCAAAATCAGGGAAGCTCTTGAAGGCAAGAATTAGCTATTTTCTCTCTCGTTCGCTTGATTTCTCCAATGCTTTGTTCAATTGAGTGACTTTGCGTGCTATTTTTGTATTTTCATAGAGGGAAAGCCGATTCCTACGGAGCTGAGAAACGAGGAGGCTGCTCTTCGTAAAGAAATCGATCTCGAAGACGACCAAACTGCTGGTATGTATAGATTGTGATGTTTTTTCTTTTCAATTTTAAATATGTTGCTCAATTGAAGTAGGATGCAAATATTCTGCCTTTCATGTTGCTAATTCATGATGAAATTGACAAATTTGTGAACACGGCTAAAGATGTGTAATTGAAGTTGCCTATTAGAATGCTTTTCTGCATTGAATGTTTGTCTAGAATAATAGGTCTGGAGTCTCATTTTGTTGTGATTTTGTGAGAATTTGTGCTCTATGGTTATTCTTTTGCTTTGTCTAGTATAATGGGTTTTGATATGACATTTGTTCTGAGTTTTCAAGTTCCACCCTTGGTTCAACCTATTGGATGTGCGCTGCTTGAAGGAGCTGATGATAAGTTTTTCGATTTTTTTGTGCAGTTCCTAAGTCCCACATTGATGATGAGTATGCAAACGCAGCTCAAAGTGATCCTAAAATTTTTCTAACAACGTCTAGGGATCCAAGTCAACCTCTAGTGCAGTTTACAAAGGTTTGTTTCATATTTCCTTAGAAATCAGTCAAAGTTTAAGGTTGTGCTTCATCTCATCCTGACACCTAAGATGCTTTATGTAACAGGAATTGAAGTTCGTTTTTCCTAATGCTCAGAGAGTGAATCGTGGTACTCAGGTTAGTTTTTGTCTCACTTTGTTCGTTGTCTAGGTTATGGTTCGTTTTTTAAGGCATGCTGTCTTGTATGGTTATTAAATGGTGTTTAGCAATAATGCTATGTACCCTCTTGATATGTCAATATAATAGATCATCTGATGTATTGGGCTCAGTCTGGGTATAATCTAATTTCTTTTCCATTTCACCTTGTAGGTTATTTCTGAAATTATTGAGAGTTGCCGAGCTCATGATTTTACAGATGTTATCTTAGTTCATGAGCATCGAGGTGTCCCTGATGGTCTTATCATAAGCCATCTACCATTTGGCCCCACAGCATACTTTGGATTGCACAATGTGGTCAGTATATTGGTCAGTTTTTTCATTTAGATCTTTATACATCACTTTAACTTTATTTAGGCGTGTTTCATTAATTGAAGGTCACCAGACATGACATTAAAGACAGGAAGGCCATTGGAACAATGCCAGAGGCTTACCCTCATCTTATTCTTAATAATTTTACTACCAAGGTATATGAAATGCCTATCTTTATCATGGGTTTTTTTTTGCCAGAGGCTCTGCCAATGCAGTATATTCCTGGGTTTTTTTTCTAACATTTTGTAGCTGATGTTTTGAATAAGGTTCTCATTATGAAGTTTTCATTTTAAATAATTATGAAGTTTTATAATGAGATACTTTTCAGTAATGCATAAGTTTTTCACACGTAAGTATACTTAAACTAACAATTAGTATTATCATATTTCCATAAATTAGGTACTGCTAGCTCTATTTAGTGCAGTTTTGATATTGTGTACATTGCTTTATAAATGTGGTTGCTTTATGATGTTGCCTAAAAGTTTTTATCTTCTTTTGGTATAGAAGAGCAATCTAATAAATAATAATCAGCTTTCTGTAATTAAAAGTCTTGTATTGCTTGCTATAAGTACTGCTAGCTCTTATAATTCTCTTACTTTTTCAATAGCTTGGTGAAAGGACATCAAACATTTTGAAGTACCTGTTTCCTGTCTCAAAGCCGGATACCAAGCGCATCATTACTTTTGCTAATTCGTCTGATTTCATTTCATTCAGGTTAGCTATGTTTTTGGGTCATTGAGCATTTTTACTTTTGGAGATTTAGGGTGATAAATTGATGTACTCTCAAGGCAAAAAAAAAATGAAACCTTTATTTTTGGGTTTCCCATAAATTGCTCTTTTGTTGTATTTTGATAAATGTCATTGTTTTCTTAGGCTCTGTTTTAGAGTGTCTTAGGTTTTGTATGTCTTCCAAGGAGATGGATTAATTAGCATAACTATTATTCTTAACTGCAAATTTGCTCTAACACATTTCTACATTATTTATATGAGTGAGATAAGAGCGATCTTCAGCTGTACTACAATTAAATTCAATTGTTATTGTGTGATGTCTTTTAGTGCTTTGGTGAGTTATGGGCAATCTGTTTCAATAAAGTCCTTGAAACCCCTACCATTCCATTTCCTATCGTTATCTCAAACTGTAAGCTAGCAGCATTATCCAATAAACACTTATCTTAAAAACTCACCCACAATACACACAAAAGAAGAGGTGGGGAAACTACACCACTCAACTAGGTGAAGAAAGGATGACTTTGAACCCTGCAATAAATGAAGATCTGCATTAAAAATTTAAATTTGTACTTGACAGTGGAATACAATTTTCTGAGGGATTCTGGTGAGGATTTTCACAAGGGTGTCTTATTTAGGCCACATATATAATATCTTTAACCATTTCTAATTTCTGAAAATTTACAGGAATCATGTCTATGAAAAACGCGGTGGTCCAGACTCGGTGATATTGAAGGAGATTGGTCCTCGTTTCGAGTTGCGACTCTATCAGGTGAGTGCATGCATGACCTGTTATTCTCTTCCATTTGTTGTAGTAACAATCACAGGAATTAGCTTTTTGCTAACTTTCTTTTAGCAGTGTATGATTTGCCCTTTAAATTCGTCGATGCAGATTAAGTTGGGGACGATGGATCAAGCTGAAGCTCCAGTTGAATGGGTATACAGACCTTACATGAATGCATCCAAGAAAATGAAGGTGCTTGGTGATTAGCAAGTCTGATGGGGATTTTGATGATGTATTCTGATATTATCCTGGTCAGTTCATCAGTTTAGCTTGCATCTGATTATTCCCCAGGAAGCAAAGTGATTTTGACAATTGTGTATCCTTGAGATTATTTGTAGAACACACCAGGTTATCCAGCAAATTTTGAAAAACTCACCTCATCTTCTATTAGATTCTGGACTGTTTTTTTTTTTTTTGCTCTCTCACCTCATCTTCTATTAAATTGTGTATCCTTGATGATGGGGACTGTTTTTTTTGCATCTGATTATGTATTCTGGACTGTTTTGATATACACTGTTAAAGTGAGACTCTTCCTATTGTCAGCTTTTATGCAAGGGATACCAGTGTGTGGGAGATGGTTAGGCCATAGCATTTGTAAGCCCTTTAAATGTAGATCATAGAAAAAGAAGCCATAAATGACAATCAAATATAGTCGTTCCCCTTTTCATATCCCAATAATCTATTTTCAAAAATAAATTCATTTTATTATATAGTGGTATTTCCAAATTTGAACTAGATTTATCTTTTGGAATAATTTAAAATTTTAAAAACAATTAATTAGATATAATATAGTTACACACAAGAACATGTGAAATTTAACAACGGTTTTTCTATCCTCTTCCCTAAGGGCTTTTCTATCCCCTTCCCTAAGGGCATAGGATAAGAATCCGAATTATTCACAGAAGCATTTTCTACGGTTAGAAAAATCGATTTAACAATGGTGCTAGTTGTTGATATTTGAAACAGTCTAAAACAGGTATTGATGGACACCCAAGTGACCCAACCAAATGAAAGTCTTCACTAAAAGTGAAGGAAACGTGCCCGATATGATAATCTAATCAAAATTCACCTTACATAGTCAGTGGCTTCACTTGTGAAGCATTCTTAGTGATGGTTCCCACAAATTTATATATATGTCATTGTCACATGAGCCGTCTACTCTAATGTTTACAATTGTCAATTGGTTCGAATTAGAAATATAGACAACAAAAAACGAATATACACATAAAATCTAGTGAATAAACCTATATATACAAGACTATAGTGTATTTAAAATATAAATTTTCAAAATTAAATGACGTACAAAGAAATAGATCTTTTATACGATTAAGCCCGATTGAAAAATAAATATGGGTCAATTAAAGCTGAAATCATTTTAATTTTTAGGCCAGAAAATTCACATTAAATAAAGGGAAATTTTTTTTGGTGACCTTAAGGTTTTGCCTTTTCCTTTTGGTACCCAAGAAAAAAACTTATTCCTCTTGGTACCCCTGAGGTTTTGGCTTTTCCCGTTGATGCCCCTCTCCGGTTCAAATTAGCTAATTTCAAGCTTACCATTATGTTCATCATCCTTAAATTAGTAGAATTCAACTCTTAAAACACTTAGATTCATAACCAAACTACATCAATTTGAATTTTTAAACAATCCTCTATTTTAAGGGGTTGGTTTACAAAATTGTTTAAAAATTCAAATTGATGTAGTTTGGTTATGAATTTTGATGTTTTAATAGTCAAATCCTACTAATTTAAGGGTGATGAACATAATGGTAAGTTTGAAATTGGCTAATTTGAACCGGAAAAGGACGTCAACGGGAAAAGCCAAAACCTTAGGAATACCAAAAGGAATAAGTTTTTTTCTTGAATATCAAAAGGAAAAGGCAAAAACTTTGATTTTTGAACCGGATCGGGTTTTGGCGATTAGAGTGTTGGACCGTGTCCATGACACATTCCACATGCAATATAGGGTCCCCTCACACTTTGCACATGCAACTCTCATGCATAAACACTTTCTAGATATTCCCCCGTTATTAATTTCGTTTTACAAAAATACCCCTCTTAGCTCTTTTTTTATGACAAGAAACTCAACTTCCATAGCAAATCATGAGATTTATGCCATTTGACAAGAACTACTTATTAGGTAAACTGATTTGAACCAATCACCTTGACCTAATATTAAAAAGAATAGCGAGTCTTCTACCAAAAAAAAAAATAGTGAGAATTGGTTTTGTCCAACAAGTAAAAGGGTTAAATTAAGGATTGAACATAAGATCTCCCGACATCTTTGATACCCTTCACTTATTATTATTTTTTTCAAACATACCCTCCAACCATTATAACTACCTAATGTAAAGTTTATTTTTCAATGGTAAGGAACACGCCTTAAGTGGGAATTTCTGGGTTCCAACCGACAAGAATCACAAGCTAAATAAACTGAGTTGTACTGAGCGAATGAAAGAAATGATACCTTTTGCGTACACTATTTGTTAATATGCCTTGAATTTGTTGCTTATCGGTACTCTCCAAGTGTTCGGGGGCAACGCCCACCTGCCAAAACGGTATGTTATGTTTTCTATTAGTTGCTTTATTGTGATCGGTTTTGGACTTACGACCCATAATTAATCTGGTTAGGGTTTCATGAGTTGTTATATATACTCATAAAATGCCTTAATATTATAATTTGTTCTCATTAGCCTTCATAATAAGAATTCAGTTTCTTTGCATGTGGACATAACTAACACTATTAGTGAACCGAAATCTGTCTTTTTTCGCTTTTATTTTAATTATACTTTTATTAGTTATAGTAATAAAGTTAAAATGAAGGGTAGCTTTATAATTTCATTTTTTTTCAGTTTTAATGGGTGATTAAGTGAGATATAACCTATTATACGATTAGTTTTCGATTAATCATCCTTAAAATTTTGTTTTAAAAAAAAATACATGTTTATTTAAAAAAGATATTTAATAAATATATTTATATAATAATAATACATGGTGACCGTTATTACATACGACGACATGTGGGCCTGATACAAACTACGAAATTTGAACCGTCCAACTTTGGTGGACGGTGCATCTCATACAGGTGTCAGATCTTGAAGGCCCCGATGGAGCCCGTAATGTTTCCTCTTGTGTAGGGAGTTTGACGCATGTGACGTGCACGTGGTCTTCATTGTATGAATTACAATAATGCCACTCTTTCTGTCTTCCTCAGGGACCCCAAGAAGAATCTCCGGCTTCTCTACTTTTATAAAGGTGGACTCTTTGGATACTAAAGTGGACTCTACAGACTACAATACATGTTGAAATCTCCCTTGCCATAAAATTAGCTGAAAAATTGAACATAGAGAAAGTGGGTTTCGAAGCTATGGCGGATTTACCACCACTTCCCAGTCAGAGGTAATTCTTTTATAAGCAAAAAGCTTTCTACTTTCTCTTCCGTTTCAGTTTTGCTTGAATCCTCTGTATTGTAGCTTGTTTTTGGAACTAAAATTGGTAATTTTATCCATTTGTTTAATGGGATCATGCTCAATTGCTCATCAAGTTTAAATCTTGTTTAGTTTTGGGTTTTATTATTGCCTTGTTCAATTTCACTATTGGCTTTTCTCTCTTCTATATTAATTAAAGTGATTGTTTGGATTGAGGGCTTGCAATTTGGGAAAAATTTCCTTCCTTTTTATCTGGATTGGAACTTTGAGTGGTGAATACAGGACTTGTGAACTGAATTTAAGGTTTAGGGTTTTCAAAAGTGTGGATTTTAATGCAGCAATACCCATGTGCTCTTTGAAGTGAAAGAAACAACAGATAAACATGATAGAAGTATCCTGATTGCAACCCATTTTGATTATTCCATTTGCAGGCCACTTGTTTGTTTGATTAATTGCGTTGACTAGTTGGTTGGATGATGCAGGAGCCTTTTAGTTTTGATTGTTTTCTGATTAATTGAAGTATCTCAAATGTTTGATCATCAGCTTAGCTTCATAATTGCTGAAATAAGATTTTATTTGGGGGACTATACAATTTTTTTTTTAAATTTTGTGAACTTGTTTCTTTGTCCATCACCATTGTTACACTTGCACTCCTTTACGAAAATCTGTTAGATTTTATTAATCCAATCTCTTTCCACTTCCCCAAATGCTAGGTAGAATGGTACGAATTCTTCAATGAAGTGCGATCTTTGAATTGGAACCCTTGATGTTAAATACTTAAATCCCTCTTTTAAGGTCCAAATTCCACACATTAACCTATGATTTCTGCCTCAGTTTGGTGAGTTTTCAAATGTATAATTTTGTGTTGAGAAGGTAATATATAGGGAAGATTCCTCTGATTTGATTATGCTTTCATGCTTGTTCCATTCATATGCTTATACTTCTGCGTTGACACTTTATGATAATGGAGAAATGAAATAACTTCTTGTTTGCTTGAATAAACTGGTTTCTATGATAGTTTCTTAGTGATATAAAGAGATTCCTGTTACACAAACTTCGCAAGTGGTGTATATTATTCACGAATTTATCTTGCCATATCTTTTACCTCTTTTTACTTCAGTTGCCTTAATGCCAAAATCTCAAAATAATGGTTTGATTACAAGGGATGCAATTGTAACATTTTTGGTTTGTTTGCTTTGTTTTGGAAAACAAGATTCAATATCTTAGCAATATATTGAAAAGTAACATTTTTGGTTTGGTTTATTTGCTTTGTTTTGGGGCGCATCCTCATGCTCCTTGGCTTTTATACACTGCCTTTGAGATGGATTTAGTCCCTATATCAATGTTGGTGCATTCTAACTAAATTCAGTTATTATTGTCACATAGCTGAATTTCAGTTTTTCTTGGGTCTATCGGGCGTACCCCCTTGGCAGGGGTACCTCCATCTTGACCCCCGGATTCAGCTGTAGCAGAGCCTCACTGGGTCAATGATGAGTTTTCTGCTCATGAAGCTGCAGCTGTCTATTATGCTACTCAGGGATGTATAATAAGTAGTAAAATTGTTGATTGTCTAATAAGCCGATATAAACAATATGCTAAGAAACTTATTCTATTTCTCCTCATAATGCTATGACCCTTTTCTAGGTTACTAGGAAAAGTCGCTTTAGTAACTGGCGGAGCAATGGGAATAGGTGAGAGCATTGTTCGACTCTTCCACAGGCACGGTGAACATGTCTGCATAGCCGACCTGCAAGACGAAGCCGGAGAACGGGTCCGAGACTCCTTCGGCGGCGATCCGAATGTTTGCTTCGTCCACTGTGACGTCACAGTGGAAGACGACGTTCGCGCTGCAGTTGACCTCACCGTCTCAAGGTTCAACACGCTCGACATCATGGTCAGCAACGCGGGCATTTCAGGATCGCCTTGTAGCGGCATTCGTGAGTTTGAGCTATCCGAATTCGAGAAAGTGTTTGATGTGAATGTAAAAGGCGCTTTCTTGGGCATGAAACACGCGTCCTTTATTATGATCCCTTTGAAGAAAGGAGTAATCATATCCCTTTGTAGCGTGGCGAGCGCCCTTGGAGGCTTGGGCCCGCACGCTTACACGGGCTCTAAGCACGCCCTTTTGGGGCTTACTAAGAGTGTTGCTGCTGAGTTGGGTCAACATGGGATCAGGGTTAATTGTGTGAGCCCTTATACTGTTTTGACAAATTTGGCTTTGTCTCATTTGCCGGAGGACGAGAGGACGGATGATGTGAAAGAAGGGTTCAAGTTATTTGCAGCGAAAAACGCTAATTTGAATGGCGTGGAGCTGACAGCGGATGATGTTGCGGAATCTGTGTTGTTCTTGGCTTCTGATGAGGCTAGATACATTAGTGGAACTAATCTGATGGTTGATGGTGGATTCACTTCCACAAATCACTCCTTTAAAGTCTTCAAATCATCTGAGCTTTGAAGGTGAATAATGTAAGTGTATTTTCTCACATTTTTCTTCCATTGCTGTAAATTGAAGTTGTAGTCAGCGTTCTAAAAAATGTTAGGCTGACCCTAGGCGGAGAGGGACCATCTAGCGCTTAGGCGGCCTAAACGAGCGCCTAGATGGACTAGACGGTCGCCTAGACGAGCTGGAAGACAAGGCAGGATAACACCTTCCAGTGTCTAGGCGGTGCCTAGACGGAGCTATGCTGGGATTTTTAGAACAGTGGTTGTAGTTTTTGTGGGTAGGCATAGTTTTTGAACTTGTAATTTGTGTCAATTCCAATTTGCTCTTATCCATTGAACACCCAAATGTTGGGATTTGAGATGTTGTTTCAGTTTCAGCAGACTGTTTCTTTGATCATATACAATTTCTAGTTGTTTTTTCAGAATTAGTACGTGGAGAGATTTGATGTGTTGGATGATCTAAATGGATGACTCTTGTGTTGAATACAAGATGAAAATTTGTCATTTGTGTCATTATATCATCTTGGTTCTGGTTGGTTTTAATGTGAGTACTACTAAGTTCAAATGTTATGTAAAGTAGGATTGTTAGATTGTATACATCCAGTCCCAACAACCGATGGGCCAAAATTTTTTGAAATCATGCATATAGAGAGGACTGATAAATGTTTTTTAAAATATTTTTTTAATCTTTATTTGCTACTCCGTACATTTTTACTGAAATTATTATACTTAATCATTTTGTAGAAAAATGTAAATTTTATTTTCTGAATTATACATTATAAATTTTAAATTTAAATTTGAAAATAGTCATGGTTAAACCAAAAAGATTTTGAATTTAGACCAAGGCCTCGCTACATTTATTTTTAAAAAATTTTCAAAAGTATTGTTTTGTTTAATCTTAAAACATATGTAAATTAATTACAATTTATATATTTCATAGAAAAAAAAACAATAATTTTGCAAAAACGAGTGTTTTAAAAAAAACAAGTGTAGATCATGGGTCCGGTCCACTTTTTCCGGTCCGGTTTTATGTTTGCACACCTCTAAGAATAATCTATTATTTTTATATATTTTAATAATAAAATATATTAAAATTTTCATAAAAATATATATATTCTGATAATATAACAAATCGGGTCAATCCAACGGATTTTCGGGCTTCAACCCAATGGATTTCGTGTCTATCAGGTTCGATTTATTTCGGGTTTCAGGTTCAAATTTTCGGGTCTTGACCCTAAAATTTTCGGGCAGTTCAAATCGGGTTTGCGGGTCAGGTCAGCTTTTGACAGCTCCTTAAATAGTCACTTGATAATTTATTTAATTTGATCAATGTTATTGATTATTCCATACACTTGAATCAATTGAAAAAGTTTAGGTTTATAGAAGCTATATAATGGTAGATCAAAAAAACTTTTATTCGCTTGAATCATTTTTTGTATAATTGTATAATAGGTCAAATTAATTGATGAGTTATTGGTCTTCTTGGTTTAATTGTAGATTTGGTCTACATATTTAATTAGTAGTATTAGTCATAAATGATCAAGTTTCCTTCTTCATAGTATACATTTACTTAATATGAGAATGAATTAGAGAAATCTAGGGACTTGATTTTTATTATATATTAATTATGGTTAAATTTTATAAACGGACAACATTAATAGGGGAAAATAATTATTTAAATTAATTTATAACTAAATATATAGTACATTAGAAAAGTTTATTATTAATCACTTTTTAATTCATAAAATTATTATACTTGATAAAAAAAAATGAAACTATTAACAATTTTCATATTTATAAGTAGTCACATGATAACTTATTTAATTTGACCGATTTTATGGATTATTCCATTCACTTGAGCATTATAAAGGATTTATAGGTTTATAGAGTTATACAATAGTAGACCAAAACTTTTTTTATTCGTTTGAATCTTTTTTTATATTATTGTATAATAGGTCATATTAATTGATGGCCTATTGGTCTCCTTAATTTAATTGTAAATTTGCTCTATATATTAATTAGTAATATTAGTCATAAATGATCAAAAAAAAATCTTTATAGTATACATGTACTTAATATGAGAATAAATTAGAGAAGTCAAAAAGGCTAGGGATTTGACTTTTGTCCTATATATTGATTATGATTAAATTTTAGAAATGGACAACATCATTAGAAAAAAATTATTATTTAAATTAATTTGTAACTATAAAGTCACAATTAACATGTGTACAAGGCCAATGAGGCAATGATAGTTCGGATTTGATATCCGTATCATTCGTTGAGTTTCATGGAAAGAAACTGTTACAATCCTCCATTAGTGATTTAGTGTCCCACCATCTTAACCCATTAACCAATCAACCATACCATACCATGTATCTTACGTGAAAGCAAAACCAACCACATCAAACACAAACACTATATGGTTACATTCTTTAAAAAGCAATTATTTTCCCTCTCCAAATTAATAATGTATTTGCACTCCAACTTGCTATAAATAGCACTTTTTGTTAAACTGATGCAACATTTTTTTCCCTCTCATTCACTTTCAAGATCTTAATCTCCCATGCATCAAAATCACCTTTTAATTGTCCAAAGAATATGTCTCTCAAGATCTTGTTTCGGGTTTTCGGATTCGCCCAACTTACATTTTTCTGGGTTTCATCATCATATCTTTCATCTCAAGACTATCATCTTGCATCCTATAATAATGACTCAGTTGAATACCACAAGTTCAGAGAGATGAACAGGAGGAGTTTGAGAGATTGCCTAGTTTCTAGCCCTTTTATAGAGATCAACACGAGTTCGGCTTCGGGGATGATTTCAGATGAAGAGAACATCACAGTTAGTGTCTCTGGAATTATTAATCCTTCTAAAAATGATTGGGTTGCCATGATTTCTCCTTCTCATTCTAGGTAAGATAAGGTATCATTTTATGTATAAATGTGTGTGTGTGTGTGTGTTTTAGGACAAGATAACATTGTATGTATAAATGTGTATCTTTATCAATTTGATGTGTGTTTTGCAGTGTGGAGAATTGCCCTTTGAATGGAATTATGTACAAGGAAACTGGGGATATAAGCAATCTTCCTCTTCTTTGCCATTATCCTGTCAAGGTAAGGAAGATAGTCGCCATTACAAATCATCATCATCACTGAACCAATGAGGCTCTGCTACAGCGGAATCTGGGGGCTCAAGATGGGGGTACTCCTGCCCAAGCAAGGGAAAGGGGTACGCCCGATAGACCCAAGAAAAACTGAAATTCAACTATGTGACAATAATAATTGAATTTAGTTAGAATGCACCAAAATTGGTATAGGGACTAAATTCATCTCAAAGGCAGTGTATAAAAGCCAATGAGCATGAGGATGCGCCCCAGAAGATAGTCGCCATTACAAGAACAAATAAAATCTATTTCGTTAGATTATACTTTAACGGTTCAGATTTCACCAACTCCACCTGTAGAGTTAAATCACAAAAGTGATCTTGTTTTCTGTGTTGCCAAAAGGACCATCCAGTAGAGTTATATCACAAAAAGTGATCTTAAAAGAGTTCACATGATCCTTGATACAATGGCAAAGTTAATTTAATAGAGTTTACATGGAAATTGGTTGCAGTTAAGTGCTTGATCAATGATCATGCTTCTTAGATGCTAATACCGATGGTGCACCTAACTTAGCTTTCATTCCATTCTATGTCAAATTCAATTGAAGTCTAATCTGCAAAACAGGCTTTTAGTTATATGTGTAACAAATGCAATTGGCCTGTTTAGTACCATTTTTCCTAACTAACTTAACTAAGTGTTATGTAATGTGTTAAAATGTATAGGCAACTTATTTGAAGAGTGATCCTGACTACTTGAGTTGTAAGAACTCAGAGTGCAAGAGATCAGGTTCAAATGGGTGTGCAATTACGACGTGCTCCGCCTCAGTAACATTTCATGCCATCAACATAAGAAGTGATATTGAGTTCATTCTATTCGCCAATGGATTTGATACTCCTTGCATCCTTAAAAGAACGAAACCGCTGAGATTTTTGAACCCAATGAAGCCTCTATATGGACATCTCTCAAGCATAAACTCAACTGCTACCTCGGTATGATTCAAACATTCTAATTGATTAAGCTATCTCAGTTTCATGGAACTGAGATTTTGTTCAGTTAGTGGCTTAAGATGGTTTCATCTCATATAATTTCAGGTTTCAAAACATTACAATTTACCAAATTGAAGTTTGAATTGATATAAAATGCAGATGAGATTAACATGGGTTAGTGGGAGCAAAGATCCTCAGCAAGTTCACTATGGAAATGGAAAATCTCAGACATCAGAAGTCCTTACATTCACTCAAGACGACGTTTGTGGTAGCTTCTTACAACTTGCTTAGTTTCCTGATTAAGATCAACATCTATAACAAAAAGATATGCCATATGTCTATAATCCACATAGTGTACTTTGTTATGTTTTGAGCATTCAATTTTGTTCAATTAGGTATTGCAAGTGCTGCAAAAGACTTTGGATGGCACGATCCCGGATACATTCATACAACTGTCATGACAGGCCTTCAGCCTTCATCCAACTTCTCATACAAATATGGAAGGTAGCACATTATGCATTTAAGCTTGAAGTCCTAACAAAGCCTTAAAATATGTTGTGCCTTGTAAGATAATTTAGTAAGCATTGAAAAGACTAATGAATGTAAGAATGTATCCTATGTGAAAGACGGCTTCGGCGTTGTGTTTTGGTTCTATGTTTCGGCTTTGCGTTTTGGTTGCCTTGTTTGCTATCTGTGCTATGTGGTCCCGTCGGGTCTTTTGGACGCTCCCCCTTTGCGCTAAGCCAAGGGTGCCCCCATCTTGACCCTCTAGATTTCCCGTAAGGGGAGTTGCACTGGGTAAATGTTGTTGTTGTTGAAAGGACTATTGAACTAATGATGCAGCAATTCATCTGGATGGAGTGAACAAATCCAAGCTCGAACGCCGCCAGCTGGAGGGTCAGATGAAGTGAAGATCATAGCGTTTGGTGACATGGGAAAAGCTCCTTTTGACAACTCCATTGAACACTATATTCAGGTAGCCTCTATTGTTTCTTACATGATCTAGACTAACCAAATTCTTTGACTTGGATGTTCATCAATGGTTTTTGTGTTGTGACATAGCCAGGATCAATCTCAGTAACTTCAGCCATGGCCAATGAAGTTGCAACGGGCAACGTGGATGCCATCTTTCACATAGGAGATATTAGCTATGCAACCGGCTTTTTAGTTGAATGGGACTACTTTCTACACTTAATCAACCCTGTGGCGAAACACGTCTCTTACATGACTGCCATTGGTAACCATGAAAGGTTAACTCTTTGTACTTCAAACTCTTTTAATTCCTTTGTATTGATAATGAATTGCCAATATATTACTAGCTAGAAAACAAGAGCTACTTTGAAACTCTTTCAATTTCTTTTACATCTAATCAATGTTCTAAAAGATAGGCTTGGCGACCGCCTAGGCGCTAGGTGGCACTAGTGGACTAGCCTATCCACTCTAGATCCCACCAAGGAGCCTAGGTGGTCGCCTAGACCGTATATGCAGCTGCCTACGCGCTAGGCGGGCTCTCACCATTCCGACTAGCATCTTTTAGAACACTGCATCTAACTCTTTCAATTCCTTTGTTTTCGTTCAGCTTTGAGTTTTCAGTTTTTTTTTTCAAAGCTAAAATCAAGAGTTTGAAAACACATTATTGTGGTTTTTCAAATTTTAGTTGTCGATTTTAATAACTAAGGTGTGAATTCTAGAATATAACATATTTTTTAAACAATTATTGTGATAACTATACAGTGTTCTAAAAAACGCTAGGCGGAGAGGGACCGCCTAGCGCCTAGGCGGCCTAAACGGTAGCCTAGACGGACTAGACGGTCTCCTAGACGGGTTGGAAGGCTAGGCGGGCTAGCACTTTCCAGCGCCTAGGCAAGGCTTAGACGGAGCTAGGCAGGAATTTTTAGAATAGTGTAACTATAAGATAATAAAAATATTTTAAAATTGGGAACTCAAAGTTGAACCAAACGAGCTCTAAAAGATCTGGGTTTTTGTTTCTACTTAGGGACTACATAAACTCAGGATCAGTATATCCAACGCCTGATTCGGGTGGCGAGTGTGGAGTTCCCTATGAAACTTACTTCAGAATGCCAACCTCAGCCAAGGACAAGCCTTGGTATTCTATTGAGATTGGAAGTATTCACTTCACTGTGATCTCCACAGAGAATGATTGGAAACCACATTCAGAGCAGGTCATAAATTACTCCAAATGAGCTCTTACAACAATTGAATTACTCAAAAGTTCTAAACCTCTTTGCTCATTTTCCCTTGTCCATAGTATGAATGGATGAAAAACGACATGGCCTCAGTTAATCGGTCTAGAACACCTTGGCTCGTCTTTGCTGGGTAAGTTAAAGCATGGATGTATGAAGCATAAACTTGTTTCATGCTTGTTTCTTAAGTTACTAACTTGATCTACAAATTTCAGGCATAGACCAATGTACACAACGAGCGAGGCAGCCCTTCTTAGTGTCGACGTGCTATTTGTAGAACTTATAGAGCCATTGCTCCTAGAAAATAAGGTCTATTCCATGACTTTCAGATGCCTTGTTTTCTCTTTTGTAGTTATTGTTTCTCCAAATGAATGGTGTTGAACTAAATTTGAGTTTGAAGGTTGATCTAGCTATATTCGGCCATGTACACAACTATGAGAGGACTTGTGCATTGTACAATGGAGAGTGCAAAGCCATGCCTGTGAAAGATGAGAAGGGCATAGACACTTTCAATAATACTGAATACACCGCCCCGGTTCATGCTGTGATAGGAATGGCAGGCTTTAGCCTGGATGGATTTAGCTTAATTGTGAGTGAAAACTTGTTTTCATCTTTGTTTCAAATTGGGTTTTCAGTTTGTAGTACATAGAATAGAGGGTTGATGAGGAAGTTCTTACTTTCAAAACTCAGTGACCAATTAAGGGTGCGTTTGGATCACGCATTATAGTTCATTATAATGCAAGTTAATGCACTATAATCTACGATCCAAATGGACCCTAATAATGTTAGATGAAATGCACATTAATAATCATTAGAAGGTAAGGCAATGTTTCTTTTACATGGTTTGTAGGGACAAAAATGGAGTTTATCACAGATATCCAAGTATGGGTATACAAGAATACATGCAACCAGGGAAGAATTGAAGTTTGAGGTTAGTATATGCATACTCCCAACAATCCCCCTTGTGCAATGTTCATATGATTTGACATTGATTAAAAAAACACCAAAATTTGAACCTTAAATCCAATGAGAAGAAAAACATGTACTAGACAATCAAGTTCTGACATTACACTAGTATGCTCTTGCCGGTCTCACGGTTACCTTCTCTTAACGGCCTCTCAGACTACTAGGTTTACCTGGTACCCCGAAATCCCAAATTATTACCTCTTCAAACAAAAAAGTTCTAACATTACACTCGATTAAATTATTACTCTTTCAACTTGAATGTAATTTCTCCTTAACTTGTTCTTGTTGCAGTTTGTGAACTCTAATAGCAGGCAAGTGGAAGACAGCTTTCGGATCATAAGGAAACACACATGAAAAGACATGCATATGTAATATGCAAAAGGCTGCTGATTGATCTTCATAAAGACAACTGTCTTTGAACGCTGGATTTGGTTGCTTGTCATGAAATGGTATATTTTCAGGCGCTCATCAATGAAACAATTTGGCCTTACCAAACTCATATGCACAACTAGCAACTTGAGCATTTGACACAAATATCACCTTAACTTGGTAGATGTATATGTAAAGCTTCATTGATTGGATAAGAAATGGAAAAAAAAATATTGTTATAGTAAGTGATAACTGTTCTTGTTGGCAACACTGTTAGAGAATTCCAAAACATTACATAGTCATGGTTTCTCCAACTCTACCCCTAAAGTTTTTTTTCCTAGTCAACAAAGAAAAAAAAAATCCATCAAAAGAGTCTATATATATGCATATTCCAGTGACGAATCTCGTAACTCACCAATAAATCATTAAATAAAAATCTAAAATGAAAAACAATTTCTAAAATGATTAAGGCCTAAAACAACAATCTTTTTTGAAATGAGATAGTATTCCAAAGCCTATTAACAGAAGAAAAGCTTATAAGCACATCTAACTACTTCCAAAGCCTATTAACAGAAGAAAAGCTTATAAGCACCATCTAACTGTCTAACAAAAAGTCAAATAAAATCTGGATGAGTAAATCAACAAAAAAAAATGCATTGAAGCACAAGACAACCTCTTCTATGGAGATAGTAAAATAGCCTTAACTCCCCCAAACTAACCGAAAGATGTTTCTGCTTGCAGGTCCGTTTACTGCATCGTTCGTTTGCTTCTTCAGCAACTCCTCCTGAGCTTGCTGGTCGTCATCCTTCTCTCAAAAAGGGGAAATAATAAGCACTAATGTCTATAATAGTATTACAATCATCTCAATAATGTGGTAAAAGCAAGGAAATAATATGTGCAGGATCAGATCTTGATATTGATATATGGAAATAAAAACCAAGCTCTAGAATGACTCATTTGTCAAAAGAGTACTCACAAGAAGAGAGTATGCACGAGCAAGGGATGAAAGTGTCGGGTACAATTCCACAACAGCAATTGCAACTTCCTCGGAAACCTGTGGCACCTGCATTGTAGCACAACAGTACTAGTTGATTACAAGTATAGTGAAACATACTTGGATACAAATAAATAGGAACAAATGGGAACTAACAACATCAACTCAGGCGGGATCTGGGGGGCCATGATGTACCCACTACAAACCTTGCCCCAATATAAAATCGAGAGGGTGTATGAAGAAGGCCCAAGTATTATCATTGCCCGGAAGATCCAAGGAAAAATAAAATTCAGCTATGTGACAACGATAACTGAATCTACTTAGAATGCACCAAAATTGATATAGGGGTTATATCCATATCAAAGACATTGTACAAAAGCCAATGAGCATGAGGATGCGCCCCATAAAAAATGGGCAACTAAACCCTACAAAATAGCTTATCAGAAATGAAATTAAATAGAAAGATATTCTAAAATAAACTAATAGGAAAATGATGAGCATTCCAAGTCGTGATCTTTAAATTTTACCATACATGAGGTCTTGCACTAGTTGTATTTCTAATTCATGATAGACTTTATTATTTATATTTAGAAAGCAAATTCTAAATCTGTTGACGATTATGAAAAGAATGATACTAAAAACAATCAGTCCAATGAAGCATGCAACTTTTTTCTGTTTCAAGAGCAAACTTTTACCTGCATCAGTTGGGTAGCAAATACATCGCTCACAGTCATTTTATCAAGGCTATCACATCTTCTTATAAATTCTTTGAATGAAGGGCATTCTTCTTGTTTTCCACATCTATCTTCAGAAGAAAGTAACTGGTATAAATTTGCAATTTTCTTTGTCATGTAACCATATCTACGAAGGGTCTCACCCAGACCACTTGTTCGCTGCACATCAAACTCCTCAAGGATTTCCGTGGTGAAACAACTGGAAGAATCATATGGGTATCAAAAGTTCATGTCAGTAAAGCGTTATAAGCAATTGAGGTAAAGCTAATATAATAAAGAACTCAAATCATCATATGAAGAAAAAATATATGAGATGGAAATAACAAGAAAACCAAACACAATAAGCCATTGAAGCGAAAGTCAGATGCAAGATCAAACTGAAGAAAGTTCTAGCTTTGTCATAATACTTCATACATATTACTGTAAGTTTGATGTGTAAAAAAACTAAAATGACCTAAAATGTTCATATTTTATAGGAATGTGCAAATACTCACATAAATGGCAAGCCAAAGTCTAAGGATGTGTTTGGATTACCATATTTAATGCATTAAGTTGCATTGAAGTGGCCACAAAATGAAATTTAATGCACCTTAAAGCAATAGATGCTGTAATGCAAACACACCCTTCTAATATTATAGAGACAAAAGATATTTCTTAAAAGGTTAGCTGAGAAGTGTAGATATTGAAACACTTTAATATTTAGATTAGTACAAGAAAAAACTATAGTTAAGTGGGATTGTGGGAAAAAGGTAATTACGCAGTTTTAATACTGTCAGAAGCTCCTAAGCAATTAGGGTCACCCTCCACCATATATATGACCTTCTTCAATCCAGATCTCTGCAACACGTAAAGACGTGTTATTAAGGGGCAATGTAATACAAATGCGGAAGGAGAAGTAATAAATGAATGAAAATTCAAATATAGTATGTTTCAGAAAAAAAGCAAGATCAGTAAAATCTGTCTATGGGTATCAGATTTTGATTCTTCTAATTTGATCCCCTTATCATAGGCAGGGAATAGATTCATGAAACAAAGGTTGAAAGTAAAGAACAAACAAAAAGGGTCATTCCCATATTTATGTGAGAATTTACTCATTAAAAATCCAGTAATTCTCACTCCCTCACTATTCCTCATTCCCTCTTTAACATAGTATAACCCCTCAGATGGTCATATTAATAAGTGAAATCACATGTTGTTCAACAAATGAATTATGACAGAATGATACAGAAGTGCATAGAAATTAATCAAGTCAACCAGATATTTAGATACTGCAGGACATAGTTCATTACTATAGAATAAAATAGGTAGCATTGTCAAGTAGAGGACTTACTTAGTTACTTAAAGTGATCCATATAAGAAAGACATAAGGCGGAGGACTTATCTAGTTAGTTAAAGTGACCCATATAAGGAATACTTAGATATACAAGACATGGAAACAATAATGATCACTATGAAAGTTGAAGAAGAAGAAGAATGAAACAGTGTCTCTGGGTCAGTATTAGTACCAGGAGTCTCAGCTTCTGATCCCTGTATCTATTATCTGTGATTGATTGACGTAAATCATCCACTTTCTTTCTCTCAACAATGAAATCAAGGACATATTCAGTTGAAAGCTGTCTATGGCAAGCTATCCATATCGCATCCCCAACAGGCAACTGCCTAACCTGTAAAGCAAGCATCATTTATTTTCATTAATCAAATTTATTGATCAAAACTATGCATGCAATTAATCATCATCACCCCCAAAAGTTGGCATGATTCCAAGAGTCTTAGACCAAAAGCACAAGGTAAGTAAAACCTCTAGCATAGCATCTCAAAAAATAAACTATTGATTGGAAAAAGATTTGCTTGCCAAATAAAATATTGCACACTAAAGTATCGTAAGACCTGGTTCTTCTGGAAATCCTATCACCATAGTAGCCAGTCCTCACCCCAACCCACAAAACCAATATAGATACAAATGTAGTTACCTATGAAGGAATGATATTGATATATGTTGAAGCTCTAATCTTTAGGCATGGGTAAGCGCCTCCTTGGGGGTGAGAAATAAGCAATTTGTTTCTACATTATCATCTCACCAGGATCAGATTTGTGCAAAATGGAAATTCTCATGAAAAGAATTGTAAGGTAAAGGCTTGCAGTACTAGTTTATTGATTTGGCATCTGGGGGCAAATTAAGCCAATGCTTTCAGAAGCATTAGGGTTCCTAGTATACTTATCAAGTCAAATATGACAGTGCTTTAAGCAAGCTGCAGCTTGCAGGATGAATTAATATTTGGTTAAGATTAAAAGGCACTTGGGGATTTAACCATATTACCTCTATTTTCATATTGAACTGCTTACAAATGTTCTCTATCAGCTTTCCAGTCTTCGACCTGAAAACATAGAACAAAATTCATAATCTAGCTTATCATAAACAAGTTAGAAACTATGATTCCAAATGTCGGTAGGTGTGAGATACCAATGACAGAGAACCACAGTGAGAAGTGAGAACCTACAGGGAGATTAACTCGATACTGTAGCGAAATAATCAACTTGATAAACCAGAGATATATGAAAATGTAGCAGATAATAACCCAAACATGAATTGGGCCCACCTAAACCTATTTCATTCACCCATTTTTCCACATCTAAATATGACGGAAAAAAGAAATTGACGAGAAAAACAATAATCAATAGTAATAAGAAATAAGAGCAAAGACAGTAGTCTTGCTGCAGTTATAGCTTTTGAAAGTGGAAGTTCATTAACGTCTCTTGATACTAGTTTGCTGTTAGGCATTAAGCTACCTAATATAACATTGCTTGTGAATACACTTCATTGGCAGTACTCCAAGTCAAGATTACATAACAGCTTATATACATGACTGATAGACACTAACCCGCGAGCAAAGTGTTCCCGGTTGTCCAATATCAACATAACTTCATATATTTCCTCAAACTTCTCCCAAGAGTTGAGCGGCGGCATTTTCATGACATTGCGTTTGACTTTGGAACTGCGTGAGAAGGATTTTGGAGCCTGATGGTTCTAACATTTCCACAACAAAGAAACAGCGATTAAGAAACCAACACCATCAAGAAGTTAAGGGATGGCAGTCTCAGAGAATTAGGTGTAACTTCAAAGCCACAAGAGAAATCATAATTGTCAAAATAGTGTTTTAAAAGTACAGTTTCAGAACAAGAAGATAGGAAGCTGGAAATGCATAACATCAGCAAGCAATGCACTACCAATATGGTGATTTTCTTATCTCTCCCTGTTAGGAAGTAAATCCAGCATATTTTATGTCTATAGACAGATAAGAATAAGAAACAGGATACATGAAAGAACAAATGATCGTCTTAATGATATTTAACAACATATTTCTTTATAAAAAATATTAAGAAAATACAAGATGGTTAACAAGACATGGTAAATAGCTCAATTTCAAGAACCTTACAACTTAATTTGTCAAATTTAACACGGGCAAATGTTAAGGAATGTGTTAATCAAAATGTGCAAGGATATAAAACAATGGTGATATAGTGAAGTAAGCGAGCGAATTCAGAAATCACACATAGCAGCACTCACATTAATGCTTGAATATGAGATAGGGAGGAATGAGATGGAGGCAGAATACCCTGGATTTGAGAAGAGCGAGAGAGATGAGAGGATTCCAATGTCCAGTTAACAACTCTTTCTATCATTTATACTGTTCTCTTAATTTAGTAGTGAGAAAAAATGGTACTAAATAGACCATTTTAGAGTGTTTTGCAAATAGGCCAACTGAGTGTGTCAATGACTCAATAGTGTCACCGGGAAGAAAAAAACATCACCTACAGCTGAAAGCCTAGTTTTCCAAATCAACCTATTGTAAGAGAAAGCTATGGTAGTATAGCATCATTGTCTTGAAATAGAGTAATAGCATCATTATAGAGGTAAATATGCACTTACAAAAGAAGCACTTACAGAGGAAGAACAATGTCTTACTGGAGAAGAATCCTTCAGGGATTCACCAACACTAGTTGAATTTACATGACCTACAAGAGAGAAAAAAGAGACATTTTAAGGATTTATATTACGAGAAAAGAACCCATAAGGAAATCTCAACAATCATTTACATCTGAGCAAAGTAGCATCACTACAGACATATCCTGTAGATGTCTCAACAGTATTTCTAGTCAAGGGTGGCTTAGATTGCTTTTGAGAACCATAAACTTGCTTTTCTCTCAAACAGCATAAAACTGCAGGCCACAGGGAAGATGCTTCCTGGTCTGGTGATATTTTTGATACCTCTGCAAAAGCATCTAAGACTTCGTCTTCTGCATACCCCATACGAGTAAACTACATAAAGTGCGGCAAGTTAAATGTCAATAGAAAACAAAATGACTAACTTTAAAAAAGAATAAACTGCAGAATATTTATGAAAACATATTACGAAACTCAAATGTTGCCAATAGCAGAATTTCACCAGTATCCAAACAACAGAGTTCCACTATGTACAAAAAATACAGAAACTAGAAAACCCATCTACAAACAACACTCACAAATGTAATCTCAGAAAGTAACTGACAACATACCTTGGCACGATACTCAGGCGGAAAGTTGTTCGAACTAATACAGTTCCGTTTCCTTTTATCGAGAATTGGAGATTCTACTTCCTTGTATGAATGATCACTATCAATTTCCGAATCTACTACAACTATTCTCTCTGAATCAGGAATTCTAGGTTGTAGGTCTGACTTCGGTACAGAATCAGTCAAATTAGATCTCATCAAACATTCTTGAGCAGCTTGGCGACCTTCTTCAGTCAGCATGTATCTGCAGAGTGCGAAATCATGGACAATTCTGCATCAAGCATTGACCAAACCAAAACTCCAAGCTCCAGACATTGAACAAACTAAAAACACCAAAAAGCAGGTGGAACATTTCATTCTGCCTCACTTGGTCAGGCAAAAGCTTTTCTGATTTTTTCAGTTTGTATCACAGAAAATCATCACCTCGTGCATCTTTGAAAATCAATCCTATATTTTGTTAGTTTCTGAAATATAGATGTTAATTCTTTTCATATCAATTGCTAGACCCCACCTGGGCGGCGAGGTGACACCTCACTACCAGGGTCCACCTAGCGTATTTCAGAACACTGAATATAGATGCCAAAACATCATTAGATCTGCATCATCCATATAGAAAAAGGATAACATACTTCGCAGGGCAGCTTGATTTCACAACCAGGCCTTTGCTTATTAATGTTTTCATGCAACTCCATCCACTGTACCACTCTCTTGGAGAACTGCCAAATTGCCCTGGTTTACCTTTTCCCTTTTCTGGCCTAAGTAAGCACAAAGAAAACCAGAAATTAAAATGAGCCTGATATGGCTACGATTCTACCATATGCTTAAACTACAAACTCAAATCGAAAGAGGATTAAAAAAATAGTATAAGAAATGAAAATGAAAAATTACAAAATAGAGCAATACAAGAGAAAAAATGACAAACCCAGAAAGTGGGAAATATAAATTGCTATCTGAAGCAGCAACAAAGAAGGGGGAAAAGCATAACATTATATTATCTTACACTAGGAGCATTATCTTACGCTATAGGAGCACGTGAAAGCCCGCTTGCTTCAGCTGCATCAATGAGTTCCTGTTTCCGCATAAATTCACATCTATTCGGAGTCTCCCTGTTACATGAATGTCTTTCAACTCGTGCTTCTAAATTAATTTATATAACAGCAAACGAATATATATAAATTGAATATATGGTTGCCTGAATCATTTGGTGATGTCTATCTAATCCAATGAAAATTTCCAACTACTTCAAGATAAAGCAAGCACAAAAAGTTGCATAGTCATTAGATAGCACGTACCTATACAAGGTAATAAGCAAAGCATATGCCACAGAATTCTTTTGGGGCATATAACGCCTAGAGCCTTTCGATTTCTTACCTGAATCAGTAACAAGAGTTATGTATGCACTTCACTGCAAATTACTAAAACATGGATGATATCAGTATAAAAAGGGCCTATTCTTACCCTTTTGTGCCAAATCAGTATCCATGGCAGCATCCGGATTGTCAACGAAAAATCCTTGCATCAGCTTCAGGATCCATTTTCCAACTCCCCTAAAAACAAGAACTCCAAAGTGTTCACAGAGAGAAAATGTGTCACAGAGAAAAAATAGGGTGGAAGTAGATCAATCAAAGTGCAATGTAACATGAAAAATCATGATGCCCCTAAATTCTCTGCTCAGGCACACTCTGTCTCTCCTTGCCCTCACATGGTTAGTATTCATTAAAGGTCGAGCATTTATTCTCACACAATTAGAACATTATATCATGATTCATGACAATCGTCTTTATTTTCAGATAGATACAACACTTTATACCTTGAATTAGCACTACTAAGCAATTGCAATGACAAAAGAGAGTAAACATCCGTCTACTAAAGCACTCATAGCTTGTGAAATGGATCCAGAAAATGAAGATAAAGTACCACTTGCCTTAAACAACTATCCATACTTAATTCCTTATAAAATTGCAAGAGAACAGAAATCAAGGCAACTATAGATTTACCATTGTCTAAACTGTAAGAAATATATCTGGGAGATCAAATGATTATCAAAAGCTCCTTAGAGTCTCTTTGCTCCAAGATGCAGTCAAGAAATTATATCATACCATCAACCATAACACTCGTGAAAAAATGTTTGGCTAACAATATAGTACATATCAACCAAGGAACCGATGAAGCAAGGTCAGGGATCAAAAGGGTCAGTGTCGAACAGTTCTTACTTGACATTGGAGAAGTCCTTGAGGGTTACAATCGGGGTTTTAGAGCTACAGACATTGAGATAAGCCTTTTGAATAGCCTTATCGCTGTTTTCGGACAATGGCTTAGGGTTTTGCGCCATGAATTGCCTCTTCGTCCAAATGTAATCCTCCAGAGCTTCGTTCTCCGGGCAAACAACCCGTCCCCGATTCTCCATTTTCGCGGTGGAAAGATACAGGTTATGCTCCAAATTGACTAAAAGAATTCTAGGGTTTCGTTGCAGGCATTGGAATTTGGGAGTGATGAAGTGTAATTATGGATTATGGCGGGAGTGGTTTGAGATGGCTGACTTTTCTGAGTTTTCTCGTTTTCGTATACTCCGAAGTGCGAAGGAAAGAAGCGTACGGTAGGAGTAACTGAGTAAGGTCTCGAAACAAAATAAAGAATTGAAAAAAGGGATAAGTATTAAGAGATTCCATCTTTTTTTTTTTTTTTTTTTTTTATCGGTAAGATTGAGAACTGATACAGTTCTAGAGAAATTAAAGTTTTTGGTTTCGTCACCGGTGGGTGTCGAACCTGTGACCTCGGGGTTCTTTCCCCAAAGCCTAACCGGCCCGACTGGGCTCCTCACCCAGATTCCATCTTTTTATTAAACCCAGCTTGAGTATAAATAACTATGTTTATTTTCAACATTTACTTTGAATAAAGAAAAAAAGAATATACAGTATTAATTATCGGGTGGAATAAATACCAATTACTTTAAACACTTTCCAAAAACGCAAATCACTAATTACTCCCACAAAAACTATTCACTTCCCTAAACTAGTGGTGATGCCCGTGCATACGCACGGGGCTAAGTAATCGGTCCTTAAACATAGGTATGGTTATTATTTTGGTATATTGGCCAACAAATATAGTGGTTCAAACCAATTATGTTCATGATATCATTTAGAAATAGTATGAAAGAGAGGTTGGAAGTTGTAGAAGATGTAGTGCCTCGTTTGAGTTTTGGGTCGTTCTTCTTGTGTACCTCAAATTATGTTGGTCGGAGTTTTTTATTTGTGTTTTTTAATAACCCTCCGAAATCTCTTTTTAATTATCACTATAAAAAAGAAGGTTTGAGAGACAATGAATTGAAAATGATTATAGGATTTTAAAATAGGGATTAGTTTGGAGCGTATGTGATGTACAAAATTTGAAGGAGTAGAGTTAATTTCATCTTTCTTCATGAAATGACATTTATATTCTTAATTAATTTCTTTGAAAGAGTTGCAAAAGTGAGAATGTGAGGGGATAGCACAAATTAATGGAAAATAACATTTACGAAGTATGAATCATTGATAAATAGTGGTCATCAATTTTGAGAGGTCGTTTGAGCCATTTTTTTTTGTGTGCAGTGTGCATTAGCGTTTTTATTTTGGATTTTGGTGTTGGGTATTTATATAAAATTCATAACAATAGTTTCAATTAGGCAAAGAGTAAAAAAAAGTTCACAAACATGATGATTCATAATAGTTAATTAAGCATATTACAACTATATTAAGACTTCAACCATTGAGAAAATTAACCATTTTGTTCATATATTATTTTATTTTATTTAAAATTGCAATGAATATTATATATATTAATATAATAATAAAATTTCATGATTAATGTAATTTTTTTGTTCATTTTTAAGGTTCATATTGAATATAATATATAATTCAATAGATTTACTTTGCAAATGAGAAAACAAATTTTTTTATTTATAATTATGGTTGCGATGTTTATATGAAAAATCAATAAAAATATATCATATGGATTTGAATCTTAAACCTTTTGGTTTATACACAATCATCATTACTGTTGAATAAAAAATATCTTTGATTTATTATAAAATGAAAACAAAATATGCACAAAAAAACTCTAAATTTTGATGGCTTTTACATATGTAAGCTTCCTATCTCATATAATACTATGGATTTACTTTACAAATGAAAAAAGTAAAATTTTTATTTTAAATTATAGTTGCAAACGTTTATATGAAAAAATATTTGACAAATGATACAATATGGATTTAAATCTTAACCTTTCGGTTTATATAAAATCACCATAACCATTGTGTTAAATAAATATATCTTATTTAATATAAATTGAATACAAAATACGCACAAAACATATTTCTCAATTGTCATGGTTTTTTGTTCATTTTTAAGCTTTTTGAATCACATAATAAAATGAATTTACCTTGGTAATGGAAAAAGTATACTTTATTTTAAAATTATGGTCACAAATATTTTTATGTGAAAAAATGTGTATAAATGATACCATATGAATTTGAATCATAATTTTAGTTTATACACAATTACCATAACCATTGAGTTAAAAAAAATACATTTGATTTATATATGAAATGAAAATAAAATTTACACAAAATATTTATTAATTATGATGAGCTTTGATTGTCAAAAAAAGTTTATTATGTAAGTTAAAATAGAATATAAATGGGGAAATAATCTCACAAATAGAAAAATTAATGAGTAGATAAGTGTCATTGAAAAAATAAAAATGAACCAAAATAGTGCATCAAGGAGACTTGAACCAATGACCTATGTGTTTAGGGGAAAGCACTTTTACCGTTAAGCTACACATAGCTTTTTAACTTATTTTTGCAAATGATAATTATATAGGAATTATTGTGAGCATATTTAATGGGAGCAATAAATGGGGGCAAAACCCAATCTTATATGTATATAAGATACTTTCCGTTATCTTTCAAAATTGAAAAAAAATCTACTGTCATATTAACTGATTAAAGCCTTGCTATACTTACTTATTAGAAAGTATTTTTTGGAAATAAGTATGCTTTTTTATTTTGAAATATGTGAAGAATAGTTGTATTTTTGTGTTGGAAAATGTGAAAAGTATATTTTTACTAAAAATTACTTTCAAATTAGCAAACTATAGCCACCTCTAAAAACTTAAGCAATATACACAAAATTTTACCCTTCTCCACGTACACAAATTCAACCCATATTTCCATCTTCTCAAAGCACATAGCAATATTGGTTTTTTAGGTGAATCTAATTGGAAAAGGCAACACAAAATGCCTTTGATTTGAATGAACTTGCTGCAAGTGAAGAAGAAAAGAAAATGAACGAGGCAACTGAAGCAAACTTGGTATAGTTTATTGATTTGAATCAACCTTTGGAACAAGAAGAAAATTTGATAGAGGTGGAGCAGTTAACAAGTCCATGGAAGGTGAAAAATGCATAAGAATAGAAGGGAAGAAGAGAGTAATTAATGAGTTGTTTTTTTGGAAAGAGAGTAAAATGTAAAATCCCTACATAATAATTTCTTTTCTCCCCTATTTTAATACATTGAAAATAAATATGGTAATTAATACTCAAGCCGGATTTAGTAAAAAGATGGATTCTCTTAATGTTTATTGTGTGCCCTTGGGCACACAATAGAAAATCCCTTGAAAAAATTATAACCATCCTTTATTTTACCCTTGTTACAATTAACCACCATTTATATTTTTTTTTATATTTAACAACCTTCTATTTGTAAATATGTGGATTTAAGTATTTAACTATCCATTTTGACCAAACAAACATTATTTTCTCTAATAACTAAAGTAAATTATATTTTTAATTTTATTTACAAAAAAACATTAAAAAAAACAATTGACACTTAAGTTTCAACACGCCGATTTTAGCGTTGGCTTGTTCTCTCAAACCATGACCTAATTTTCTCCATAAGAATCTCTTTCCTCCCTCCAAAGCGAAGAAGAACCACATAGTGGGAGATGTTATGCGCTCGTTCGTCATCTTTTCAGGAAGAAGGCTTGTCGTCGGCTGCTTCGCAACCCACACGTGCGTCGTGACAAAGAATTTGCTGATGCAAAGACCATGGGTGGCTTTTATTTTATTTTTTTGTAAATAAAATTAAAAAAGAAGGGAAAATGTAATTTACTTTATTTAATAGAGAAAATAACGTTTTTTGTCAAAATGGGTGGTTAAATGCACATATTTGCAAATAAGGGGTGGTTAAGTGTAGAAAAAAATATAATGGATGGTTAATTGCAACAAGTGTAAAATAAAGGATGATTAAATGCAATATCCCCTAAAGAATTTCATGGCTCGGCTAGATTTAAAAAAATGTAAGTCACTAGTTAAAATAGAAGGTTTTATTTTGCGCCCGGTCTACACATAGGTTTGCAGGCCTACACAGCGTCCACCCTAGGCATTACGGCTACGATGCACATATATTCATAAGTAACGATCATGAACTTCAGATATTCATAAAATATCTTACTCCCATATATATTAAAAAATAGATTTAATTGTTATTTTTTTGAGCGAAAGATTTAATTGTTATTTGATGTGATATATAAGATATATTGTTACATATATTTTGGACCGATGTCCACCCTTAATTTTATTGGTTGTTACGGTCGGACAAAATTCCATACAAAATTCCATAATTACTCTATTTAAGCTTGTATTTGGAATATCATGTAATAATTTAGATTTGAATTGGATTAATGATTCCCACAATGATTACATGTCGCTCTATAAAACAGCACTTAGTTAAAGTACATACTATAACAAAATACCATTTGAAATGAATACACGTGGGAACTCATGACCGAAGCATTGACTTGTTATATTAGATTGTCATATTTACATTGGAATATAGTATGTCAAATACATACTTTTCAATTTATTTTATTATCTAATTAAATAATTTTTATTTATATTTTTTCATAAATAAATTATCATTAAGCCATCAAAATCATAGCGGGCTCTCCTTAATAATTTTGGTTCCGTTTCACACGACAATAATTGTGAAAGTTTATATAATTTTTTTCTAATAAACAAATTATTTTTAACATTAAATTAAAATTTTATTCATTAAAAAATTAAGTATTATATCAATATAGTCGTACATGACACTACTGATATAACTAGTTTTAACATACTAAATCTGCGGATTTTGTTAGCAAAATCTTCGACTATATAGTTGACTATGTAGCCTTCAAATTTGATTCATTATACTAATGATCAGATCTTCTTTGATCTTCTTAGCAAATTCTTTTTCTTGATTTAAACTTCCTATATTGCAATTCTTCTTAAAATGGTGGGGAATTCGGATTTGATCAGTATACATGCGTATTTTTATCAAAACAAATTTAACCGAAAAAATTTGTTTTGACACATGGGAGTTACGAAGATATGTGACTAAAACAAATTTTAACCAATATGCTAGCGCGTACGGTCGTTACAGCCAAAGCTCGTTATGCCGTAACTGCTGGCCATCATCTTATACCTCGCGACCTCCGAGGAAAAGACTTAAGAATAGTCCAAACAAAAGATTTATATGTGTATGAGATCAAATTAACAAAGAGTTGGACCAGACTCCTCCAGAGAAGCCTAGATGTCTGCCCCCGAAGTATCCAAGCCCCCCTCAACGCCATCTCAAATGAGCTCTCCCAACACTCCACCAATTCCTTTGGATCCATCACCCGATCACTTGCAATTTATTCTGATGTATATGAAGGACTTCTTTAAAAGTCACTGTGAAATAGTTGTTGATGGAAACGTGGGTTCAGAGCCGTTGCAGAATCTCTAAGGCTCGGTCAAGAAAGATGGTGCGACGTCCGAACTTAGATGATGATGACAGTTATCGAACATGTTGAGATATTTGACCACGCTTTCCTTCATTATACGGCTCAAGAAATGTCCCTCAAGCTAGATTGGGATAGTATAGGTTTCTCCCCTCGGGAGAGGTGGTTTAGCCTTCTAAACATGGGGCATTTGGTTGCTACAACATACAATTGCGTCTTTGTTGTTGTGTGGCACCAAAACAAAACTTATCTTCCCTTAATTGTCCCTCCAATTGGAATAGGACTTTGGAGAATGGGATCATTTTCATTTTCTTCAAGACTGATTGTGTACATTTTGAGTTGGTAAGTTATTGAATTTCTTTAACTATTTTGAGCTTTTCTTCGAGTATGTACAACATTTAATATGTGAATTCTTTTTTGCACAGGTTCTTCCTCGATGATTGTCCACTACCACCTGTAGTTCCAATGTAGAGAAATAATTGTCACCGTCGTTGGTATCTTACACACTCATACTGCCTAGCACATCGATCTGGCATGTATGGCTCAAATGTAGCCATAAATGATATCAGACCATGAAAACAGGACGGAGCATGGGTATCGGTGAAATCCAAATCCCCATACAACATCCAATCCACCTGATTCATTTTTTCATGATAAATGATGTAATTTTGGAAAAATAACCCTAAATACAACTCTAAGGAGTGTACTCACATTCGTCGTCGTCATAGCATCAAGTTTTGCTAATCTACTATGCAATTATGCCTAGTCTACATTGTACCACCATCACCCCCACCTCTCAACCCATGGAGATCCACCTCTTGATGGCATCCTAGCGGGATGAAATGTTGAAAAGTACATGAAGATCCAATACTATGTAAAAAAATTATGAGACATGCATTTGTGAGTAATTGCTTGATAATTTTAGCCAAAATAAGAAAAATGAAAAAAATTAGGTCAAATCAATTACCTATAAAAGTGTGTAGCACATAGAAACCACTCTAGCCCCAACCCGTGTGCACTCACCAAGGTCAGATGGGCTAGTGCAGTTGAAGCCCAAGACATGTTCTGTACTGCATCGTGATCATGTACAAGGTCCAAGTATGTAATAAGGATCCGATGTTGAGACTTGTCAAGACAGATCGTCGACCCTATCAAATACAGTAGAAACCCAAAAGCTACGGTCTCAAGATCAAGCTTTGAACTCGGGTCCATGCAATGCTTCTGCATATGTGCGTGTGCAACCTCGACCTTATCGTAATTAATGTGGGCGTCTCATCCAACCATCATCCATGCCAAAGAACTCTATGAATTGGGAAATTTGAGAACCTCCACCATCTCCATCTAGCACAACTGCATCCTCATCAATCCTAAGGTCGAGGATGAGCGCCATATATCTCGCCCCATGGCATATTGAAAGAACATGTCTCTAGATGCCATCGCTCGCCTCTATAAGGCCAATATGAACATGCTGATGCATAATGGACTACAGATGGGCAAGCCCGCTGTCCTTGACAATATCAAGCCAGTCGCCATCTCTCGTCTGTGGCCACTTTGTAAGCTGTGTATGTCAAAACCGAAACTTCACCGAGAAACGCTATGTAATACATTAACGTAATAAGTGATTTTAATTTCAAAGTCAAATATAAATATCACCAATATTTATCGAAAGTATTTATCATATGCTATAAATAATTGACTTACGTTGCCAGCGTAGTTGTGGTGGGCTACATGCTCCCCGAAACTAAGTAGCAACTCCGAGATCTCTAGGCCTCCTGGTGTAAGATGGGTGAGCAATGGCTCAATCTGATGCTCACCTGGTCGGAGCTGTCTCCTACGTCTAGCACCCCCAAGCGAAGTTGGCATAGTTTTTGTGGCTCACTTTCTGACCCCCTATCCACGATGGGAACGTCGTACCGGGACTCGGGTACTCGATACGGTAGGGGCATGTACTATAGGTGTCGGATCCCCAACGGAATAGGGGTGTGAGCTGCTCCCCATGTTGAACTATGATGAGTTGAACACGATTCGTTGATCTCCTCGATGGAAGTGATGGGGAGCTAATAGATACCGTTGAACCCTCGGGGCCACCAGAACCTCTGGGGCCAATGGAACCTCTAGGGCCAATGGAACCAGTGCCATATGCTCAATTCGCCCCTGGCGACGTCGATAACGATTAGATCGAGTCTCTAAACCAGTCTCTAAGTATCTCGACATCTGAAATACAAAAATATAAATCGAAATACGACGAAAAAACCCAGAAATGGAATTGGGCTCAACCGTTGCAGCTAAATAGGCGCTCGAGTGTGCCATGATCGTTACGGCCATGAACCACCTGGTCGTAACGGCCATGCGCGTTTTTGCCGTCACGACCATTGTCTTCTTCAACCTCACGATGGCTCTCGACTGCGTATTTACGACGCAATCGAACATGGCCAAAATTTGCATTGTAACTCGTTTATGGATCGTTTATGAACTTGAAGAATTGATGCCTAAAACCGAATTTTAAATTAAAATCAATAACAAATCATGATTTTTACATAGATCATAACAAAATAAAAAAAAAAACTATACCTAGACCCTAACAGTTTCAAATGAACATAATTATTCCTTAAATTTGAATTAAAATTGAAGAGAAGTACCTCTTAATAATTGATTTGTTTGATCTTCAAGCCTTAAGTACGAGAATGATGAGTAAATTTTTTAGATTTGAGAGAGGGATGTAGGAGAGTTTGATAAGGTTTTGTGAGAGTTTTTTGTGGAAGATTTTATAAAATGAGAGTGACAAGGGGATAATTTGTGAAAAAATGTTATATATATATATATTTGATAAGGTAAGAATTCGGAATACCAAACAAGCTTGGTAATTCGAGAGGCCGAGAACGACTAAGAGAGTAAAATACAAGCAGAAATAGCTATGAAAGGTACAACATCCCGAAAAATAAGAACTAGACGAGTTTGAAATCAGGGTGAGTAAAACACTATATGAATAGCGCCACAGGCAACAAATCGACCCCTCATGGGCATGCGAAACGGACTGCTGGCGTTCCCTCCACTGAGATGAAGGATCTTCAGAAGCCTCAAAGCACCAAGCGACCTGGCCTAATACAACTCGGTCCGATGTCAAACTCAGCTCTAACTCCTCGGAATAAAAGTACATTAAATGCGCCTCGAGCTAACCTGCAAGAAAAGAAGTCGAACTTGCATCGCAAGTAAAACAAAAAAGTTTTACTTGCCACACAAGTCGACACAAACTTGCTCCGCAAGTATAACCTTGCCTTGCAAGTAAGAAAAACGTTTGCCGTACAAGTAAATAAAACTTGTCACGTAAGGAGAAAGGTCAATACTTGTCACCCAAGTAACCCACAAATTTGCCTTTTTTTTTTCTTTCTTATTACCTTACTTGAGGCCCAAGCATATAATTTTTTTTCCCTTATCTATTATTTTTTCTTCTTTTTTTTTTCTCCAATCTTGGGGCCCAAGTAGTGATTTTTTTTTCCATACTATTATTAGTGAAAGCATAGGACAACAAAACAACATAACAAGTACAAGAGATCAACCAAGGAATACAAAGCATAGGACAAAGACACGCAGGAGCGAGCAAGCGGTAGTCAGTGGTCAAGGACACCACCAAGACACCACCCAAAACCAACGCCGATAACCAAACGGGGCAAGAATCCGGCGACAACCATTATTGTCTCCTTAAACAAGCGAGAAAGAAGTATAAAACGAGATAAAGGACAAAAAAACCCAGACACGTATATAACATGAGTCTCATGCCTTAATTATAAAAAGAGGATTTTGCCTCCCTAAAACACTAGAAGTGGAATGGCTTCATCAATTTGGCAGAACCAAGATCTCACCCAAATAAGAATCTAACAAATTCTTGGGAAAAATTTCAAGATTATGTTATTGATCCAAAAATCAATTTGACAAAACCATTCAAACAAGAGAATCACATAAAAGGATATAGTGAAAGGGATAAGACTTCTCGCCAAAGAATATGGAAGAGGGCTTCTCGCCCATTATTTCCACCAAGTTTCTCTATAAAGAAATTTCGGATAAATTCATGAAATTGATGTTCTATAGCTCTTTTGTGTGCTCAATGAAAAAAATGTTATATATGTATAGGTTTAGGGTAAGCTTTAGTTAAAATTTTAGATGGGTGACAAATAAAAATGCCCTAAATTAATATTTTTTTTTGGTCATTGTCACCCCAGTTCAGCGGAGAGCTTTGATTCATCGAACGCCTACGTCTGGAGTTCGAGTCTCGCAACAAGTTCATTTCTCCTCCACTGAGAGTCGAACACTCGACCTCAGCGAAGGGAAGCGTAATCCCTCCCACTACGCTCCATGCTTGAATATGGTGATAAAATGTGATGGGACTTATTTTCGAAATGTGGCGAGTTAAAATAATAAAAAGCTATATTCATAAGTTGATGACAAAAATTTTAGGCGGACAAGGCGCGAGGCCCAAGTTCATTCAACTGATAAACAACCCTAGGAAGGACGAACCAAAGAGAGAATCAGGACGGAACGACGGACTAGGGGGAACGAATTCTTCACCGCCGGCATATCTTCTCCGCCTCGTCAAAGTCTACAAATTCATCTCCAAAATTGATCGGTTTGAACTCGTCCTTCTCAATTGAATTTTGTTTCGTAATGTCTTTATGCCAGCCATTTCACTTGTTGTGTGCTCCTGGCGCCTGGCTGAGAACTCCCGGCCGCCGGTGGAGGCGACCTCGCCCCCACCTGCCTCCGCCACTTCTATGAGTGGAAGTGTTAATCTGTAATGTGACATTTAAAAGGCACATATACAAGAGTGAAGAGTTCGCGCTTTGCAGAACTTTGTTTTGAACGAAGCTTGAAAACGCTAGTTCACTTATTTTGTTGGTTTGCGAGATATTGAAAGTCTTGTTGGGCTGTTTATTTCTTAGTGCTGTTTATTTATGGTACTCGAATAAGTGATTTCGTGCTTGAATGAAGTTGCTTTTTATTCATATTCATATCATATAATTCATGTTGCTGTTTCCTGGCGTTTCCTATTTAACTAAAATTTGGAATGCTGTTTCCCATTTTCATGTAACATAGGAGTCGAAAATGGGGAGTAACTCAATTTTGGGAATTGAGGTCCCCATCATCGGAAGCTACTCTGTTAAGTGGGTTGAAGTTTCTGCCCCTGCTTCTAATACATTTGCGGATTCTGATAGAGATAGTTCAACACCGCCTGTAGTCGCTCCACCGCCGGAGGACGTCACTTCCTGTTCTGTTATTGGAAATCCTCCTACTTACTTGATTTGGTACTTTATTTCTCTTCAGACGACGATTGGATCTTATGTATATGTTCTTGCTTTATATATTGTTTAAAACTAGTGGTATTCTCCGTGCAGGACATTTTAGCTTGCTTGTAGAAACAGTTGAAATGGAAAGCTAATGTATTATTGCATATAACAGGAAAATCCACAAGAGTCTACCCAATGCCGTTGAGGTGTTGGAACTTTGTGCAGATAAAGAGTTCCCTCGAATTGGACTGCGTATCCATTTTCCAGAAACTCTTTTTCCTTTTGCTTGTATATGCCAAAATGAGGTCTGTGATCTAGTAAATTTACATTCTATGTAGGTGAAAGGTGGTTCTTACTATAATCTTATATTTTTCCGCTTGATTTGCAGATTGATGATGCTTCTCGCTACCCTTATCTTCTTTATGCATTATCTGTCTGTGGTGTTGCCTATTGTTTCCGGCTCAAAAATATATCTTCTTATGCGTCTTGGTCGGGGTTCTCTACCAATGAGGCTATCCAGCTTGATTTGCAAACTTATCCGCCACATGCACCCTTGTGTGCCGTGGCTGCAATTGCTGGTTGTCTTGTTATTGGCAGAGAAGATGGCTCCATAGCTTCTTACCAATTTGGTTTACTTGATCAAAGTGTTCCAGGTGTGAGTTGCATTGTAATTCGTTTTTGTCTATTGTCCTAGAATTTATGCTGCTTTGCCTTTGTTTACTGTACTTCATCTTCTTCCTTCTTGTCATTTAACTAGGCTTCATGCAAGAGATGCGCGATGATGCAGGATTTGGTCGTTTGTGGGGTTTGATGTCTAGGTACATTTCTGGCCATTACAAGTACTATTAACAAGTGCTCTATTGTCTTTAAGGATTGCTTGTTGCTAGTAAATACAATTATGAAGCGATTTTCTGATGGGTATTTTTTGAGTAATTTTGATGGAAATAGGTTTGGATGTGCCAGGGGATTACCTACTGCATTCCCACTCAATCTTTTTGCTGTTGGGGGTGGACGGGTTACACAAAAATTAGGATTGGGGAATGGCATCGGATGATAGATTTCATTTTATATCCTATGATGATACCTGTTTATTTTTTTGAATTTTATACTGACCACGTATTGTAAATTAGTATATTAACAGGACTGGAGATGATTTTTTGGCCAATTTTCTGGATCTGGGAGTGGAGAGGATAATTAAATTGCTTGGGGGGAGTGATTCTTCTTTTCCCTTAAAGGCTTAAACTATTAATCTGCTTCTGGTAAATCCGATCCCGAAGTAACTTTGTGATGGGTAACTTTTTGAGTAAGATGGAAATAGGCTTAGGATTTGCATTGGCCGGGGATTACCTATTTCATTTCCACTTTATCCTTCTTCTGTGGGAGGGAGGCTGGTGGGTTACATATAATATAGGATAATGGACATGACTTCCTATTTTAGATTTCATTTCATATCCTGTAAGATGATGCATGTTTGTGTTAATTTATGTACTGACCAGGTATTACATAATATTATATTGAACCGTACTGGAGATGGATAAGTCATGTTTTCATTTTCTCTCTTTCAGTCAAATTTTCTAGATATGAGAGTGGAGGGGATAATGAGATTGCTTGATGAAAGTCTTATGTGTGAATTAAATCCAATTGTAGGGGTAGAGTGGCTGGATCTGTGAAGGCTCTGAACATAACACAATTTCATGATAAAAAGGTCGTCTTTGTACTGCATTCTGATGGGACTCTTAAAATTTGGGATCTTTCTGGTGGTGCAAAGATTTTCTCTCTTAACATTCCAGGTATGCAATATCCACTATTATTTCTTGCTTTAATAGTCAGTTCATAATAAGTTATTTTGTAACAGGTGATTTCTCAACTATATTCTGTAGGATATGCGTGGTGTTGTTCCCCATGGATGATTGAATTGATTCTGAACTAATTATTGGAAGTTTGTATAAAGAACTAAATTTTGCATGTGCAGTTCAATCTACTCACTAAGAAGTTCTGAATCAACATTATGGCCAAATAAAACAAAGATAGAACTAAATTACAGTAACATAATGGTTAAAGAAAACAAAGATAGAAATAAATACAGCTGGTTTAGAATTAAATGAATGGCTAGGTCTGACATAGTGACATTAACTTCTAGACATTGGTGTTTTCATCAACTTGTTATGGATTTCTCTACAGAGAGGAACAGAAATCTCTCTTACCATTCTTTATGCACTGTGAGATAGATGCCCTTAATTTAATGGTGATGATGCTATAATTCTCTAGATAAAAGTGAACCCCTCTTGCTCAACCTGATCATATGGCCTAACTTAATTAATAGAGATATATGTCTGCTGTGATTTGATGTGCTCCGGGGAGCAAGTACATGACTTAATTTGTTGCTGTTCGTGAAGGTTCGATGTTTGATCAATTTGTAATTAATTTCAGGAAAAAAATCATATTGCAGCGAATTTTGTTAATAAAGATTAATCTAACTCAACTCCATGAGCATCAACCTCTAGCTAGGATTCAAATATTTAAAATTTGTCTCATCTGGGAAGGTACTTTGGATGACCAAACAACAAATCAATTAAAAAGAAAGGAACATGTCATAGATTACAAAGACTGGCACATAGGGGAATTTAAGACAAGAAAAACAATGGATCTGGATAGCAAATTCTCCTTGATGAAAGTAGAAAACATATGAAGTATCTCAAACTAATTGAGTAAATGGTCAACCATGCTACTCTTTTAAAAGGACGTGGTGGAAGAGAGTAGTAGGATGAAGCAATGGAGCTCCTATCTCTCATAGCTTTATTGCAAAAATTAAAATGAAGGTATTAGCCAAGGTTACCTCTGTAATCAATTGTTTGCGTATCAAATACCTTCAGAGTTATTTTCTACCAGGGGACATAAAAGGAAAGGCATCCAAAGAGATTAATGGTAATTTCCAAAGGGTATGCATTGTCACATTTGTACATACTGCCCCATTCTTCATTGAACCAATTCCCCCCACTCAGTAAGGGTGTGCTCTTTTGATTAATTATAAAGATTTTATTACTTATAATAACCTTGAAATGTGTGAAATTGATTAATCAAGAAAATACACCCTAATACAATTGCAAACTGTTGATTACTATTTATTGGCGGAATGACTCTTCTTATCTTCATTGGTTGTGGATTGGATTTGCAGTTTCTGTAAGCATGTGATTTTTTCTTGAAGGGAATAGACTTCCACCTCTTCCATTGAAAAGGAAAAAGAAAAGTCTTTCCTGTTATAAGCAGTAGCTGTTTCTAAACTGGTAAAGCTATATAAGAAAAGGATACACAAAAACCACACTCAACCAACTAAGGGTTAAGGTGAAACAAAGAGCTCCAAAAACGGATCAACATGATCCAGCCTGAGGCTGCCAAACAATAATGAATCTATAGGGCTCAAAATAAATAATCAATGAGACTCTTCACTTTTGGTTGCAAAAAACCTCCCAACTGAATCCTTGCAAATTGGGTATGCAATCCATAAAATATCCTTTCTACTATCTGCAAGCTACTGAAATACAAAGACTAATAACACATTTGCTTTGGCAGTCCTTTATTCTTGGATTGCACACTACAGGTCTATGCTTGTTTTCTTTTGATTAAATGGATAATTTAAAAAATTCCTTACCTTACTCCAGCATGGCTAAAACTGAATGTACTCGTATTTTATTAATTTTTTTTTGATTATTTGTTTTGATAATAGGTACAACTTTTGAACACTTATGGGTTGGTGAAGCTAACAATGGTACCAACATAATTCCTCTGGCAGTATTATGCATGGAGGATTTGGTATGTATATCGAATATCATGCTTGGTTTATAAACTTTGCTTGATTACGTGCAACTGTGCAAGACGTAGAGGCATTAGGGAGTCTAATTATTTATTATAAAATGGCGCATGGAACAATTCCAATTGGAGGATGTCTGGAACATATCTGCGTGCTGTCCTATTTTCTAGGTTCAATAGCCATTATGTAATTCCATAAAAAAATGATAATGCAATAGAGCTTATTACATTTTCAATCTAGAGGGACTTGCCAATTTTAATTTGTTGCATCCATTTAATTTTAATCTCTTTTTGGAATCATGGTCCCCTTTTTTGTTCTGAATCTTCTGATAGGGGATCAAACTTCTATTTCTTAACAAACATATGATAATTATTGCTCCTTGGTTTCTTGCTCAATGTGATTTAGTCTTTGCCCTAGTTATTGGATATTAAATTGCTCTCTGCAAATTCATTATTGTGGTTTCATACTGTTGATTGAAAGTTTATGATTCTGAAGGTCAGCAGTGAAAGGATCTGTATATGTAAACTGAATTTTGCAAATAAAGACAAAATCACATACTCTCTGGATGATTTAACTTTACCTCAGGTAAGCTTGTTGTCACTTGCTGGCTGGTTTGACTTCTACCTCACCCCCACCCCCCAAGAATAATAGCTGATGTCTTTTATAACATTTCAGGGAGAAATTATCGATGTCAAACTTGCGTCAAATAAGATATGGGTTCTGAAAGAAGATCAATTAATAGTGCAGGATTTGCTTCATCTAAATTCACACGTGTAAGTTCTCAGCATAAATTGCTCTTCTGGAAATTGAATATACTTTCTTATAGCAAGCAAGCCACCTAGAAAACAGTGCTAAATATTTTATTTTGTACTAATTTACCCTTGTAAAAGCTTAATTTATTGCTGAAGCGTGTGTCAAAACTTGGTCGCCTGTGCTATACTTTATTATTATTATTATTATTATTATTATTATTATTATTATCTTTATCATTATTGTTATTATTATTATTTATTATATATTATCCCCTCAGATTTCTCCTTTAAGTTTTGTAAAATTTTCCTTAACAAATGATGACTGGTAATACATTTGACTTTCTGATAAAGCTATTGGAAGTAGGCCTTTTTTAGCGCATCATGTAGTGGAAGAGATACATACACCCTTTTTCTAGGTGTAAGTTTTGTAATCAATGGAAAATATCCTTGGTCATGCTTTTAACTCCACTCATCTCTAACAAATGGTTATCCACTTATCCTGTCCACCACAACTTGGAATATGGATTTCAGCCTTTGTGTTGAAGGAAGACGATGCTAATATGTTGCACTGGATGTAACAAAAAGCGGAAGGTGGAAAGAACTGAGGAGGTTGACTGGGTGCTTGTAGTTTTAAAGAATGAGATGAAGGATTCTAACTGGTTGTATGAATAAGATTATAAGAAGAATTGAAGAGAGATTTATTCCTATTTTCAAGATCTTGAGGCACAAAGGCTGTTTTTTCTGTAGTTATATGTTGACATTTTATAATTTTTATGAATGTTTTCTATGATTTACATTTTGGCTCCTTGTTTTGACCAAAAAAATTTCGGCTCCCTGTAAATGTTATGTTTTTCCTTTCTTTCTTCTCATTACACCCTTTCTAGTCTCATATTTAAGATAATATTTTATTCAACCCAAAATAAAAAAAGGAGGAATTAGCAACAGAAAGAATGGGGGAAGGGCTTAGGTGAATTTTTTCTTTTTTATACCTTCTGAATGTTCAAATATGTCCTTGTACCCATTTACAAATCCTGAATGACTTCTGAATGCTCAAATTTCCATCTTGGTGCTTCTTGAGATTCCGTGCTATCACATAAAATCTCACATATTCATTTGCTTCTGCAATTGTGAGAAAAAGATGCATCAAAGTGTATTATACATCTATTTGGGCAAGAACAATACAAAAGGAGTCTGTCTAATCATAGCCTAGTGAAATCAATTGCAATATACTCCCTCCGTTTCACAATACTTGTTCTTAAAGCCTTTTTGTTTTGTTTCAAAATAGTTGTTCATGTAATTTTTTTTCCATTTATACCCTTGTGTATACCTCCACATTACACATATCCCAAAATTTCTGGGTAATTGAGAAAAAAGAAAGAGTATTTAATAGGGGCAATTTGGGGAAAAAATGCTTTCCTTAATATGTGTGAAATTTTGTCTAAGATCAAGTATTGTGAAACGGAGGGAGTACTCTCTTATTTCAGAAGCAGTGTTATATAGGAATCAGCTCTACATCACATATGTAGCGAATAATTCAGCCATGCATCCAGTGGCATTAGTACAATGCTTAAAACTAGTATTCACCCTTTATCTTTTCCTTTTCTCAAAACATTTTTAGTATGAAGCTAATAAATATTGTTTTTTGCTGAACATTGTTATATTTTGTTTGAGCTTACAATTTCATGATATCCTGAGCAAGTGCACTTAGTTATACATGTATCTCATTCATAATTTCTTTTGGTTTTAGGGATGGACATTGTTATGCATTGCAGGAAGCTTTTGTTGCAGAGCAGTTGTTTCAAACTTCTGAATACTGCTTGGATGATATTTTGTTTGAGCTTACAATTTCATGATATCCTGAGCAAGTGCACTTAGTTATACATGTATCTCATTCATAATTTCTTTTGGTTTTAGGGATGGACATTGTTATGCATTGCAGGAAGCTTTTGTTGCAGAGCAGTTGTTTCAAACTTCTGAATACTGCTTGGATGATCTTTTTGAGTTGACCTGCTCTATTTTCTCTTGTCAGAAGGTAGAATTAGTTGTTTTTTGAATTATATGCATCTTGGATTGATTTGCTCTAGCCGATTGCTCTTGCAGTCATAATTGCTGGCGAGGCATTGTAAACTTGGTACTGATTATATACTTATTTTGACATATCTTATAGGCATGAACTTTGTATATTAATAAGCATTTAGGAAATATTCATTTTATAGGCCTTTTCTGCATTGCTTACAATATTTGTCTACCCACATCCAATTATCCATTGGACTTTTTTTGAATCACTTTATAAAATTTTTCTCATCTCACCTCTTATTAGCACTGTTTGGCTCCATTAACTTACCTCAATGTTCACCGATTTCCTACCCACATCCACTGCCTTACCTGGTTAAGTAATGCAGCTTTTGTTTTTTAGGGATTTTACTAATTTGCATCTATGTGACGGGAATCCTAACTTCTCTTATATTCATTCTAGGTAGCTGCTGGTATGAACTGATTAGTCGTACATAATATGATCTTCTGACATCAATTAATATTTTTTTCAACATAGTTGTTAGATTTGTTATTCTAAACTCTTTTCCTGGATTTTGCAGGCTCAAACTGTTCCGTTCCTTTCATCCATTTTCTTACATAAGCTACTGCATCCTGGAGTGCATAATAGCTGTGTTCTACGTACTGTCTTTGAACAATATGGAAAGCATTGGACTGATGCAGAATTTCAGGCTTTATCTGTTGAAGGATTGAGAAAGGAGATACTTTCATTGATTGAACATGAGGTTTTATTCTTAACCATCTGTTTATTATGTTTTTGCTAGTGGACCACTACATGCTCTCCAAGAGGATCTAATGGGGGTTGTATGCATGTTAGGCCATATCTGGAAGCTCATCATCAATATTCAAATGCTGGAAAGATTTTTGCTCAAGATACTTTCAATGCTGGTGTAAAAGAAATGCATCATATGGTTTGATTGTTGATTCTATGACTGGAACTGTTGGTATAATCAGGGAGAATTCTATATCATTATTTCGTAACCTGGAGAAAATTGAACTAGTTTCATATGGTATGCATGTCGGGAACCATCACCTTCCCCTTATTTTGTCATTTGGTAAATTTTTTTTTTATCTTCTTACAAATTTGATCATATTATCCTTGCAGGTAGTTTGATTACCCTTGATGATTTTACAATGTCTGGGTTAGAAATGTCTAATGAAGTGCACTCTGAGCTTCTGCTCGAGGTGCTTCGTTGTAATCGTAATCTCAGTCAAAGATTGGGAGGAGCTGTTTCATCTATATTGTATGAGGCACTTGTCAGTTTCCCAGTTGTTCCATTTGATGATATCGTGTCAATCTTACTGAAAATGCTTGAAAGTGGATGCAACTTCTCTGTAGCAGCACTGCAATTGTCAGGAGATGGAACTGATATGGTTAGACGGAAACAGTTGGAAGCAAATAAGAATTCGAGAAGATTTTCAGTCAATATGCTGTTATCCCTCCAAGCTTTGCATAGAAAAGCTAATGGCTGGGGGAAAGTACTAGATGTTATTGAACATTATGTGCAATTTCTAGTACCTTGTGCAGTTGAGGGGAACTTGAATTCAAAAATGGCATCAAATATCACCACATCAGTTGTGGTTCAGGCTACATCTCAAGTTGCTAAAGCAACATTTGAATCTGCCTTGGATGTACTTCTGTTCTTACGCTACCTTCTGAATAACAGTGGTCAAGTGAGTGCCAAATTTGATTATTTATGCTGCAACATATCTGCTTAGAAATTTTACATCATTCATAATATTAGTTTATGAGAGTTGAAAAAGAGGGTAGAAAGGTTGAATTAAATTTCAACTAGTTTAGATAAATGCATTTCAACTCCATAAGGTCCTCCCCCTCACCTTATTTTTTTCCTAAAATTTCAACTAGCATCAACTTGTATAAACACATTTCAACTACCACACCCGAACACCCATGTAGTTGAAATATTTTTCATTTCAACTACATAAACCCATTTCAACTCCCATTTCAACTCTAACAAACAGACCCTTAATGGTTTGTTTGGATTTTGATTATGGCATGAAATATATCAGTGGAAGTGGAACATCATAAATAATTATAGCTAAAATCAACTATGATTTTTAATTCTCTTTCTGATTTCTACACCAGATTAGTCATATATTGTATACGATTTATGAATTTTATGTGCACAATAACATAGTAGAACTATGATGAAGCATGGATGAAGAGAGATGCATGTAACTTGAGTGTTATTTCTGTAATGGAAAAGTGCTAACTTTTGTTATACTCGGTTCTTCTTTTCTTAATAAAATGACATTTCTTGTTGAATGAAGATTCTCAATCAGAGTTGAACAGATGCCTGTCTATTGAATCATGTCTGGTTACATATAATGAAGATTTTCTTCTTTGTAAATTCATTTTAGTGTGTGATCTATTGAGCAGTTAATAGACCTTGTTTCTGGAAGGTCCAACTCGTTTACTATTGTATTGTTTCTCAGAACTTGTGACTAGAGTGTTGAGATCTTATGTGAATGGAATGTGGGCTTTGCTCAAGTGGATTTTTGATACAAAGGATTATTTAAACACTCTAAACAATGCAATTTATGGGAACCAATATCCATGGTTGGAGCAATATTCATTGATAGAACGAACTAATAGTTTGCCTCAATGATTTTTTTGGTCTATTGGCTACAAGCAACTCCACCACATATATATGAACCATGGTATTTTAGTTATTACTTTTTTCTATAATTTGTTAGGTATTTGTAAAAGATTTGGGTTCTATTAGGCACGATGTGCTGATGTAATACTTTTATTGTTTGAGAAGGCCTTATAAGGTCACGTGTAAGATAAAAACATGCTGAAAAGGTAATAAAAAGGCTAATTGGAAGGCACCATACAGAGCCGCCATGTAATGCTCTTGGCATTGGTTACTTATAAATGCTTACATCAATGATTTCCCCCATCCCCCTCTGAAAAAATGAATAGAATGGAAGAGGAATTGGAGATGGGAGGAAGATATTATGGCTAGACTGTTATGTTCTTTATGTTTTTCACTGTGTCAATTTCTTTGTTTGTGTCTGGATTCTTATATTTATGCTTTATTTTACCTGTGCAGATTCATTTATTTCAGCAGGAAATAACTAGAATTCAGCTTGAGCTCGTCCCTTTCATCTATGAAGTCGTCATGGACTGGCTTATCATTTATTTTATTGCTACTACACCATCAGAATCTGGTACAGTTGAGGACTTTAGCTCCCAGCTCTCATCACTAAGAATTGGTATGTATTTCAGCACTTATGGAAATTAATGGGAAAATATGTGTGCAATCACTACTACAAAATTTTACTTAGAGAAGAAATATTCAACCTTTAATAGTCTGAACTCTTTTCTGTTGCTATTTCCTATATTTTTTCACTCATTTGAAGAGCTGTGTTAGCATTTGCATGACTTTCAATAAATAGAGTAAATGGCTGAAAATATTCTTATTTTGACAAAGGTAACTCTAATACACTATCTTGTGAAGATCTTCAGCAGCCTTATTTCAAATATCCTCATTGGGTTTCAGTATCTTTGTTTATTTTGTTGGAAGGTTGCGCTTGGTTATTTCTTGCTTAGTTGATCAAATTTCCTTTTCTAATGTTGGTTATTATCCTGTTTCCTATGTGGTATATCTTTTATTTGCTGTAATGATGGCGATTGTTGCTCATAGTTTGGGCCCTTTTTCCTTCTTCCATGCATGACTTTGCACTCCCTGTTCTCCTTGTATGTTAAAGTTAATTGGGTTGTTCTTGTAGTGACTCTAATGCATTAAGGGAACATCTTTTTTCCCACGAGGCATATGATTAAAATTTCTGCTAAAATAACATAAGCAAGGCATTTGGGAATAACCTATGTAAGAGCATATATTTCCACGAGAGTCCAAATCTCATGACTCTTTCATGGTTGTATGTACATTAAGCAAGGTACCCTTTCGGTTTTTTTGGAAACACCCTCTTTACTTGCTCATATGGGTGTGTACATTCCGACCCTCCGAACCTGTTCATGAACATCATTCTGTGCACCACTTTGTCTGTCCTGATTAGAGCTTTGTTGTGCGGGTTGAATGGTTGCTGAAAAAAGAACTAGAAAGAGTTGTACTTAGGTGAGAATGGAATGCTTTTGTGATGTATATTGTCGGGTGCTTGATGCCTGTTGGAAAGCGTTGGAGCTGGGGGGGGGGGTGGAATATTGAATGTTCAATAATTGTATAGTCATTTAGGTTTTCCTGTATATTTTAGGACAAAACCATGTTGTAAGTGCAAAATACTAAAAGTAGCTGGAATATTTCAAGAGCAGCTGGGTGCATGACTATATCAACTAAAATTGCCTAATTCTAGCATGTGCCATCAGACAACTAGTCGGAACCTCATTGGGTCAATGTTGTTGTTGTGATCTGTTTATTGTGCTTATGAGTGATCAAGTAATTTTAATTTTTCATTTATTGTTTTTGTCATCAATGTAATTTTTATTTCTGGTTAGATGGAAGCACTGTTAAAGCATCATGGACTGAGAAGTTGGGATCATTTAACTTCACGCTGGCTTTTGTTCTTTTGATGAATGCTCGAAGCAGTCAGTCTGTTAGTTCGCTTCCAGGTCCAGAAAATTTTGTCAGTTTGGTGCAGAACTTCAATAGTTGGATAATATTTGGCGGACCTGGAGAAAATATTTCGTCCATTTTTGAGCACTCAACCAACCTTGCTTTAATCTTACTCAAGCATGCCCAGTATAATGCAGCCGAGGTTCATATCTGGTCCACTATTTTTGACATTTTACTAATTTGTGTCATGTTATATCTCTTGGCCGTCTTATTGAGCTAGTTCTGCATTTGGATCTTTTTTTTCCCGGAAATAGACCATACTTCAAATCACAGATGCACACCTGAGGAAAGAAAAGACATCAAGAAGCATTCAGCATGCTAATAAAGATTGGTCTGTGCTTCATCATCTTCTTGGGTGCTGTCTGGTTGCTCAGGCACATTTTGAGACACATGGAGCTTTAAGAGAGAGAAAAATTAATGAAGCTGTAAAATGCTTCTTCAAGTATGTTATATGTGCTGTTTTTTTTTTCACAATTCAGAATGAAAATCCTTGGATTGAACAAAAATTACCTAGTAAAGATGAGCATTAATTATTATTATGTAGTCTGAATAAATTTCAAGAATGATTCATTTCAGCCTAGATCCTGCTTTCCAGTATTCTACCCCTAATTTTTATGACCATTTGCTATATAATGAGAAATCTAAGTAAAGATTAGAATAAACGAATGTAGACTTGAAGAGCAACAATACCATGGCCTGAAGAATGGCACAGAATAACAAGTACAATTTTGCTCAATCTAATTATGTATGTATCAATGAAGTTGCTATTTCTTTATGGAGTTCAAAATCAACTAAAGTTCCCATCTTGAGCTTTAAACATAATTTTTTAATTCTCTAAGAGTTAAAGGGTGCCAAGCATAAAATATATTAGAACAGAAAATACAGCCCAAGTTTCTCTCTTGATGTTGGCTTAAAAAACTCAATTGCTCCAGTTCTGAACCTTGTGCGTTCTGATGAAACTTACAAATAATTGGTCTTTATTTCAGAGCTTCATCTGGAGAAGAAGCTGCCGATGCTTTACACAGATTGCCACTTGAAGCAGGACTTCCACATCTGGGTTTTAGTATGTTTATATTTCAACACTTCTGTTAACTATTATGTTATGATGCTCATGAACTGATTGCTCCTAACTGCAGGTGGCTGTGAATCTGATGCATCATGGAGGTTCAACTATTACCAATGGGCAATGCAGATGTTTGAGCAGTATTACATGAGTCAAGCAGCATGTCAGTTTGCACTTGCTGCTCTAGAGCAGGTTGATGATGCGGGTTCTCATAATGGTATTGCTGCTCAGGAGAATGTTCTAACTGGTGAATCAACTATTACAATCAAAGGGCGACTATGGGCAAATGTTTTCAAATTCATGCTGGATCTTAATGAATTTTATGATGCGTACTGTGCTATGGTGTCAAACCCTGACGAAGAGAGTAAAAGCATATGTCTGAGGCGTTTGATCATTGTTCTTTATGAGTGTGGTGCGGCAAAGGTAGAAAGATTTCACAAAATTACTTTTTTGTGTCTTTTAGTCTCCCATCTTTTCACATGTGATTGCTATGAAGCCTGAAAATGCCATTTGTTGATAATGTGATTGTTAGTCTGTCACGGGACACGATGCTGTATGTCTTCAACATGTTGGCATCGCCCGCTGTTCTAAGTCTAACATACTCAAAAATTAAAAGGAACACCAAATTTAAAATTTTTAGCCTTAGGAAAGCCTAAAGTTATATAATGAGAAATAAATTGAAGCTGAAAAGTCATGAAAGAGTAGTGAATTTGTCCTCCCATCATGAGTATGTTTTATTTTATACATATTTGTCATTCTAATATAGTAATGAAGGAAATGGAAAAAAAGTTGATGTTTGAAAGATAATGTTTGTCGTCTCCATTTAACATGGTTTAGTATGAACTGATGGATAGGCATAACTATATTATCTGTTATAATCTTATTGTAACTATTTCTTGTGTAAATAAGGATGATTCTTCTGCCGCAATCAACATTTACACTGTTTCGACAAAACAAAAATATGTATTTTCGTCTCCGAAATGTATGTCTTACACTTTAGATGTTCAGTGTCATGTTTGCTGTGTCATATATTTGGGATTGTTTCATGGTAGAGCCATATACGAAATTGCATTATTCCCTTCTCATTCCAACTTTAGTTTTATGCTAAAGGCTTTATAAATTTGTTGATGGTCCCTCATTAAAATTGTCAAAGGGTTCTCATCTTATGTTTATCTTGGAAGACTGTTTTGCCTCTCTATCTATTTACCATTTCCTCAATGAAACATATGACAAATATTTAATATAGAACTGTTTAGTTTGACCTTATAATTTTTCAAAGCTAGAAGCAAAAAGGTGAACAAATAAGTCCCAAAATTTGAGCGTATATAAATGAAACACTGGGTGGTTCAAGCAACTGGTTCCCCTTCTGATTGTAATTAGAGGGAGGATTATAGTCACTCTTAAACCCTTGATTTGAAATATAAGTGGAATAAAAGAGGGACCTCTCCCGAAAATGCTAAGGCAGTATAAGGTTTTCTTACCCTCTTGTATGGCTTCTTTGTCTACAATATATATCCTATGCCTCTGAGATTTTGGCATGCTCTTTGGATCTTGTTTTACTTTTTTTGTTAGACAGGTGTTCTGAGCTATGGTTAGTTTTTAGTATATTAGGTCTTTGGACATTGCAGTATCGCATAAGGAATTATATTCTAAACTTAATTGCTTTTGGGAGGTAATACATTTGGAGTTCAATGTCATACTTTGGTTAAGCATTTCTCATTTTTCTTTTGTTTGTATTTTTGGGTTTATAAGTTATGTGTTGTCTTTTTCTCAATGTAATTTTTTCAATCTATTTTTGTTTTCTCATCTGTCTGTCCTGCTGTTATTGGGCTTTTTGGTGCATCACAGATGCTTTGTAATGGCCAGCTTCCTTTTATTGGTTTAACTGAGAAAGCAGAGAGAGAGCTAGCTTGGAAGGTGCGTGCCCTTTTTAATTTTTTCTTTAAGGTTGGAACTTGTATATGAGAATGCCACTATTTTTTTGACAAATGGATGTCTATCTTATAAAATTTGCAGGCTGCACGTTCTGATATTGTAGCAAAATCCAATCCATTCAAGCTGCTTTATGCATTTGAGATGCATCGACAAAACTGGAGGAAAGCAGCTAGTTACATGTACCTTTATTCTTCTCAGTTGAAAACCGAGATTGCACTGAGGAGTTTTCCAAATTCTACCCTTGTTATTCAAGAAAGACTTAATGCTATCTCTGCTGCTATTAATGCTCTGCTTCTGCTTCATCCTGCACATGCCTGGATTGATCTTCATCTTGATGGAAGCTGTTTCCACACTGACTTTCCACTAAATAAAAAGGCTCGAATGTCAGAAAACCAATGTAAGTATAGACTATTGATGCACAATTGAGGCTTTTGTTTAAGTCTTCGAGTTTTTGCTAATAATCTTTTATTCCCTTAATCACGGACAATTGACTTATCTTGATGATTTATTTTGTTTTTGAGGAATGGTGGAAAATGGTTTCGAAATCACCAGCAGGTTGTCACCACTGCAATTATGTGACTAGCAAGTCCCGCAAGTGATAACTATACATGTAGAAATTATGCAATAGATGTGTGTGCTTCAATATTTTCATGTCTCGGGAGAAGTTTTGAGTGGAAATATAATTCTTTCCAGTCCTGTAAAACAGTGTTTTCTGACGACAGATCCCTGATTACTGTATAAATTTATATTAATTCATTTTTTTTGTCTTTTCTATGTTGTAATGGCTTCAAATAATTCGGATTTGATCAAAGTCTAAGTGATTTAAACTCTTATGCAGCTGCTAGTGTTGATACTCAATCTTCCAGAAATTCGTCTTTTGTAAGTATGGACAAACTTGAAGATGAATTCATGATTACGTCTGCAGAGCATTTGCTTTCACTGGCAAATGTCAAGTGGTCACATGTTGGTATAAGAACTTTGCCTTTGATTTACTTTGTTGCAGTCACCACTCACCTCATAAAAAAGTCATGCACATCATTTTCTGCATATAACCTTTCGTTAAGAGTAGTCAGTTATTTACTTTGTTTTTCTGTTTTCTTTCTCTTCCTCAATTCATCTTGTGTTTGTATAAGAAGTCAATCTGAATGTACTAATTATTACTGATATGAATGGCCTTAAATATAAAGATCTGAATTTTATCTTTGAGCTATTTATAATTTGTCATTTTGTAGTGAGAAGGAAACTACCTTTTGAGCCTTTTCACTGTTTGTCGCTCATTGAATTGTAAAAAAAGCTCCTTACATATCCTTTGAATTGGTTAAGCTGTATGTTTTAACTCGGTTATGTCATTTTTGACCGTACACAATTAAGAATACAGTAATACACTGGTCTCCATGAAGTATCTTCCACATCATAGCGAATTGTAAAACATACAATCCAAAGGGCTAACGGCTATTCCTGACTTGGCTGTATTAAGAGCTAAATTGGCTAAAAGTATACATAAAATAAAATTTAAAAAGGATAAAACCTACCAGGACAGTTTATAAACAAATATAATGGTACATGTCTCAAGTGATTTTTGTTCTGATAGGGATCAATTTAATTAACATTTTATCTTAATTGTGATTCAGTTTTACCTAGGCTTGATTTAGATCCTGAACAGTATTAGTAGCTACTTACATTTGTGCATATTTAGAAGCTAATCATGCCAGTGTTTCACTTTTTTACTTGGGATGTGGAGTCTGTACATTATGAGTAACGTTTTTGTTTATCAGAAAGAAATAGCTTTTTAACCAAAAAAGAAAGGAAAAAATAGCTTGCTCAGTAGAACATGGGGTATGATACATGTGATTGGTTTCAACTGCCATTCTTCTTGCTTTGTTTTCAAGTTGGTAATGAAATATAGATTTGTGTTCTTTCAGGGAATCAAATGCCACCGTCTGATTTAGTAGACCACTTGGTTCAGGCAGGTTTATATGATGTGGCGTTCACAGTTCTGTTAAGGTTTTGGAAAGGATCAGGACTCTGCAAGTAAGTACTTACTTGAAGCATTAGAATTTTCCTGTTATAATCACAGTAATCTGGAATTTATTTATTGATATTGGATGTGCTTTTTGCCAGAGGACTGGAAAGAGTCTTCTCTGCCCTCTCCCTGAAGTGCTCTCCTGATAAATCCAATTCTCCTGTGGTTGGGTGAGATATCTTGTGCGCTACACTTTTTTTTTATCAGAGTAGCCGCTTAAAGTTATATTCTTGGATATTACTATGCTGATTTTTACAATGGCCAGATCAAACCGTCTTTTGTTAACATCATCAAAAGACGAAGAGCTCACAACTGAAACATTTGATGTGAATCCATCTGTAAGACAAGCAAAGAGTATCAGCCAGTGGGAAGTGCTTGAGATCTATCTTGTATGTATATTATTATTATTATTTTCCCTTAAATCTACTATTGCGTTCTTCCCAAAGGAGTTTAGATTGTCATGTTAATTTAAAGTTGAACCTTCTGAGGAACTTAACCTATAATATATCTGCAGCTTATGAACTCTTCCATTTTATGTCATAATCTTTACTCTTTTGCTTATGTGTGTACTTCTGTAGAGTTTATGCACAAGGTTTTCTTAAGAGCCTGGGCCACACATTTTCAACGTTGGACTAATGCTTACTTTATTGGCTTTGTTTGGTCCGGAGCAATTTCTTTGGTTTCTCATGTTGAGATTATCGTTTGTATCTGGGTCTTTTTTCCTACAGCAATGCTGGGTGCTTCAATTGATGAATTTGAATCATCCTGAATACATCTCCTATGTGATGCTAAATTTTACATACTCATTTGATCTTTTGTTTTATTTACTGATTGAGCATTCTTTAATTGCAGGAAAAATATAGAAGATTCCATCCTAGGTTACCTGTAGTAGTAGCAGAAACTCTCCTCCAGTCTGATTCTCAGATTGAGCTGCCTCTCTGGCTTGTTCATATGTTCAAGGTAGTTTCATATACGACTTTAAAATGCCACAGCTGTAAGAGCATTATTATCTAAATGGTTCTATACTAAGGCTCTATACTGTCCTACCACATCTTTGATGAACTGACCAATAACCAAGGACCTCCTCACAATGATAAAATGTTTCCATCGATGTGTCTAAGCTTTGAAAAACAAAAGCTTTATTTGATGCTGATTTTCATCATTAAGTAAAAATTCAGGTGCACATTTTTATAGCTTCCTCACTTTTTGACAGGGTGGGCATCAAAAAGCTGGTTGGGGAATGGCTGGCCAAGAATCGGGTCCTGCATCCTTGTTGTGCTTGTATGTTGATTATGGGCGGTATCCAGAGGCTACAGATCTACTGGTTGAATATGTGGAGGCATATAGATCTGCAGTAAGTTGGTCCATATTTCTGATTATTGTGTTTGGTTACATAAAGCTTGTGGGGTTTAATTTCCTGGTGGTGAAGCTTGTTAACTTATGATGCGAATGCAATTGTGTTATCATTGCATATGCCTGTGTCTGTCTGTTAAATTGGTCTTTCTATGTATTATCTCCATGTTTCCTTATCTACAGACTCTAGGTATACATTTTTGTCACATATTTTGACTATATATCGTGTATTGTTTGAATATGGCAGTATTTATGGCCTAGTTTTTGTATATGTAGCCTAGATGAATACGTCAGGGGAAAAAGCTATATCCTAATGGTTGAATATGTAGATTGCAAGTTTAACTTGTGGCTTCATAATGGAAGCTCTGTTGAGGTGGTTCTGTACTAGAGGTCCAAATTGATTATAATAACAACGGAGAAACAACTCTTGATTCTAGCCTTTTCTGATCCGTCGAGTTATATAAATATTGTTTTAGTGTCTACTGTAGTATTATAACACTTGAAGAATGTAAAAAGTATTTATGTATTGGATAGTTTTCCTAGGTGATATTTTAATATTCTATGAAGAATCTGTACAAAGCAAAAATTACAGTTTATTTGAAACTCAACCCACTTTTGCAGAGACCAGAGGATCTTGTTCGTCGAAAAAGCCCATTTGCAGCATGGTTTCCATACATCACCATCGAACGCTTATGGTGTCAACTTGAGGCATCAATTCGTGCAGGCTACATGACTAAGCAATGTGAAAAGCTCAAAAGTCTTATCCATGGAGCTTTGCAGGGCCATCTTCACATGGTATGGCCTTTGAATTCTACATCATATTGCTGCTACTAGATGAAGATCATTTGATTCATTTTGGTTGGTCTTTCAGGTAAAGGTAGATTCAGAAGATTCAGAATCTTCATTTCGCTTAAAAGAGACTGTGTTGTGAAGACACTGCCATCAGACTGACCACAATGATTGTTCATGTGAAAACTGATTTAGCGAAAACGGGAGCCTTGAAAGAGTTTTTGAGTTTAGGTGTGAATCTGGTGTCAATTTAAAGAGCTTTCCTTGGTTCAATCTTTAACGATTAGCTGCTTATGATGTAGAAGTGTAAATTTTACCCAACATGGGTGTTGTTGTATTAAGGAGTTGAAATTTGTTTCAAGGAAGTGATGCTTGTAATCACCTGGTCCACTTCAATGAAGTCAAGTTCTGTCAAATAAGTGTGCATCTTTAACTGGATTGACCTGACAAGCTGACCCCAGATCAGAACTTTAGCTGATACTAGCGGGTTTTTTTTTTCCATAAAAAAATTGATTCACCAAGTAAACAATCAAAAACTAGGGACACACAAGTTTGACATATAATTAGTATTGTCAAATAAGTGTGTTCTTGGTGCAAAATTTCAATCCGCTCAAAATTCAAAGAATCATATAATTAGTATTTTCTCATATTGGATTAGAAATCAAAACCTTCATTACTTGGGGCTTCTTCAACCTTAATGATGTTATTTTCACAATCGGATTTCATGTTTGTTCAAGGAAAAAATCCCTACAATGGAATCAGTGTGAGCAAAAGTCATCAGTCAGAAGCCCGAGTGAATCAATCTTTTGGACAAGATTTAAAAAATGAGTGTATATTTGTGATGTGGATCTTGAAATTGTGGAAAGAAATGCCCAATTCGAACTGAGGATTGAAACTTGGAAGCAACAATGGAGGTCTAGGGTTTGTATGGATGTTGTCGCTATTTTTGTTTTGAGAAAATTTTAAGAGGTTGGATCTTCCACAAATCATGATTCATGAAAGAAAACAAAGTGGGGGAAGAAAGCAATTTCAAAGGAAAGATTTTGGGTATAAATTTTTTTTTGAAGAAAAAAAATGTTATTATTATAACTTTAAATATTTACTCGTGTCTCGACTTGGGCCATAAACAAGTTACATATGTAAATAAAATAATTGCATAGGTCAAGATGAGGATTGAGGTGTGCCATAAACAAGTTACATACACAGGAAAGAAGAAAGGGAAAAGGGGTTTCATTGTACGGAGAGCGTTTGTTCGGGGTCGTGGGTTTTTATGTTATATTTTTAATATGTGTTTAAAGAATCTTTCATGTAGTATTTTGCATGCATTAAATAATATACGTGCATGCCATATACTTAGTATATTAATTAATTTTTAACATTTATTTAAAACTAGTGGTGATGCCCGTGCATACGCACGAGCCAATATTTTTTTTGTAAAAATATATTAATGCATTTAAATATTCAAATTCTATATTATTTTTATCCTCGTGCATTTATCTTACTTTATTTATAAATATTTTAAGTGTACGTTGTAATATTTGGTTGTATTAATAAACACTCATTCCATATAAAAAAGTAGGGATGCTCAGCGGTCCGGGCGACCTGTAACCCGGACCGACCCGACCCGTAAATTACGGGTCGGGTCACGGGTCACGGGTCACATATTTCAGGGATTACGGGTTACGGGTCGGGTACGGGTCGACCCGTAAAACCCTTAACCCGACCCGTAACCCGTAATATTAATTTTTTTAAATATTTTTTATAATAGATAATTATATTTATACTTTATAATAGATAATTAAATATTTTTTAAATATTTTTTATAACAGATAATTATATTTATTCTTTATAATAGATAATTAAATATTTTTTAAATAGTTTTTTACGGGTTACGGGTCGGGTTAACGGGTCAAATAGATCATTTTGACCCATTTGACCCGTTTGACTACCCGTTGACCCGTTTGGCTAGGTCAAACGGGTCAACCCGTAACCCGACCCGTAAAACCCGTAACCCGTAATCCGGGTTACGGGTCGGGTCACGGGTCGATTAATTTTTTTTACGGGTCAACGGGTCGACCCGTTGAACAACCCTATAAAAAAAGATTGGAAACAAACTTTTCATTTTTTTAATTTGCAAACTTTATTTTATTATGTCTTCTTTCCAGTTGCTCTAAACTGTGTTACTACATTTAAAAATTATTATCACATAATAAATTATATATTAATAAAAGGAATACAAAATATTTTATACATTATAAATAAATTAGTGTTATAAACACCAAATTTATGAAAGAAAAACAATAAAGGTGTTACCCTTCTTTAGTCGTTGTTTAAACTTTTCCATTTAATCTTTACTTTTTTATTTTTTTTAAAAAAGATAATTGCTATTAAAATGTGTTTTAAGTATGTTATACAATGAGTTTAATTTATTTTAGTTTGCATTAATATATTTTTTCTTTAGGTAACTTAAATTTCCATCTTAGTGTTTTTTATACTCTTGTATAAAAATATTTGTATTTATTTTTAAATATATTGAAATTCATAAATATATAACTTATGTTAATGATTTAAGTAAAAAATATGAAAAACTAAAAATAATTTAATTTTTTATGATAAAAAATATTTTAAGATAAATAAAGGTTTTATAGTTGTTTACTTCTTCTTAGATACTTATGTCATAAATTATATTGTGGCCTTTTATATTGAAAAAATTGGAGGTTTAAAAATACGAAAGGTTGGTTAAAAATATGTATGTTACAATTGTGTATATTATGGGCATTCATTTTCAAAAAATTTCTCTTATATTTTTTTAGAAGATAGATAAATAGGTGGATTAGAAAGAATTAGAATTAAATATTTAAGCCATTTGAATGAGACATTAATTGTCCATATTTTTCTATTTTATAGTATATATAGAAGATTATTTTGTTATTTTTTCTCCTCTTATAACGTAATTAATGTAATGTATTTATGACATACACATATATTCCTTTTTTATGGTAAATTTGATGCTATTCATCAGAATATTACATGAGTAAGCAATTCCTTGCATCCAATGGAGGAGGAAGAAAGATCGAAGAACTATGAACAATTATTCATAGAATCTTTAATTTACCATGTAGTACATGGTAAATTAAATTATACTTGGAAAGTACAAATTACAAACGTAAAAATCAATACTCGTAATTTATGTTAATTTTTATTTGTTTTCCTGACTAATCGTTCAATCATCACACGACAAAGTTGAAATTGACGTGAATTCGAACTCCAACCAAATCTGTATGGAAGTCGGATATTCAACGATCCGAATTTGGAGTCGGATTTAAATCCCATATCGGCCATGGAGACGAAGATAGAGTGAATACCGCAGACAACTCTGGTTGTCCCCGTTCTTCACTCTCTCTCGCCTCCATAACCGGAGAGGAATTTCATAGTATTGGATGAAGATTTAGAGCAACTGATTGAAAGATATATGGAGAAGGCAAGCGGTTATATATAGAATTTCGCAAGGCGCAATAATGTTACGCTAACTTGTACTAGAAGAAAGGATAGGTTTGTAATTTCGCAACTTAATATTTCGTATGTAATAGATTCGGATTGTTTCGATATTCCGTTTAATGCTGTTGTGGGCCATAAAAAACTCATATGGGCCATTTAATGGATTTTGTTTCCATATGATAAACTGAAAACTTTAGTGTGAAACTAGCATAAATACCCGTACCTTGTACGTGCTTATCCAAATATAAAGAATTTATTTTAAAAATAATTTAATTTAATTTTTTATGTAAATATGAATAAAATTTACGTATTGTGTAATATCCGTATTCAGTTTAGGTCGCATAAGTCGGAAAACGGGTTCCTTCACTTACAAGCAATCAAGTTCTTGACCCGTGATTAGCCGTTCTAGTAATCCGATTGAAAACACCTATCTAATTTAGAAGTTACAAGTTACCCATAGATTATAATTATTTATTCACCAAATGTTATATATTGCTAAGCTCTATTTTTAGTTATGTACATATAGTTCGTTATTTAAAAAAAAAAGAGAAGCCTATCTAACTTAATTAAAATAAAATAGCATTCTTTAACCTAATTGCTTCCACCGATCAAAATTTATCTGATAAGATTATTGGACCGATTGTGATCTAATCATATCCCTCATCCTTATCAAAAAAAAAAAAAAAAAAAATCTTTACCCGTAACAACTTCTATCTTGAATCCATTAACAATTAACCTTATATTTATAATGAAACCAAGTCGCGAGAAATCATCGTTCTTCCAATTCATTCACGCTTGCTCTCAAATTTCGGATTCTGGCTTTCTTCTCCGGCAGAACAACACACAAGTGTTCCGTCCGTGAATTAGTCTTCTCCGGTGAATCGGGGGGATCACTGAATCCGAAAATCTCAAGCTCGGAGTCCACGATCGTGATATCGCCGAGCAAGCAGGATCTTTCCGTTCGTCGCCGGCAACAGCAACTTGGATCTCCATCACGATCGACGTCCCATCTTTCTCCTCCATTGCTGACAATTTCGGAAGCTTTGCCCATTACTCATTCTCGGTTGCCGGTAACTATTCCGACCCTTCCTCTCGTGCCTATTCTATCTCCTCCGTTTTGTTCGGGTGTCGGGTCTGGGTTGTAGGTGGCTGAATAGAATGAGCGTAGAGGGCGGTCCAGCCTTTGCCACTGACTTGGGCATACCAAGTTTACTTCTGGGCTGGTGGCCGGCGTTGTGACGAGGCGGGTCGGTGTTGTTAATCGGAGTCGGGGTTTTGATTGAGGTTGGTGAAGGGTTGTACTGATTTAAAAGTGATGGTGAACGTATTATGGGGGCGGCGGTCGTATTTGTCTATTAAGGGGTTCGATGGCTGACATGCATCTTAGTTTGATCACAGTAGTATCTCCATAATTTAGTATTCTTAGGTTAGTTTTTTTTTTAAATAAAAAAATAAAAACATTATTTAATCAATAGGTGGGAGATGCTCTGACCAAAAGTAAATTAATGGTACCAATTGGATTAGTTTTTCTAGTTTGTATTTTATACGAAGGGTTATGTATATAATTATAATTGGGCATTTGACTGGTTTGAGTTTAGTGAAAGATGGGCGAATTCAAGTGTCTGGTTGGATTATTTGGATTAATTAGGTGGTATAATTAGGTAACTTTGCTTTAGTCGGAGTTGCATAATTAATCTATTAGCTAATGCGGTTAATCACTGTTAGTGGGAACTTGGTTAATCTTGGATTAGGAAGTTGGTATATAAAAATAGGTAGTGGGGCCTTAGCCAGCGTTAAACTCGTTTAGAGTACTTAGGTTTCGGTTTTGTAATATTGCTCGTTGTTATGTTTAGGTAAACACGCGTTCAAGCTCTTAGTTCCCTTCGTATCAAGAATCCAGTGAGGTAAGTCGTTTTTCGACTTGCTCGGTTCTTTTCTCCCTTGTTAGATTGCGTATCGTTATTGTAGGACGGGTTTTGGGAACTAGTCCCGAATACCTTTTAAAATTATTTTGAACTTCTTGAATTGTTGTGTGCTAAATGGGTTTTAAATGTATTTTATCGAAGAGATATTTTCGGAACATTTTCTCTGTGTTGGTACCGTTTCCGACACGGCCCATCGTAGCCGGCGTGGAGGAAGAGTTGGCTACGTTGACCCGTGTGACTGGGAAACCGTGCCCCTTCAAAATGAAAATTATTATCTGTGTGTTTTTGGCAAGTGCTCCAGTGGAGGCTTAGCCGGGGGTTTAGAAGGGAGATTGTGAAGTGGAGTGAGAGGGCCTGCCTCTGCACTCGGCGCGGTGATGAGCGCCTTGGAAGTCGGATTGTGAAAAAGGAGGATTTGCGCTGTTATGAGGTTGTGATTGTGAATGCGTATGTGACTATGTGTGGCTGACTATAACTGATTTAGGTATTGGCCTTTAGAGTTATGATTGCGGTTGTGGATTTGTATGCTGACTATAGATAACTGATTTTCAAACCGTTCTACAGTTTCCATATTCTTTCTAGCTTGGTAGATTAGACGGTGACCCTTCGGGGAACATTTTTCAGTTCCAGGTATGAATCAGGGAGCCGTGCAAGAACCGAGGCAAGATGGCGGGCCGGAGCGGTAAAGAGCGCGTGTCATAGTGGGATTGGTTTTTACTAGTTATTTATAATAGTAGGGATGTTGATTTTAATATTTGTTAGATAGAGTTGGTACTGCGTTTCGTTTATTACTATTTTTGTTGGATAGTTCAGTTTCGGTAGGTGTGGTAACGTTTTTGGATATTATGATTTTCGGGGATTCATGCATGATACGTTTTTCTAAGTTTTGCTAAATAAAGGTTGGATGTTTTATTATGTTTTCTCGTCGTGCCCGAGTTGTAAGGTCCTACAGTGTAGTTGTCAACCTAAATAATAGTACCTTGTAAGGTCTATTCCCTAGTAGCGCCTCGTCGAAAGACGGGGTGTTACAAATTGGTATCAGAGCGAGGTTGACAACAGGGCACATGGAACTGACCAACAAAGAGTACCCGAGGTCCAACTTAAAACAAAAAACCGGCCGGTGTTTTCAAATGTTTTTACTGGGGTAGACATGTTGCATATAGGGGGGTAGGTGACACGTCGCGACTCCGCCCCAGCAGCCGAAGAACCTCACGTAGAATAGTAAGAATTAGGTTGAAAAATAGAATGTTTAAGTATTGACTGTGGGACTTTCTATTATAGATGGCCCCACCAATCAGAGCTAGAGCTGCTGCAGCTAACGGAAGAGGCCGCAAAAGAGGCCGCGGTAGAGGCGGAGTAGGAGGTCGTGGCAGGGGTAGAGGAGAGATCCCTGTAGCTGCTGAGCCAGAGGTACAACAGGATAACCATCAGGAGGAGGTTGCTGAGAGTCAGGATGTGGCTGCTGCTGTTCATTGAGAGGACAGTGCCTCTGTCGCTGGAGGAGGTCTCCCAGCAAACGGGGCTCAGGTGGGAGGAGGAGTACCACCAACAGGATTGGCCCCAGAGGTGACTGCTGCGATTCAGCTGTTATTGCAGACGTTGATGGGTGCGGGAGCTACACCGAATCTGAACGCAGCTGCATGGCAACAAGGAGCTGAGAGGAGGGCACCTGGACTAGATTCTATTTTGGCTGCCCAGCTGGGAGCAGCGCCAACTTCTGGAGGACCAGTGATAGCTGATCAGGTGGTCGAACCGAGGAGACAATATCGTGAGCCTCATCTTGATAAGTGGCTCGCAGAGTTTAGGAAGACTGGAGTACCGAACTTTGCTGGAGCTCAGGGTTCTGACGTAGAGCAGTGGCTGAGGAGAGTAAAATATGCATTGGATTCTATTAAGGCACCGGAGGAGCGGAAGATGTCTTTAGTACAGAGTCTGCTACAGGAGAGCGCTTTTGACTGGTGGGAGCTGTGTAGGGACCACCGGACTGAGGTTACTTTCGAGGAGTTTGAGAGGCAGATTCGAGATCGGTATTGTCCTCCGGTGGTGAGGGCGGCACGAGAGGCTGCTTTTCAGGATGCTGGACCCGAAAATATCACAGTATCTGAGACTATTCTGAAGTTTCAGCAGGAGTTGGCAGCGGTGCCAAATGCTGCCCCGACTGAGGAGTTGAAGATTGCGACCTTTCTGAAAAGGTTGCAACCGCATCTACGTGCTTATGTGTCTGGTCTCCGACTTACGACATTGGGAGACGTTCAGCAGTCTGCTTTGGCTTATGCTATGGCCACGACCCGATAGAGTCAGCTGGAGGTGCATACCACGGGAAGCAAGAGGCAGAAGTTGTCCGCCCCGGCAGAATCTAGGAGAGACAGTCGTCCCGGCTCTTCTCAGCCGCAACGACCAGGGTTTCAGCCACAGGGTCGTCAGGACCATCGTCGTCTGAGTCAGCCCATTGGGGGACAGAGAGAGTGCTTCAACTGTGGAAGTACTGCTCATTTGAGGAGTCAGTATCCAAGCCGGTCAGGAGTTGTTTCAGTTGTGGGAAGCCTGGCCATTTGCAGCAGTATTGTACTGTGGGAGCACCTTCACAGGGATCTTCACCGGGAACGGTGAATCAGATGCCTCGTCGTCAGCCTCAGCAGTTTCAGCAGACACCGAGTCAGGGCAGAGGACGCGGCGCAGGAGTTAGCAACACCGGGGGCAATCAGCCCCGAGTGTTTGAGATGAGGAGGGCCGATGCCCTACACGCGCCGACTGCTACAGGTACGATTTGGATTCAGTCTAGACCTGTTCACATACTGTTTGATACGGGTGCTACCCATTCTTTTATGTCTTCTGCTTGCGTGGCTAGACTAGGACTGACTTGCACTGAGGGGGTATCTTTTGTTGTGGGGCTGCCTGACGGCAGTAAAGTAAGGGGGAATAAGGAGATTTTACAGTGCCCTATTAGAATAGGGAATATAGATTGGTATGCAGATTTCATAGTAATGCAGTTATCGCCAGATGATGACGTGATTCTGGGGATGGACTGGATGATGCGTTACCGAGCAGTTTTGGATACACACAGAGGTACGGTTACAGTGACCGCAGATGATGGGACCAGACATGTGTGTCAAGAGGTAGAGCAGGAGGGGCCCGGATCGGTGATTAGTATGGTGAAGGCCGCCAAGTTGCTCAACGACGGATGTGTAGGATATTGGTGTTATGTTCTTCAGGGGGACAAGGCGGAACCGCACATTCAGGATATACTTGTAGTGTGCGAGTTTGAGGACGTTTTTCCTGACGAACTCCCAGGATTACCTCCTCAGAGAGAGGTGGATTTTGGGATTGAGTTGGAGCCGGGAACGAGGCCGATTTCGAGAGCCCCATATCGCATGGCCCCGATGGAGATGCAGGAGCTGAAGACACAATTGGAGGAGCTGTTGGAGAAGGGTTACGTACGACCGAGTGCGTCGCCTTGGGGAGCTCCAGTTCTGTTTGTGAAGAAGAAGGATGGTTCTCTCCGTCTGTGTATCAATTATCGGGAGTTGAACCGCGTTACCATCAAGAACAAGTATCCGTTGCCGCGTATTGATGATTTGTTGGATCAGTTGTAGGGGGCTACTGTGTTCTCCAAAGTGGATTTGAGGTCAGGTTATCACCAGCTGAGGATTCGGGAGGAAGATATACCTAAGACGGCTTTCCGAACGAGGTATGGACATTATGAGTTTGTAGTGATGCCGTTCGGACTGACGAATGCACCCACTGTATTTATGGAGTTGATGAACCGGGTGTTTATAGACTACTTGGACAGATTCGTAGTAGTATTCATTGACGACATTCTGATCTACTCTCGGAGTAAGGAGGAGCACGCTGAGCATCTTAGGCTGGTGTTGGGAGTATTGAGGCAGCATCGATTGTTTGCTAAGCTGTCCAAGTGTGAGTTTTGGTTGCCTGAAGTTACCTTTCTAGGGCATGTCATATCAGCTCAGGGAGTCATGGTAGATCCTGCAAAGATTGAAGCTGTAAAGGCATGGGAACCTCCGAAGAATGTGAAGGAGGTGCGGAGTTTTCTAGGATTGGCAGGGTATTACAGGAGGTTTGTGGAAGGGTTTTCTCGGATAGCCCAACCACTTACCAACTTGCTTAAGAAGACTACTCGTTTCGAATGGAACGAAGCTTGCCAGCGAAGTTTTGATGAGCTGAAGAGAAGGTTAACTTCGACTCCTATATTAGCTCTTCCTCAGGGGAATGAGGATTTTGTGATTTACAGTGACGCCTCCAAGATAGGCCTGGGTTGTGTGCTGATGCAGAGGGACAGAGTGATTGCTTATGCTTCTAGACAGTTGAAGCCGAACGAACAGAATTACCCTACTCATGATTTGGAGTTGGCAGCTGTGGTACATGCTCTGAAGATTTGGCGTCATTACTTGTATGGGAGTACCTGCAAAGTGATGACAGATCACAAGAGCCTCAAGTACATCTTCACTCAGAGGGAGTTGAATATGCGACAGAGGAGATGGCTTGAGTTACTGAAGGATTACGACCTTGAGATTCTTTACCACCCAGGGAAAGCGAATGTGGTCGCTGATGCCCTTAGCAGAAAGACGCCTCAGGAGAGTATGTTGGCTCATCTGACGGCGCAACCAGAGTTACAGAGGGAGCTGGTGAGGTACGGAATTGAAGTGCAGATTCAGCGTCATCAGGGTAGTCTGAAAACCCCAGAATGTCGGCCGTCTTTACTTGAGGAAGTAAGGCAGAAGCAGGAAGATTGTCCGATGATTCAGGATTTGAGGCAGAGATTGAGCCGTGGAGAGGCATCCGACTTTGCGGAGAGAGCAGATGGTATTTTGTGTTTACGCGGTCGGATTTGTGTACCTCGAAATGTAGAGTTGAGGCAGAAGATTTTGCAGGAGGCTCATGCTACACCTTACTCAATCCACCCCGGGGCGAGTAAGATGTACAAGGATTTGCGATAATTTTATTGGTGGGATGGCATGAAGCCGGATGTAGCAAGATTCGTCGCTAAATGTCAGGTCTGCCAGCAGGTGAAGATCGAGCATCAGAGACCCGGAGGAATGCTTCAGTCGCTTCCTATTCCAGAATGGAAATGGGAGGACATCTCCATGGATTTTGTCACCGGTTTGAGACTCAGCAGAGGCCATGATGCCATTTGGGTGGTGGTGGACAGACTGACGAAGACTGCTCGCTTTTTGCCTATCCGAGAGACGTGGCAAGTGAGCAATTTAGTGGAGGTGTTTATTAATCAGATAGTTAGGCTGCACGGAGTGCCTAAGACGATTGTGTCGGACCGAGATGGGCGTTTCACTTCCAGATATTGGCAGCAAGTGCATGAGGCATTGGGGACGAGATTACAGTTCACGACTGCTTACCATCCGCAGTCAGACGGTCAGACAGAGAGGACGATTCAGACGCTAGAGGATATGCTGAGATCCTGCGTATTAGACTGGGGAGGTCAGTGGGCGGATCATTTGGCTTTGGTGGAGTTTGCCTATAATAACAACTGGCATTCGTCGATTCAGATGGCGCCGTATGAGGCTTTATATGGTCGGAAGTGTAGGACACCGCTATGTTGGGATGATCCCTCGGATGTAGTAGGAGAGAGACCACAGATGATTGAGGAGACGATCGGGAAAGTGGCCTTAATCAGAGAGAGAATGTTAGCTGCTCAGAGTCGCCAGAAGTCCTATGCAGACAAGAGGCGTAGACCGTTGGAGTTTGAGGTCGGAGCCCATGTTTGGTTGAGAGTATCGCCTACCCGCGGGGTAAGAAGATTCGGGGTAAAAGGGAAGCTGAGTCCCCGATATATCGGTCCATTCGAGATTCTGGAGAGAGTAGGCGAGGTGGCGTACAGGCTAGCGTTGCCGCCTGCTTTGGAAGGAGTGCACCCTGTATTCCACGTCTCACAGCTGAGACAGTATGTTCCGGATCCTAGTCACAGACTGAATTATGAGGATTTGGTGGTAGAACCAGATCACACTTTCCGAGAACAACCGCTGAAGATTTTAGATCGACGAATGAAGAAGCTGCGGAATAAGGAGATTCCTCTGGTGTTGATTCAGTGGTCTCGACGGGGAGTCGAGGAGGCCACTTGGGAGACGGAATCCCGAATGAGGGAGAGTTACCCAGAGATCTACCCGGGTTTAGTAGAGGCGTTTGAGGAGAAGGTTAGTAATTAGTGTGTTGTTTTTAGATTCGATGTTTGCTTCGTGATTCTTGGTTGCTTGATTTGTTTGTTTGACTGTTTAATTTTTATTGACGTACTATATGCTTTGGATGGATAATATTGGTTATGATTATCATTATCAATCGATTCTGGTTCGAGGACGAACCTCTCTAAGAGGGAGAGGTTTGTGAAAACCTCGAATATCTTTTCCTTCGTATAAAAGTTTCGGGACGAAACTTTCTTAAGGGGGGTAGTATGTAATATCCGTATTCAGTTTAGGTCGCATAAGTCGGAAAACGGGTTCCTTCACTTACAAGCAATCAAGTTCTTGACCCGTGATTAGCCGTTCTAGTAATCCGATTGAAAACACCTATCTAATTTAGAAGTTACAAGTTACCCATAGATTATAATTATTTATTCACCAAATGTTATATATTGCTAAGCTCTATTTTTAGTTATGTACATATAGTTCGTTATTTAAAAAAAAAAGAGAAGCCTATCTAACTTAATTAAAATAAAATAGCATTCTTTAACCTAATTGCTTCCACCGATCAAAATTTATCTGATAAGATTATTGGACCGATTGTGATCTAACCATATCCCTCAAACTTATCAAAAAAAAAAAAAAAAAAATCTTTACCCGTAACAACTTCTATCTTGAATCCATTAACAATTAACCTTATATTTATAATGAAACCAAGTCGCGAGAAATCATCGTTCTTCCAATTCATTCACGCTTGCTCTCAAATTTCGGATTCTGGCTTTCTTCTCCGGCAGAACAACACACAAGTGTTCCGTCCGTGAATTAGTCTTCTCCGGTGAATCGGGGGGATCACTGAATCCGAAAATCTCAAGCTCGGAGTCCACGATCGTGATATCGCCGAGCAAGCAGGATCTTTCCGTTCGTCGCCGGCAACAGCAACTTGGATCTCCATCACGATCGACGTCCCATCTTTCTCCTCCATTGCTGACAATTTCGGAAGCTTTGCCCATTACTCATTCTCGGTTGCCGGTAACTATTCCGACCCTTCCTCTCGTGCCTATTCTATCTCCTCCGTTTTGTTCGGGTGTCGGGTCTGGGTTGTAGGTGGCTGAATAGAATGAGCGTAGAGGGCGGTCCAGCCTTTGCCACTGACTTGGGCATACCAAGTTTACTTCTGGGCTGGTGGCCGGCGTTGTGACGAGGCGGGTCGGTGTTGTTAATCGGAGTCGGGGTTTTGATTGAGGTTGGTGAAGGGTTGTACTGATTTAAAAGTGATGGTGAACGTATTATGGGGGCGGCGGTCGTATTTGTCTATTAAGGAGTTCGTTGGCTGACATGCATCTTAGTTTGATCACAGTAGTATCTCCATAATTTAGTATTCTTAGGTTAGTTTTTTTTTTAAATAAAAAAATAAAAAAATTATTTAATCAATAGGTGGGAGATGCTCTGACCAAAAGTAAATTAATGGTACCAATTGGATTAGTTTTTCTACTTTGTATTTTATACGAAGGGTTATGTATATAATTATAATTGGGCATTTGACTGGTTTGAGTTTAGTGAAAGATGGGCGAATTCAAGTGTCTGGTTGGATTATTTGGATTAATTAGGTGGTATAATTAGGTAACTTTGCTTTAGTCGGAGTTGCATAATTAATCTATTAGCTAATGCGGTTAATCACTGTTAGTGGGAACTTGGTTAATCTTGGATTAGGAAGTTGGTATATAAAAATAGGTAGTGGGGCCTTAGCCAGCGTTAAACTCGTTTAGAGTACTTAGGTTTCGGTTTTGTAATATTGCTCGTTGTTATGTTTAGGTAAACACGCGTTCAAGCTCTTAGTTCCCTTCGTATCAAGAATCCAGTGAGGTAAGTCGTTTTTCGACTTGCTCGGTTCTTTTCTCCCTTGTTAGATTGCGTATCGTTATTGTAGGACGGGTTTTGGGAACTAGTCCCGAATACCTTTTAAAATTATTTTGAACTTCTTGAATTGTTGTGTGCTAAATGGGTTTTAAATGTATTTTATCGAAGAGATATTTTCGGAACATTTTCTCTGTGTTGGTACTGTTTCCGACACGGCCCATCGTAGCCGGCGTGGAGGAAGAGTTGGCTACGTTGACCCGTGTGACTGGGAAACCGTGCCCCTTCAAAACGAAAATTATTATCTGTGTGTTTTTGGCAAGTGCTCCAGTGGAGGCTTAGCCGGGGGTTTAGAAGGGAGATTGTGAAGTGGAGTGAGAGGGCCTGCCTCTGCACTCGGCGCGGTGATGAGCGCCTTGGAAGTCGGATTGTGAAAAAGGAGGATTTGCGCTGTTATGAGGTTGTGATTGTGAAAGCGTATGTGACTATGTGTGGCTGACTATAACTGATTTAGGTATTGGCCTTTAGAGTTATGATTGCGGTTGTGGATTTGTATGCTGACTATAGATAACTGATTTTCAAACCGTTCTACAGTTTCCATATTCTTTCTAGCTTGGTAGATTAGACGCTGACCCTTCGGGGAACATTTTTCAGTTCCAGGTATGAATCAGGGAGCCGTGCAAGAACCGAGGCAAGATGGCGGGCCGGAGCGGTAAAGAGCGCGTGTCATAGTGGGATTGGTTTTTACTAGTTATTTATAATAGTAGGGATGTTGATTTTAATATTTGTTAGATAGAGTTGGTACTGCGTTTCGTTTATTACTATTTTTGTTGGATAGTTCAGTTTCAGTAGGTGTGGTAACGTTTTTGGATATTTATGATTTTCGGGGATTCATGCATGATACGTTTTTCTAAGTTTTGCTAAATAAAGGTTGGATGTTTTATTATGTTTTCTCGTCGTGCCCGAGTTGTAAGGTCCTACAGTGTAGTTGTCAACCTAAATAATAGTACCTTGTAAGGTCTATTCCCTAGTAGCGCCTCGTCGAAAGACGGGGTGTTACATATTGTTTTAATATAAGACCAATTTTTCTTTTTTTCTTTACTAAAAGAAAATAAATTAGTTTAGCAATTTTTAAATTTGTACACATATGTTTAAATTTAAACTCTATACATATAATATTAAACAAAAATTTAATTCTAACTTATATAAATTTTTTCATTATAATATGAAATTTTTTGTTATTATCATTTTGTGTAGATTTATGTACGTAGATTCAACAAAAGATTACTAATTTTTTGATCAAGATATTTAAGTAACTAACAGATCATAATTTGCCTGTAAATAAAGAGAAACACAATGCACATATATAGGTATAAAATTTTAAATTAATATGTTTTTTAGATAAACACTAAATATATTAATTAATAGGATTGAAATTTCCATCCGTAAGAATTTGTTAGAGGGAAATTGGATATATGCAAAGGATAAAAATTACTTAGGATATGATAATGAATATTCATTTGTTTTGATTTTCATTCGTTCTTATCCTTTTGTTATTATCATTTTGTGTAGATTTATGTACGTAGATTCAACAAAAGATTACTAATTTTTTGATCACGATATTTAAGTAACTAACAAATCATACTTTGAATGGATTAATAATAAATAAATATTGTTATTGGAGGATTAAATAAATCTAAAGAAAAGGATAAGAATAAATGAATATTAAATCTAAAGAAAAGGATAAGAACAAATAAATATTTGAATTTTTTTTATTAGGATTTAATGGGTGATTAATGTTTTTTGTTGAATTATTTTTTTCTTATTCTTGATGATATGGCGCCAAATGTGCGACACATAGGCAAATTAAATCACAGGGTGACATGTGTCACAGAGGTGACTTCTTTAGTATAGGTATAGATTAATTCAAGCGGGTATATATATTCCCAATTTCCCATGAATTCACTTTTTTAATCAAAATATAACATAAGTATGGTTTATACATACACTTTTTTTTAACAAAAAAAAATAGTTTTATTTACTTTATTAAAACGATCTTCTTATATTGTGTCAAAAAATTATATTATAAGAAACTTAATTTGACAAAGAAAACCTGAAAATCAGTATAATAAATTATATTTAAACTTAAATAAATATATATCTTAAATAAAGTATTTACAACATTATTTGAAATTAACTTATTATGATGTACCTGTCAATCGGGTCGGGTTGGGCGGGTTCGGGTTCGGTCATTTCGGGTTCGGGTTAAATCAGATTCCGGGTCGTTATGGGTCACGGGTCAATCGAGTCGGGTTGTAGCGGGTTTTCGGTCGGGTCGGATTGACCAGCGGGTATAAAATATCCTTTTTTCTTATGATTATTTAAAATCAATTTTTAATTAAATAATAATATTTAATTATAATAATATTTAATTATAATAATAATATTTAATTATAAAAAAGATTCATATAGACAACTGTTATAACTTATTCATATCCTTCAGGGAACAATAATCTTATCAAGGAACAATTTCCTCACAGGACCATTCAACGTTCCCTGCTCGGGATTAGTTATCCGAAATCCATTTGATTCAAAATTCAGTTTTCCTTACACAATCATATAAAAATCTTTTTTATATGATAAATCAAAACTTGGATATTACACTGATCAATTCTCATTCACTAGTAACGAGAAAACATGAACACATGTGCAAAACACATCCATTGTACGGATTTCTTATTCCATGATCAAAGATCACCCATGTGTAAGGATCAACCATTACCATACTTTACATATCATTCATCAGAACAATATCAAGGAAAAACACTTCAATTCCTAAGATTAAACATGAGAGAATTCGGATCCACCATTATAGGTTTTCGAGTTCTTAAGTAGGACAATCAAACCTTTGATCTCCTCCAACTTCAACTTGGTTGTCTTCCACGAAAGCCATTGCCATATGATTGATCTCAAAATATTGATTTCGAATGTAGGTGTCTTGGACGCTTGCTTCGTAGTTCCCACCGAAGATCCTGTATCTGCTGGTACTTAGGGAACAGTGAGTTGCTGAAGCCGAGAAGTTCCTCTTCGTGGATGTAGTTGAAGACGACTCTTCTGTAGATCAATCATATGTAATACTTGATATAGGTTTGAATCACGTAGAAACGCTTTCCGAAATCAATATTTCGCCCCCTACATAGCCTTGGGGAATCCACGAAATTTGAAGTGAGATAAGACAAACCAACCGATCTCTAACAAGGCTCCTGAAAGAGATCGAACCTTAGAGTTCATGTAAATGGATATTCACTCTATTTGAAGTTCAATCATGGAGAGAAAACGTTCTCTTCTGATTATGTGAACCCACGTGAACAAATGTTCCAACCCGACACCAAACTCCTAATAATACCGTTATATATAGGTAAAGGAAAACTGTTTCAGGGAACGGTTACCGACGGTTACTAGAAGTTACCGGCGGTTACCAAGTGCCACGAAGGTTATCCTCAATAACCCACGTCACCCATCAGTTATTAATCCATTAAGGAAGTTACAATGCAGTTACACAACGTTTAAATGACCATTATCAACAATTAACAACGTGCCGAAATTTTAGGTATGCGTCAGAGAACTACTGTTTCCAACCACTGTTCCAATTACTGTTCCCTCCAAGGGAACAAACATTGTTTCCTCCAGTAGGTAACAAACATTGTTCCTTTTCAGGTCGCAACTTCTCCTTAATATTTCCCTCTAGACCTCAACTATGCTTACACGAGCGCGCACTCCGCACACCCAAACCCGTGACATAGCAAATTGAGATCTCATAGTGTCGTATGAATCCCAATCACACTAAAAGACATTGTTCCCATATAGGGAACAATCACTTGATGACACTAAAATCACCAACAATCCTCCCCCATTTTAGTGTAATCCTTGATTCATAAAATAAGCAAGCTTTTATCCCAAACTCATGCATAAGCGAAAATGTCGTAAACGATTGAATTTCCGCCTTAGTGTAGTTACACATTTCAAACACCCCGGAATCATGGTGTCCTAAGGATTGAACCAATCAACCACTTTGGATGCATGAAGATAACACACACATAAGCTTCGTTACATCTCTAAAGTTTTACTTGACTCTATTAAGGGCCTCGAGTCCATATCTATTCGTGAACGTATGTGAAGCCAACCCGGAGCTTCATGAAGCGGCCAAACCTCACGTCCATATAGGTAGATCCTTTAATCGTGCACCTACAATTGCACTTTTTCAAAGGAACTATTAAGAAGACTATGCCTTCAACCTCCAACTTGTAGGAACAGAGCACACCTTTGGGGATTGTTATATTGTGCTCACAGTTTCTAGGTATGGGCTTTCCACATTGAATTCTGTCCCTAATTTTCATTAGGTAGGAATTGGGTATCCCATGACTAGAAAGCTATACGGGTCTTTTATCCATCCCCTTACAACCAACCCCTTGGTCAAGTGGTTAGCCTAATTTGTTTTTAACCGAACTAAGACAACAAAATCACACTATGTGTCACGATCCATAGCATACACTCACATCCAAAAGACGTGACATGTAACAACACACTGTAACAATGATCGCTCCCCTCTGGCCAGAGATATTTTACTCACATAGTTCAAATTAGTTTCGGCCTTCACGAAACATGGTAGATTTTAATCCATAGTCGTCACCTTAAACAAAGCTACAACTCACACTACCAACCTCGTTCTCATTTTAAAATCAGAATGCTAGATCATTTTACCACAGTCCATGAAATGGTACTGTTCCCAAGTAGAAAGATCCACCTACTTCTGGAAAATAACTCTCTATGTAACGATCTAACTTGCATCCAACATTTCCATTTTCAAGGAAAATATGTCATTACTAAGACCACAATTCATGGTCCTTACCAAGTAATCTACAAACTCAAAATCATGAGAGAAGACAAGAAATCAAATGATACGTCTCCATGCAAGAAACAAGCGTTCATGTCAAGTGACATTGTTCCCAGGGGACACGTTTTCTGTCAACTGACATCGTTCCCAAGAACACATTTCCTGTCAAATAACATCGTTCCCAAGGACACGTTTCCTGTCAAATGATATCGTTCCCAAGGACAGTAACCCCAAGGATTAACTTCGACCTCCCCCATGTCCTTCATAGAATTGTCCAATTCTCATGAAATTATACATATTGTACATGCTACACAAACACCATCGTTAGTATACAATTAAGAAATAAAACAAACATCATATAAATATAATACAAGTACAATATGAAATAAACCGACTAATTTGTATAAATACAGTAGAGTCAAATAGCCAATATGTGAATCACAGTAGGGCCTTCATCAGTAGACTTAATCAAGTAATCTGTCCAGGGAACAGTAGACTTAAATTAAGTAATCTGATATCTAGTAGACTTTACTCAAGTAACATGTCTAGGGAACAACATACTTGAAGTAAGCAATCTAGATTTAATCATGAGTAATCTACACACAAGGTATAGTAGACTCATATCATCTCCCTTCAAGGAAATTTTATCTTCCTCATTTATGTCTTAAGGTCTAGACGTTTTGTTACGTCTCTTTAGACTCTTGCATTCTTAACCATGATATATCATCATTAATTCATGACCATAACTTTGATCATATCTTATACGGCTATCAAATACCACAAAGTGTAACGTCCTATAATAGACTCTTGTTCCCATAGAACTTATATCTTTGAACGAACAACAATACATCGGAAACAGATTCGTTCCACTGCAAGGAACATTCAACGTTCCCTTCAAGGGTACATCTTTCTTAAAAGAAAGATGTACCCTTGAAGGGTACATCTTGCAGTGGAACTGCTCCTCGGTTGGAACATTTGGTAGTATTTGACCAGGAGAAACGTTGAGGGTGGAAGAGCACAACAGATCAACCGCTAATAACAGTCTCCAAACCTGAGGTAGTATTTGACCAGGAGAAACGTTGAGGGTGGAAAGGAAATCGACAACCAATGGAGAGAAGGGAAAACGATGACCAATGCGGAAAGGATACTCGTATAAGCAACCCAGTTATCGTTGTAGAAGTCTGCCCAAATTCCTGGAGGAGGAAGGAAGATTTCTACAGAAGAAGGGAACCCCATGGAAAACGTAAGTGCATGGGGGTCTTCTGAAGTACTGCTTCTACGATGGATGGGGGTAAGAATTTTGGAAGAGATGAAGGAAGGGGTATTTGCGGATCAAGGCAGCGGGAGATAGGAGAAGAACCAGAAGTCGCCATGGTAAGGGTAGAAGAAAAGTCGAAGATGAAGAAGCAAAAGTAAGGGGAAACGTACCTGGATACCGAGGAGCAATTCCCTCACAGGACCAAATGTTCCAACCCTCACAGGAACATTCAACGGTCTTATGTGAACCCACGTGAACAAATGTTCCAACCCGACACCAAACTCCTAATAATACCGTTATATATAGGTAAAGGAAAACTGTTTCAGGGAACGGTTACCGACGGTTACTAGAAGTTACCGACGGTTACCAAGTGCCACGAAGGTTATCCTCAATAACCCACGTCACCCATCAATTATTAATCCATTAAGGAAGTTACAATGCAGTTACACAACGTTTAAATGACCATTATCAACAATTAACAACGTGCCGAAATTTTAGGTATGCGTCAGAGAACTACTGTTTCCAACCACTGTTCCAATTACTGTTCCCTCCAAGGGAACAAACATTGTTTCCTCCAGTAGGTAACAAACATTGTTCCTTTTCAGGTCACAACTTCTCCTTAATATTTCCCTCTAGACCTCAACTATGCTTACACGAGCGCGCACTCCGCACACCCAAACCCGTAACATAGCAAATTGAGATCTCATAGTGTCGTATGAATCTCAATCACACTAAAAGACATTGTTCCCATATAGGGAACAATCACTTGATGACACTAAAAACACCAACAGATAGTCTTCAGAGTAGTCAGGGGTTGCTACTATTCCTTACAAAGTACACTACTACTTGTTACATTGAAATAAAGTTAATCTCGTAAATTGATAGTGTGGAAAGATAGATAAATTAGCCAGTGTGAATACGACGAGTTTCCTGTGGGGAGGTACCAACTTAATTATGTGGGGGGAGGTGCTAACTAAAAAGGGTAAACAAGTTTTTACATGCTCGCTAGGTAAACTCTTTCTGTTTTTGGAAATTTTACACACGGTGAATCAATCATTTTAACCTCTATCTACTACGAATTCAATTGAACGTTCAATGCTGTTTGTTTCAGAAGCTCCCATTTCTCCATCTATGGCCGCCTTCTTCCTCCTCCTCCTCTTCCTTTCTTCCATCCATGGCTCCGCCGCCTCCCTCCCTCCTCTCACCGTCCAATTCCCCTTCGCCGTCGTCAAAGCCCCCACTCAATTCGACCGTTCCGCCTACCCCGGCTTCCACCTCACCCCCGCCGCCGAATCCCCAATCCTCTCCCTCCCTCCCTCCGGAAACTTCTCCGTCGTCGAAATCGACTACTTCAACCAACTGATCTCCCTCTCCGACCCCGACCGCTGCCTCCCTAACCGCATCCTAACCCTAGACCTCACCGCCTCCCCGTTCTCCGCCGCCCGGAGCCTGAACTACACGTTCCTCAACTGCTCGGAGCCGAACCTCTCTATCAATGACGCGGTCGCGGTGACGTGTCTCAGCGGCGCCAGCTTCACGGTCTACGTCGCGTCCAGCGAGCAGGCGGTGGAGAAATTGGTGTCGGGATCCGGCCGATGCCGGACTATTAAGTCCGTTTTGGCGCCGATTATGTCCCTCCCGGCCGGGATCCTGACCGGATTCACTCCGGGGACCGCTTTTATGGAGCTTGCTTGGAATGTACCTGACTGTCGCCGCTGTGTGCAGTACTATGGTTTTGTTGATCAGGAATTTAGTGATTGCGAGTTCAAGAAGAAATCGGGTCTTGAAATCAAATGCCGAAGTAAATCGTTTTTTTTATATTACGTGTAATTTATTTAACTATTACTTTACCTGATTACTCTTTTTTTTTTTCATTTTTTGATTATTATATAATTTATTATTAATTTATCCACAATTATTTCATATATAAAATTATCTTAATCATATCTATTATCTTTTTAAAAATTAACTATTTAAATTGATTTAGCTTTACAATAATACACGATGTTAGTATTTTAGAATATTTTTTTTTAAATATAATAAAATAATATATTTTTAAAATTTTTAAGATAATAGATATGATAATTATAATATTTAATTTATTATCTTATATAAGGGTTTAAGCTAGATAAGTAATTTATTTGACCATTATCTATTTATTTATCTCTCAGGTGATATCACGGTGGAAATGGTGGTGAATGCTCTCATTAAGATCGTTTTGTTCTCCTTTGTGGTCGTGTGTGTGGTCAAAGTATGTTCCACGGCGTGGGATTGCGTGGAGAGCTACCGAAAGAGGAGGGTGACACAGGAGGATAACAACACATCTACTTAATCATGTAAGATCGATGAGTGATATGTAATTAATTAAGAGTTAGATTTCTCTGTAAGTTGATCATCTTGTTCCCTAAACAAAGCTCAAGAAATGGATTTCCATTACCTTTTCTCCAATATTATTACATATTCTCCATGCTTTTACTTTAGGTAGGTAGATGAATTTTACCCAAAATGGAATGGAGTTAGATGAAAATGATCGATGAAAATAGGTTGGCTATAAAGACACTGGGTCTCACTGTTTTTCTTTTTTAAGGTTTTTCTTCCCAAATATCAAAAATAATATATGGAAATTATATTAATTTTTCGAACAATGTACTGTAAATGGTTTTTTCCCTTTTTGACCAGCCTATTTTGGGGAAAATTAGTTGGAGTTTTCCAACTGTAGGATCGTTAGTACTAGGACGAGTCGGCGACTCCTACAAAGTCGTCAACTTTGAGTAATAAAGCAACGGAATAATCAAACAGTAAAATAAACGTTACCACAGTCAATGACAAGCGATGTATAGTGGAAACTCTTCGTAAACCAACTAGTTTACTTAGAGAAAAATCACCCCCTTCCAAGTTTATCACTTGGTTGGATTTTAAGAGTCCTTAGACTCGCTCTATTAATTTCTTGAGTGATTACAAAGCTCTCCCGTGTACAAGAATGAATCCCACACCCTTGAACCACGCTCTACCTTTGCACTCACACTCTCAATCTTACGCTATGCCTAAGATCTCTTGACTCACCACTTGTACGAATCCCACGCACAAGTACACTCTTTCTTTCTTACACACGATATGAAAATTGAGCTCTCAAGTCCTACCAATTAACCTAAACAAACGAGTATTTAAACTAAGGTAAGAGAGATCTCGTATATATTATTTTCCATTCAATTAGGAAAATAATATACACTTAATCTTTTACAAATCTTCACAATTATCTTTATCTTGATTTTAGCACTCTTTTGATGATCTTCTCCTAAAATATTTTTCAAATGGAATGGAGTTACATAATTTTTCGAACAATATATGTACTGTAAATGGAATGGAGTTAGATGAAAATGATCGATGAAAATAGGTTGGCTATAAAGACATTAGGTCTCACTGTTTTTCTTTTTTATGTTTTTTTTCCCAAGTATCAAAAATAATATATGAAAATTACATAATTTTTCGAACAATATATGTACTGTAAATGGTTTTTTCCCTTTTTGACCAGCCTATTGTGGGAAAAAAAAAATCAAACTAGCTTCAAGCCTTGAAGGCTTTATATCAACCATGCATGGTTCGAGTAGCTTTTTAGCATTATGATTCATTTAGGCTTTGTTTGGGACCTAAATAATATTCATTCTTATGAGACATGCAATGTAATGAAAAATAATACGGAAGAAATGTGCGGTTTTATGCTACTATAGTTTTTGGGTGTACTATATAACTTTTTATGTAGCTTAATGGAATTTTACCGTTCCAACAAAAGTTGTCATTAAGCTTTTTGCCCATCTTGCACAAGAGGATTAATAAGAGTACGTTCTCGATCAGTTCAATGCCAAGCTTGTTGGGTGGAAAATGAGTTTTGCGGATTGTGTTACCTTGGTTAAATCCGTTTTAACCTTTTTGTTGGTGTATACGATGTCGACAATATTGATTCCTTCTACCATTTGCAAGGAGATTGATAAGATTAATAGGATTTTTATTTGGGGTAGTAATAGGAAAAAGAAAAGAATGCACAAAGTTGTTTGGAATGAGATCATTAAGCCCAAACACAAAAGGCGATGAAAAAGCCGAACGTCTCTTTGCTTAGTAAACTCAGCTCGGGTGCATATTTGTTATGGATGCTGGGGAACTTTAGACGTCTATTTTAAAACATAAGTATGTGGATACGACTCTTGGAAGATAATTAGTTATTTTGTGTTTTCATACCATGAATAACACTTCTCCCTAAGAAATAATATAAATTATTCGACCAAAAAAAAAGAAATAATATAAATTAATCTTAATTAACCATTTATAGTACAATGTTAGTAAGAGATGCATATTCTTTTCTTTGACGTACTTTGAGATTCAACACTATTGATCGAAGTGTGGTTGTTCATATTAAGCATTACCATGTTGATGAGATCTCACATACGTTTTCAACTAACTTTCTGATAACTATTGTGCAGAAAACTAAGTACATACAACAATAATATATAAATTATCTATGGAGGGATATAATATGAGCGTCGCCTGCCAAAAAAATTCCAAATATATGTCCATTTTTATATTTGACGAGAAAAAATATCTTGTTGTACATAAAAACTCATTTAAATGCCCTAATGTCCTTGAAGTATTTTCAAATATCAAACTATCTCGAAAGGGTCATTAAAAATTACCGATGTTTTTTTTCGGCCAAATTTTTTCCTACATATAATTTTTTAAGAACTCTAATCTCTATTCATTGAACCCTAATTCCAACAATTTTTCAAACAAAAAGAAGATATCCAACACTTATTATTTTTCAAATGCTAAATATCTTCTTTTCCTCCAAATCAACTACTACGTGGAGCAATCGCTCTCCATCTCCGATCCCGATCTCTGCCTCCCGAACCGGATCCTGACCCTAGACCTCGCCGATTCGCGGTTTCTCCGGTGCCGATGGGCAGAGGAATTACACGTTCCTCAACTGTACGGAGCCGATTTCGTTTAGGGATGCGGTGGCGGTGAATTGTCTCAGCGGGAGAAATTTCACGGTGTATGTGACGACGGCGGCGGCTTCCGGCGAGTCGTTGGTACCGGAATTTGGCCAGTGCCGAGTCATCAAATCGGTTTTGGCTCCGATTATGTCTCTGAGCTCCGACGATCCTACGCGATTTGATATCGGTGCCGCCTTTATGTGGCTCACCTGGAATGTTCCCGACTGCCGGAGATTTTCGAGCAGCGGAATCGGAATCATGGAATGCGGGTTCCAGAGCAATTCGGGTCATGAAATCGGATGTTCGGGTAAAACGACGACGTTTATCCTTGTGTGTTTGTTCACTTTTAATACAAAATTTTAAGGGCTTGTTTGGATAGTTAGATCAAATTATGAATTTAATGTAATTTGATGCAACTTAATACATTAAAATTGATGATTTAGATAAATTGATCATAAATAATATCAACTTTCCTTGTATTAATCAAAAATAAAATGGGGCGTTTTTTGTTTGGTTTTCGATGAAACATATGATATGATCATCGCAATTCGCTTGATGAACATTAATAACAATGTTAGCTTTGGTTGCTATGGTGAAAAATAGTATAATAGGTATGATGAAATGGTAATTTATATGATGAAAGTTGGTATAAACAATATTAAAATTCCATTTATTAGTGTTATTAATGATCAGTAGCAAATTTCGATGGTCATGTCATATGTTTTGCCCTAATATTCACTGAAAATACTTTAATATTATTTTTGTTCAAATCAAAAGTTTGTATAATTTTTGGTTAATAAGCAAAAGTTGATATTATTTTAAGTAATTTTTCTAAATTATTAGACCAATTAATTTGGCCGTTTTATTTCATCCACCGTAATTCTCAAATCCGAATTTTGGATACGTGCTCAAGCCGTTGAAAGAGGCCGCCATTTTATTGATCCTTCCAGCCTCGATATGTTTTGTGACTCTTGTCAGCAAAAGTTGCTTCTTCAAGCATACAACCTTGCCAGTCACCATAGATCGATCGAGCTGAGGCGCGCAAAGGCGATAGGAATAGAGCCCTGTTCTCAAGGAAAATTACACACTCGTAGTAGTAGTAGTCGTAGCAGTTTAGACAATTCAAGATTTTAAGTTGAACATTCAAGGTAATCAATAAAGAAATTAAACTTTTAGCTTGTAGGTTCAATTGTTGAAGAAATTGAGACCATGAACACTTTTTTTTGAGCTAGCATGTGACTTCTTGGAATCACATACATGTATGAGGCTTTGTTCGTTTGCAACACATTATCTAAATAAGCCATTATAATTCCCCATTTTTTCCTTGCTCTAGATTCTTCTATCTCTCACAAAACCTTGGCCCATTATTTAAAATAATCTCTTCTATACAATAATATGTGCGCACCGAACATACCCTGAGAAGTTTCAACTCACAAAATAATATAAAAGATGTGGGGTCTCTCGTGCATTTCAAGCAAAGATCATGATACCATATAAGTTATTTTCCTCTTATAGTACTCAACTTGATTAGGCAAATACATTGATCATGCAATTACAACAACCACACCAATGGAGCACTTGCATTTGATTTGACCAAAACTACTTCCAACATATTATTTGACCAAAATGACCTGGGCGGCGACAAGTGCCTGTTGAAGGGCGGCAATTTGCGCAGCCTGGGCGGCGGCGGTAGCAGCGGAAGACGTTGGCGGCGATCGGAAAAAACAGTGCGGAAGATGGTGAACGTAAAAAAAAAATTAGGGTTTTGGAGGTGGTCTTGATAACATGTCAATGTTGGGTAGAAAGATAATTAATTAATTAGAGAAAGGTTACAAAAAACCCTTTAAATAGGGTTAGGTACAAGGCTTGCTCTCCAAGCTACAATATTGTTATATGAGGACCAAGCAAGATTCTACAAAGCAAATACATCAATTGTGCAAAATAATTACTGAAGTGCGCGCAAAGCAGATAGAAGGACCCAAATAAATAATTAACCGAGTTAAGAAAACATGGAACAACACATGAATTCAATTCCTGGCCTAACGAGGATCCATTGCCCGACCGGGTGAGAAAATACTAAGAAAATCATACCAAAGAGTTAGTAGACCGGGTACTTGACCTAGTAGTAACCTGGTAATCATCTGAGGCGAGGGCGAGCTAGCTTTCTAAGAGCTACCTGACCGGATATATAATGTTTTATGAGGATTACCCGACTGTGTCCTTGCCCGGGTAGCGCTGTCTGTTGGGGAAATGGATCGATCACTAGCTCCTAATCCCACAGAATATCTCAGCGGAAGCAAATAACAACCTGTAGGACAACAAATGTAACTAAGACAACAAAGCCAAGCAACCCGGCAAACCAACAACAACAATGTGTGAACCAAACCAACCACAAGCAAGCAAGCAGAAATCAAGCAAAAGCAAAGCACAAATCAACACCAAGATTTAAGTGGGAAAACCCTCAAACCAGAGGGGAAAAAACCCACTGGCACCCAACAGAGCAAAATTCCACTAATCAACAAACGGATACAAGTGTTCTCAAATCTCACACCCGGAGAACTTCAATACAAGGAGAATCAGCTCTAGAACTCCTAAATGAAGGCAAACACTTGTAACTAGAGATTAGGTTTCCAATGGGAGAGAAAACCTACCAACAAACAACTAGTTGTTGGATCCCGAAGCTAGAGTCGAATAATCCCGAGCTTAGCAAGAAAGAACTCTTCTTCTTTACCCAATTTTCTCCTCTCTCTTCTCCTTTCTCCCTCCTCACTTTTGTGCTCCAATTTCACTCTCAAGGAAATGGGGGCTCTCAATTTTGTGGCTGCTCAAAGTGAAGCTCGTTGCCTCACACAAAACCCTTTATTTCCATTTGCTAAAACCTAGCAAATATTGGGCTGGACAGAAATGGGCCCAAGCCCAACACTGTCTTTCCCTGGACGAATTTTAATGGACTACTTGACCAAGTAGTCTAGTTTTTCATACCGATTACTTTATTTTAGGATATGTATCCTATCTTTTCCTTTGGGAGACTATATAAACCCTTGTTAGGTTTGTTTCTAAGGAGTTCTAGATTTTTATTATTGATTATTGCTTGGAACACAAGTTGGAGTTTCTAGTTGGAGATTTGAAGACTCTTGTGGATTTTGAGTTTGATTTGTTGGATCTTAATCAAGTTTGCTTATTTATTGAATCTGGTATGTTTATTCTCATTATTGATTTGATTTCTTCCTTCTCCATGTCTAACTAAACCCAAAATTCTAAGATTGGGATGAACCCAACAATGTTAGGTAGACAAATTTATTAAATTGCATGATCTATTGTTTGAAGCTTTGTTTGATTCAATCCTAGATGTTTATTGTTATAGTAACTTGTGTGAATTAGAACTTGTTAAAGTTTGAGATTGAAGGGTAATAACTTCGATAAGTAGTCAGACAAATAATTGAGATTAAAAGGTACTTTTTCCTGTTAGAATCAAAGAATTTGAACCTAAGTTTTCTATATTGCGGAAGTATTTTAAATTCTCTTGCGGAATAACAATTGTCATAGAAATCTTGATATTAGATTGATTTTGCAAGATGCAAAAAGCGGATGTTTTGAGTCAATTTGATCTTGAATTCTAAATGTTTAAAGGTCTAGATTTAAATTTACAATTCACGAAAGTGGATGTTTAATTGAGTCTAGATACGTTTGCTAACATTCAAAAGAATTTAATGGATATATTAGACAATTGCCTTCAAACAAAGTCAAAATTAAGATTGTGCAATTATCCTCTAAAGTCTACCAAAACGTTGTTGTGAGATCCTTAATCTTAGAAGCTTCTTTCCCTTTGAATTTCATCACTATTACTTGCTTGCTTGTTTATAATTAGTTCAAAGTCATAATCACATCTCAATATTTTCTTACTTTTTATGACTTAGTCTACTAATAAGTTATAATTAATGATACTTAGTCCGAAAATTCGACACACTGGTATTACAACCGATCTCGTACACTTGCAGAGTAAGAGTTGACCTACAAATGAAATTATATTGTTGCTAATTGTTGTGCTACATATCAATAGAGATAAAGGCGCCACTTATTTTCAATTATTATTATTAGCAACAACAACAACAACACTATCAAAACAACAACAACTCCATCAAAAACAACAACAACAACCATCTAGTGTAATCCCACCTCGAAGAGGGTTTGGGGAAATGACACATGCACTCTTTCCCCAAAATAAATCGAGAGGGTGTTACTAGAACACAAGAAATCAAAAGCACTAAATAATTCATTGGAAACACAAGTAAATTTAGGATCTAACATGGAATATTTAAAGCTATGATCAAATGATGAAGAAACCCTCTTGGTCAAGCTCGTAAATAAGAGTGTGCAAGAAGCCTCATTGTACAAGGTTCCCAAAAAGTTTAGGACGGTCATGTCCTTGGCCTTTGCACAAAGTCTCTATCAACAATCCCAACATGGAAGAGCAACGCCCACAAGTGTATAATGAACTCGCCACCGTCTGCTAGGCTTTTGGCATGCGCCCATTCATTGTTCGCATTAGGAGCCAAATACAATATCGTCTCCGCCCAAAAGTCGGCTAATACTTTCCACCTCTCTTGTGCATGAATAATCTCTGTATCAAGTACCTTACCTAGTACAACACCCATCTCTAGAACATTGATCGTGTTTCTTTGACCACCCTCAGGCTCACTAGAATCCTCAACAATCCGCATGAGCCTGTCATATCTCTTTGACACTTCACAATCCTTAATGCAAGTATAGACATCCTCAATTGCCATTGTACAACTGTGATCAATGTTGGCGGCATTGCCAGGTAACAAGTCTGAAGCAAAAGCCACCAAATACGCGCAGTATTTAGACAAACTCGTGGCAACATGGAAATCGACAGAATCACGAGTAACTTGAGATAGTTGGGGATTGATTTCACAGAAAGAGGTAGCAATGTGCCATACTAGGATCCCTTGTGCATCCGTGTCGAATTGTTTGCAAGCCATTATGAGCTTCCTTTGATGATTAACCTCCAACGAGGCAATTCCGAAAGTCAGTTGTGGGCCATGATTCAACAATGATTGAATGACAGTCTCCTTGATGTCATCTGCCAGGTTGATATCATCGCTCTCTTTCCTTCCTGGCAGCACAACTTGAATTCCTGCTATTGTAAGCGTCGTCGCCGACGCGATCTTCCAAAGGAGGGTATGCCTAGAGGAACAAGATTCAAGGAGTGAGCCAAGTTTCCTCTACCAAGGCTTGAACCATTCTTGGACCGAGCAAACGAGCTCAACTGCTTTCTTGATGCAACAATCCCATAGGTTATGCTTTTTCCACGACTCGCGTTGGACGTACATGCATATCAACATCATCTTGGACCACCTTGAACCCATGAAAAGGGAAAATTGTGCAATCTCCATTGCAATCATCGTCGCAACCAGAACTAGCCTGAGTATACCATATGCATCTCTATACTGAAAAAAGGGATCACGACAAGCGAGGTGAGCAGCCCGTGAAACACTAACTGCTTCATCACTTGGCAAGAAAATCCTTTCAAGTAGAAAAGGAAGTACTTAGTGTAGAAGAAATCATATAGAAACGCGAGCTCTACCTCAATCACCGCAAAAGGGCTTTTCTGTCGTGTAATAAGCTTCCATGCTTCCTCCCGATGCGAGCTTTCGTAGGAAGGAACACCGACATACTTGTGTAAGAGTAACCAAAACAAGGAGAAGGAAAGACAAGTGTTTTTCAGCTGAAGGCTCGAGTCTCTTGTACAACTCAAGATAGTCGAGCCATCTTCGCAGTTTAAGACCTTATCGACAGTGATGAACCCATGATCATCAACACTCTTGTAGTGTGGGTTGACCACATACTTGCACCCTAGCACGCGTGAATAATCATTCGGGAGGGACTTGGAGGATGCATTCAGAACGAGGGATGTGAGATTCGGATTGCTCCCATTAGCGTATTGCGATGCATATGTTCTTTCCGCAATCTTATAAAATGAATACAACACGAAACCAATCAATAAACCCAACACAACATGAGCGTGTTTTCCCCAATCAAAACCATAATACACGAAAAATTGCACGGTGATGTTGAAGGCAAATACAAAGTAGATAAAATTCTTGACCCAAATCTGGTTGATGCTTTTTCGATCATAAAGATCGAGAGTGTTGACCTTGTCAACGCTCCCATAGACGAACACCAACGACACCGCCAAGAAAGGAATCTGGTGGGGCTTGAAAGTGCGCATGAGGCCCAAGACATAAGGGATGAGGAGGTAGGTGGAAGTGTAGATCCCCAATGCATAGGCCTTGAGCAAGATGCTTTTGTAACGCCTCCTTAGAAACCCGACGGGGAGCAATAGCGCAAGATGGAAGAAGATAACGAGCACCCACAATCCCAGCTGCATAAGCTCATCCATCGATTGATCTTGGATTTGAAATCGATCGATCACCTCACTATTGATGTGGTTTGATATGTTTGCATAGTAGTTATACATACATTAATAGCTAGCTAAGTAGTGTTTTATAAAGTACGTCATGCGATGATGAAGTTGAATTGTACGTACGTAGTAATAGGGGATTGCATGTGTTGTGTACTAGAAGACACAAAGGACAAATGAAGCCAAAAGGTTCAAGTTAGGTATTTGATATGGATGAAATTGGACAAATGAAGGCCAAAAGGTTCAAATTAAGAATTTAATATGGAATGAAATTACACAAAACACCCCTCATTTAGTACATTTTACATTCCCGCTTTCGACTTTTTTTGAAAATAACAAGTTCTATATGTATGTGAGTACGTAGAGATTAAATGTTGACATTATTGTCTTACGGTGCTAAATGGGGATGACGAGTCCAATAATTTACTCTCTATCGACCAGCTTAAATGACGCCGATATAGGTATAAACTTCATCCAATGTGTCACTTGCTTATTCGCCCTCACTATTTTTCCAAATGGCTAAACTACTATTCCTAAAATTAGGGTTGAGCAATCGAATATGCCCGATTCGGCTCGATCCAATATATCCAATATCGGATAATTTTTTACTAAAATTCTGATTTATAACCGATCCGTTTATGGTCGGATATCCGATAAAAAATATTTGTTTCGTTTTGATCGGATATTCAGACTGTCCGTTTTTAATAAATATTCGAACTATTTTGCATTTATGCTCAATTAATATACCGGATCAGTGAATTTTTTAATTACCGAATCGGTTAAATTCTAAGAGAAAGTTTACATTTTGAGGAGAGTTAAAGCCTTCATTTAGAATTGTTTATTGGTATTCCTCCGAATTATAATCCTTCATTTAGAATCTGTCCCAAACATGCATAAAAGACGACAAGTGAAGGAATGGCACGTGTGAAAGTATGTCATCTCACCCAAAAGCTTCTCAAAATCCACGTGACTCTAAATGAAGCCAAAAGTTTCAAGTTAAGAATTTATGATTGATTGAAATTACACAAAACACTCCTCATTTACTTCATTTTACATAACCGTTTTTTTATGAGAAGTTGATATTTAATTACGATTCGACTAAATGTGCACTATTTTCTGGCTATGTGTACATTTAACTTAGAAGTACGCTTTGGTGCACATATCTTATGTGTATATGAGTAAATGGAAAAAAAGGCGTAGAGGGAGTGGTGTGATACGCTAGATATCCTAGCGGACCAAGGGAATATGAACCAAGAAACCGGGAAGTGAATGGGCACGTAGCCCGGGGGTCGAGGGAGACGAAAGGGAAGAGGAGGAGACAGAGGATTAGGCCAGGGCAGAAGAGTTTATTTCTTGGATAAATCTCAACTTTAGCTTACAAGGATTTATATAAGCTATGCCCTACCGGTTCAATAAAAGCGATTCAGGAAAGAACCGGAAAGAAAACCTGAGCAGAGAGTAAAAACTCTAGTTTAAAAAATTACAATAATTCAAAATAATCATAAAATAAAACTATAAAATAACTAATATTAATCTCGAAATCGAATTGGGACCCGACGCTGGCGAACCGGCCTAGCACGCGGCCCGCTCTGCTGATTTGCACAAGTATCAATTACCCCCCTCGTGAGAGTCTGCTTGTCCTCAAGCTGAAGATCGGGGTAAGATTCCAATAACTTGTCACGAGGTTCCCATGTTGCGTCATCAACCGTGCCGTCTTCCCAAACAATCTGCCATTCCATTGTGGGACGGCCGTCAAGTAGCACGTTTCTTTCAGCAACAACACGTACAAGGTAAGGAACTGGCTGATCGTTGATAAATTCCGCCGAAAATGCCGGTTGAACCACCTGATCTGACGAAGCGACAAAAGGCCGTAAAAGAGATACATGGAAGACGTTGGGAATCTTGGCATTCTCCGGAAGCTCCAACCGATAAGCAACTGGACCAATCCGTCCGGTGACGGCAAATGGTCCGTAAAAACGTCGACTGAGTTTGGCAGAAAGCGGCCGAGCTACCGAGTTCTGTCGATATGGCTGAAGTTTCAACAAAATCAAATCGCCCACCGCAAATTGAAGATCCCGACGATGAGAGTTTGCCTGGTATGCCATGCGCTGCTGCATTTTATGTAAATATTTTTTCAACAAGTCGATGATCTGGCCGCGCTCACGGATGGTTCCCGCGGTCGCGGATGTCGCCGCAGATGGCATAGTGCAGCGAATCAAAGGGGGCGGTGGCCGACCATACAAAGCTTGAAAAGGCGACATACGGAGGCCCTCATGAAAAGTATAATTCAGTGCAAGTTCTACCCAAGACAAAAATTCAGCCCAACGCTTCGGCCGGCTATGCGTGAATGTGCGAAGATATTGCTCAAGTCCCAGGTTGCGGACCTCGGTTTGTCCGTCAGTTTGCGGATGATAAGCTGTACTGTGCTTTAAAGTGGTGCCACTTAAGCGATGGAGCTCGTGCCAAAAGGCTCTGGTAAAGATGGCGTCCCTGTCTGATAAAATCTGAGATGGAATCCAGTGATGTTTGACAACTAAATCAACAAACAACCCGACGACTTTAGGCGCATCATAAGACGGTTCGAGCGGTCCAAAGTGAGCATATTTAGTGAGGCGATCCACGACCACCAGTATAGTGGAAAAGCCCTTAGACAGCGATAAGCCAGTAATGAAGTCCATCGAAACCTCGTCCCATACTTCAGTCGGCACAGGCAGGGGTTGTAACAACCCTGCTGGTTTCTTTGTACTATACTTGGTAGATTGGCAAATTAAGCAAGAATCAACAAAAATTTTAACATCACGACGCATACCTGGCAAATAGAAAACTTCGGCAACCCGACGGAATGTCCGATTGACGCCCGGGTGGCCGACACTTGGTGAGGAATGAAATTCCGTGAGCACTTCAGATTTCAAGACCGAAGATTTGCTCAATACTAACCGATTCCCATAATACAAGACGCCTGAATGTACTCAGAAAGGCGTTGGCAAGGCACCGTCCGCGGCGTGTATGTGCAACTCGAGAAAATCCGGAGCCGTGCCATTCTCGGCGTGAACCCGCTTCAACAAGTCTGGCAATGGACTAGAAAGAACCATAAACTGGCTGAATTCGGTGTCATCATTAATCATTTGTCGGGAAAGAGCATTAGCCACTTTATTACTAGCGCCTGTTTTGTATTCAATCCGGAATTTGTACCCCATGAGCTTCCGTATAAAAAACTGTTGATCCGGAGTTTGAATCACTTGAGATAAGAGTTCCCTGAGACTTTTCTGATCCGTGCGAATAAGAAACTCCCGGCCCAATAAATACTGATGCCATTTCTGAACTGCAGACACAATGGCAAAAAGTTCCCTGTGATAGGCGGAAGATCTCCTACGTCGAATACCAAGAGTCTTACTGAAGAAGGCAATCAGGTGTTCGTCTTGAAGCAACACGGCACCAATACCGTGATCCGACGCATCAGTTTCGATTACGAAATCTTTAGAAAAGTCCGGAAGCTGCAAGATCGGCGGTGTAAGCATAGTTTTCTTAATAAATTGAAACGCATCATCAGCAATATAGGCGACCAAGAAAACTTATCTTTTTGGAGAAGAGTGGTTAGCGGGGCCGCCAACGAAGCGTAATTCCGGATGAATTTCCGGTAGTACCCGGTGAGGCCAAAAAACCCCGCAACTGGCGGACTGTCCGCGGTGTAGGCCATTCAACCATGGTTGCTAACTTATCTGGATCGGCGAGCAGCTTGCCCGCGGATACGATGTGACCCAAATACTCTAATTTTGTCGTCCCGAAGGCGCATTTAGAGCTCTTGACATAGAAATGATTTGCCTGCAGAATCTGTAAGACAATATCGAGGTGACGCAAATGAAGATCCAAGGACGGGCTGTAAATTAATGTGTCGTCAAAAAAGACGATCACAAAATCCCGTAAATACTCAGCAAAGATGTGGTTCATAGCAACTTGAAAAGTAGATGGGGCATTAGTCAAGCCGAATGGCATGACAAGAAATTCAAAGTGGCCATCATGAGTACGAAATGTTGTCTTATAGATATCATTAGAGTGCATCCGGATTTGGTGGTATCCAGAACGCAAATCAAGCTTAGTAAAATAAACGGCTTTCCCAAGTTCATCAAATAATTCATCAGCAGTGGGAATCGAGAACTTATCTGTAATTGTGGCCGTGTTCAGAGCTCTGTAGTCAACACAAAATCGGAAGGACCCATCTTTCTTTTTGACGAGCAACACCGGAGAAGAAAATGGACTTTTACTGTGCTGAGATAACATATTCTGTACCTGTCGCTCAATCTCAGATTTCTGAAATAAGGATAGCGATAAGGGCGGACATTCACCAGTTTGGTGCCCTGATGCAGATGAATGCAATGATCCCAAATGCGACGAGGCGGAAGGCCAGTAGGGAGCCGAAATACAGATTCATGGAGCTGTAAAATAGTGACAATATCGCTATGGACATCAGGCGGAAATTCCACCTCAGTCGGGACGGTGGCGGGCGTCGGCGACGACACAACAACCATTTCAAAGCATGCGTCGACGGTTTCAGATTCATTCAGAGCTTGTAACGTGTTGAATGAAATCAATTTAGGCCCTCAACGATCGCCCGACAATGAAATCTGACGCCCATCCAACACAAAATCCATCGTTAAGTTGGCATAATCATGAGTAACTTTGCCAAGGGTTTGTAACCACTGCACGCCGAGGACTACATGTGGGCCATGAATCTGCAAAACGAAAAGATCAACAGCAAAATCGTGTCCTTGTATAACCAACAGAGTTGCAAGACATTTATGATTGCAAATGAGGGACTCACCGTTACCAACGTATACTCGAAAGGGCGGAATAGGAGTTAATGGTAGGCGGAGCTCTTCCGTCACTTTGGGATGGACAAAATTGTGAGTACTGCCCCCGTCAATAAGAACCTGAATCTGTTTATCCCGGATAGAACCAATCAACTTCAACGACTTCGGATTGGTGTACCCTTCCATAGACCACACACGGGAAACATCGCCCGACACTACAAGAGGTTCATCCGATGGATTAGCCTGCTCTTGTTCATCATCAGAGTCGTGTGTGCCTAGTAAGGCCAAAAATCTGTGTTTACAGCGATGCCCAACTGTGAATTGCTCGTCGCAGTTCCAACACAATCCTTTCCGACTGCGCTCCGCGCGTTCCGCCTGTGACAAGCGCCGAATCGGTAGTTTAGGCACCTCGGTCGTGGCAGCTGGTGGGGCCGGATTATTAAGCGGGGCTGCAGACCCGCTAGCCGTGGGGGTGGCCGCCCGAAACGGTGTAGGATTCCATCGATGCGCGACTTGTTGAGCCGCCACGGTATCTTCGAACGAGGCCAATAATTCCCGAGCGGGAGCAAAGGCCTGAGCCAGCGAGATTGGGTTCCGCAGGTTGAGCTCACGTTTAATAGGTTGCTTCAATCCCGCTTTAAAGAAAGAGATCAAAGTTGGCTCGGCCAGCCCCGTAACCTTATTTAAAAGAGCCTCAAATTCAGACTGATAGGCCAGCACAGTGGTACGCTGCTGCAACCGAGATAAGAGACCCACTTAGTCCTCATAATACTGAGGGTCGAAGCGCTGACGAACATCCTGAAGAAATTGTTGCCAGGTGGCGCCCATAGTATTCTGCCTGTAATAACGATACCAATCCGACGTCGGATGATCAATCAGAAGACCTACGAGATTCAAGCGATCAAAATCAGCAGTATGAAAATAATTGTAATAGGCTTGAACTTTAAAAATCCATCCTTGAGGATCGAAGTCGTTGAAGCGTGGCGGATCTATTCGGATCCAGGGGATATTCTCGTGCCCTAGCGGGGCACGAATCTCGATGTCGGCATTCGCGGCCTGGGGGATGGCCTGGATCCTGCCTTGGAGCGCTTCCGGCATTCCGGCGAGCGGTTGGGGCTGCAACCCTAGGACACGATCGGCGGGTACGGGTAATAATCCATCACCCGCGGCTTGAGGCTGGGCTGCGGCGGCGGCTAGGGCACGATCCACGGCGCGAAAAACGGGGTCGAGGGCAGCGGACTGGTGCGTCGTGGCTTGTACGTCCGGTTGTCGTTGCCCGAGCGACTGGAGGTTCGCGCCGGTGGCTGGTGTCGGTTGACCGTTTAAGATGTCGTAAACGGTATCGGTACGGATCCGAGTTGCCTCTTGTTGACGAAGAGTAGTATCTAGGGTTTCCATCATATGCATGCGCCAACGCTGACTGCATTTGTGTTTGGCTTTCGGCGATACGGGCGAGTGTCGCTGCCATGGGGTCGGACGAGCTTTCGTCGTTGGAACCCATTGAAACGAGTTCGATCAGAAAGCACCAGTTGATACACTAGATATCCTAGCGGACCAAGGGAATATGAACCAAGAAACCGGGAAGTGAATGGGCACGTAGCCCGGGGGTCGAGGGAGACGAAAGGGAAGAGGAGGAGACAGAGGATTAGGGCAGAAGAGTTTATTTCTTGGATAAATCTCAACTTTAGCTTACAAGGGTTTATATAAGCTATGCCCTACCGGTTCAATAAAAGCGACTCAGGAAAGAACCGGAAAGAAAACTTGAGTAGAGAGTAAAAACTCTTGTTTAAAAAATTACAATGATTCAAAATAATCATAAAATAAAACTATAAAATAACTAATTTTAATCTGGAAATCGAATCGGGACCCGCCGCTGGCGAACCGGCCTAGCACTCGGCCCGCTCTGCAGATTTGCACACGTATCATGGTGTGTCTATGTTAGGTGCACCACTCTCCCCTTCCCGGGCCTTTTTTTTCCATTTTATCCTTAGGATGAAAAATATTGAACGTGATGCACTTAAATAAGGCGTATCATAGTAATATAAACTGTGTACTTCTTCCTTAGGTGCACATGATTCATATTACCAGCTCTAAATCTTGTGTACGCTTAAGCTTAAGCTAGAGGCACGAGTTTAACCCTAAACTCTTCGTACGCTCAAGTGCATGCACGCTTAAGCTAGCCATTATGAGCATCCGTTGTGCATCCCGTGTCGAATTGTTTGCAAGCCATTATGAGCTTCCTTTGATGATTAACCTCCAACGAGGCAATTCCGAAGGTCAGTTGTGGGCCATGATTCAACAAAGATTGAATGACAGCCTCCTTGATGTCATCTGTCAGGTTGATATCATCGCTTTCTTTCCTTCTTGGCAACACAACTTGAATTCCTGCTATTGTAAGCGTCGTCGCCGACGCGATCTTCCAAAGGAGGGTACGCCTAGAGGAACAACATTCAAGGAGTGAGTATTGGCCAAGTTTCCTCTGCCAAGGCTTGATCCATCGATTGATCTTGGAATCGATCACCTCATTAATTGATCATGTGGTTTGGTACGTTTGCATGTATGTACGGTGAGCCAATTAAATTAGTATCTCTATACGTATATTAATAGCTAGCAAGCTAGCTAGCTAGCACAGGTAATGTTGTAAAGTAACGTGATGAAGTTGTAGTAAGGGGGGCTCGCGTGTTTTTTGTGTAGTAAACAAAGGACAAATGAAGCCAAAAGGTTCAAGCTAAGTCATGGCGTGACCTAGTATGAGGTGACGATGGTGAAGAGAGAATTGTCTTGGCGGCGGATGACTTCTTGAAGGGAAAAGTTAAGTTGTCGTTCCCCGATGGCGAGAATGGCGACCCGACATTTCAAGTTGACACGGAAGTGTTTAAAGCTCTCGCTAGTGTGTGGGAGTCTTCTTTAATAGTGAAGCCTCTTGGGGGATTGGTTCCACGCTATTATGGATCGAAAACTAAGAGATATGGTAGGATGTCGGTTGCCGACCTTCCGAACGGTTACTACGTTGTGAAATTCTCCGTTGAAGAGGACTACATGTAAGCCTTGATGGGGGGACCATGGATGGTGTTTGGGAATTACCTAATCATTAGACCTTGGAACCCGGAGTTTAATCCGTTCACCGACGTGATCACGACCACTCCTACATGGGTGCGACTCTCGGGTTTACCAATGATACTATATGAGGAAAAAATGTTGATGACGCTGGATGCGGGGATAGGTAATCCAATTCGAGTGGACAAGAAGACGTTGTACTCAAACCGGTGTAGGTTTGCTCGGATTTGTGTCGAGGTAGAAATCACAAAATCGTTAAAAGGTACTATCGTTGTCAAAGATATCACAAAACCCGGAGTTTAGTCAGGGAACTATCAATGTTCCCTCGGCATATGAAATAAACAATAAAGAACACAGAATTTAGAGAGGAAAACTTTCTGCCCAACCAACAAGTCGTAGAATGAAAAAAACCTCTACCCCTGAGACTCCTTCTCAGAGGATTTTCAATAGAATACTTTGATTAAGTTTCAATGATTACAAGTCAAGTCAAGTTCACTAGTAACTAAGGCACCAACCAAAGTTCAACCAACTAGACTTCTACAAACCCTAAGCGTAAAACCTAAATGGAAGTAAATTATTGACCTAAGTACTCACTTACTTGTGGATTCTTCACCGGAAAAAGCCACACACACTCGAACACTCGAAAAGCTCTCTTCTCAAGTTCTCCGTTAATCAACCACATTTTAACCCTAGCTTAACCTAGCTATTTATAAGAAATGTCAAGTCTGATTTCATACGTAATTCTTGCCAAATTACGCAGATTTTTCACTTAACAAATCCCACACTAATAGGAGAAAGTATTGTTTGTGATTTGGATCCTCAACCATGCCGATTCTTGCCAAAACCGAATGATCTCGGATTTCCTAGATAAGATCGTGCAAGCTTGATCTTATCCTTCTTTAATCTTCTCAAGCAACCGCATACAACTGTCATATCTTCGTAGAAGATCGCTCGTAGAAGATCTGGTAACTTGTTATTAATATAAAGCCGCGTCCCTTCGAGATGCACTTCCTAAATCTGTCACTCGTTCCCTTCATTGTTCCTCACAATGTTCCTTCACTCATGACAATGTACCTGTTTTCTTGAAACACTTACATGTAGAAGCAAGTTATACCATCTAAGTTTGTTATCATCAAAACTAAGAAAAACCATAGAACAACTATTGTTCCAACATAGTATTATTTTTTTATAAGGTGCAAGTGCTTAATATAATCCTTATTTAAAAATCAAATATTATGTGTCTCACTTGTAATGTAACACTAACAAGCTCTTTAGTTTACTTGATCAATATTAATATATGCATCATTTATCTAATAACAAAATAATTGAAATACACCTATGATTTCCATCACAAAAATCTCAATATTCCAACTTATCTATTATTCCAAAATAAAGAATATATGTTTTTTATTAGTCGGGCCAAAAAAGGAATATATCAATAGAGGGGATTAATTCCCCGGCCCACAACATGACAAGACACCCCTCCTCCTAATTAGCAAACTAGTCCTTTCCAAACGTACTATAAATAGACAAGGGTGCCAAGGACTTTCACATATCGAGCAACAAATTCAAAGCTCACCAAATTAAGTATACAAAACTTCATCCCTCACCATGGCAAGTGCACAGCAGCAGCAAGATGTGGTAATTAATTAATCATTCATTACTTTCATTAATTCGATCATAAATTGTTGCAATTTACCTACTTACCTAAGAAACTTTTGATGTTTTGGATGGATATAGATCGTTCGCCAAGATATGTTTGGCAACATCATCGTCGACCGATATGCCAAAGCTCTTAAGATCCTCAACGGTGACAACCCTAATGTCTGGAAATATGAAGTGCACCATGTGTATGTTTCTTTATTAATTTATTATTTATTTATATCTTACTATATACAGGGACGGACCAAGGGGCGGGTTTGGGTACGGACCAACCCTCCCTAAAAAAATAAAATAAATAAAAATAGGGTAAATTTAATAATAAAAAAATAAAAAATAAGGTAAATTTAGTGTTAAATTAGTTAAATTAAGGTAATTTAGCTTAAAAAATAGTGACAATTAGCTCACCCTAATATTAAATTATGGGTCTATCCCTGACTATATATGTACACGTATATATGTTTGTATGTTATTCTGTCCATTTATCATTAGTTTCCCGTCTATATATAGGGTTTGGAGAAGAAAACCAAGAATTATTATTATTATTATTATTATTATTATTATTATTATTATTAATTATGAACTATTGATAGTAGAGCCGTCAAATGGGTCGGTCATTCTGGGTTTTCAGGCGGGTCGGAAAGACCCAACAGGTCAAGAAAATCGAATTTTTTACAATTATTAAAATATTATTTTATTTAAAAATTATATTAATAATAATCTATTATTTTTGTATATTTTAATAATAAAATATATTATAATTTTCTAAATATATTATATATATTCTAAAAATATAACAAATCGGGTCAACCAAACGAGTTTCGGGTCTATCGGGTTCAGTCTATTTTAATTTGGGTTCCGATCGAGTTTAGATTTTCGGGTCATGAACCTAAAATTTTCGGGCGGTTTGGATCAGTTTTTCAGATCGGTTTGGTCAGCTTTTGACGGCTCTAATTGATAAGGATTATAAATGCTCAAATTAATCTCTATTGTAACGAGAGATCGAACGAGAACAATAAACAGAATCGATACAAAGATTTACGTGGTTCGGTAACAGTGTGTTATATATGTCCATAGGAAGAGAAAGTGTATATTATTATGGAGGCTGATTAGACAGTAGAGAATATTATGTATTTCGAGAGTTTATATAATTGACTCAGGAAACTCTATTACAGATTCGGCCCAAACAGATCACGAAAGGCCCAAACATAATTAATATTGTATACCGTTTGGGTGGGTGGGCGCTGCCCCCGGCCCCCAGCCCCCCGCCAGGAGACCATCGCCGAGAGGCAGGACTCCTAGCAGGTTCCGGTCAACAACTCATTCAAAGCATATCAACGATCTCAAAAAAAGTCTTGAATTGTCTTAGAATACCTTAAACGTATCATATATAGCTAAGTAATTAATATGCACTTGTACATATATTATATGTGGTACGTGTAGCGACGGTGTTCCGGTTCACTACGCCGATCTGCTCGGCGATGTCGTGTTGGCCGTGAGCGGCCCACAGCCTGTTGCACAGTTGACTCCAAACATATTCTACAACGTCTACCTTGAGCTCCACCTCAAGGACGGAGCCGAGGGCTTCGACACGGCCATGATGTTCGAATTCACCGACCAAACCGGAGCCTCAAAGATATTCAACCACAAGCTCCACAAAGGAGAACAAACGGTTCATGTTGGTGAGTTTATGTCGACTCCGGGCGGATCCTCGATTGTGACCATGACGATGACCGACCCGCTTAAGGCCCTGATAATGAAGAAGGGGTTGCAGGTTCGCTTTATGAGGATCACACCTTCAGGCACACGTGCTTAATTAAGTAATTCCATCATGCATGTAACGATATCCTCGCTAGCTATAGTGAGTGATCACAAGTAAAATAAGTCCTACTTGATTAAAATAAGACCGGCCACAACATGTCTTCCGGTATAGGTTTGGCATGGGTTTCGTATGTACCTCTTTCCGTGATTGTATTGTGTTTTCCTATTAACTCTCTTGAGTTATATAATGAATTATTATGAGATAAATAGAATGGTTAACTTTAGGGATGCACACAGGTCGGGTCGGGTCGGGTTGACCCGCGACACTAAATTGCGCTTTTAACTTGCGACCCGACCCCCAAACCTGACTCGCGGGTCGACCCGCAACCTGCAATTTCGGGTCGGGTCATTGCAGGTCGATCCGATTTTTTTTATAAAAAAATAGTTTATATATTAATAAAATTATAAAAATATATATATCTTTAAAAATATTGCGGGTCGCGAGTCGACCCGCAACCAGCGCGGGTTAAACCCGACCCGCGACCCACGAAATAAAAAAATTCAAATCGCGACCCGACCCGCACAGGTCGCGGGTCGGGTCAGTGCGGGTCGCGTGCGACCCGACCCGTTGAACACCCCTAGTTAACTTAGTGAGTTTGGTTCAGATGAAACAAACTCTTATCCTGAAACCAATGCATTGTTCCTAATTCGTAGTGCACTTTTCTTAGTTTGTAGTGGACTTTTTCGAATTTGCACCTTTCGTACTTTGTATTGCACTTTTCGTAATTTTTGTAATATACTTTTTCAAATTACACCTTTTATATTTTACAATGCACTTTTGTATAGGATAAATGTTTGTTTTATTTAAATCAAACTCTAATTTTAATACTATCTTTTTTGTTTTTAGGTTAAGTAATTACCTAATTTGAAAAATTCTTAAAGTGGACCGTACGTACAAGTTCACGACATAATTTCATTAGCCATTAGGCTATTAGCTAAGCTAGGTAGCTAGGCCATGTTTAAGCAAAAAAGATATCACATAACAGGTCAAATTTCTCTTCGAATTCCAAGTTTGATACATAACACATCGCTTAGTTTATTTCAAAGACGAAATCAATTAAAATTAATGAATATCGGGTGTTAATCCTGTTGAAAAATGAAATATAGTAGTGATAAGTTTGAGGTCTTGAATTAATAAAGCGCAAGTATGGGTATAGAAACTTTCGCTCTTTATTATATACGTGAGAACAACTCACACATGCTTTAAAAGAGATTTATACAACCCGGTTGGGATTATGCACCTTTATAATGTACGCGCTCTTACATCTCTCAACATTTTTCTCTATCTTTTAGAATAAAGACATAAAACATTAAGATAGAGAAAGGTTCTATGTCTTTAATTATTCTAAAAGATAGAGAAAAATGTCTTTATTCTAAAAAAGCTTGCAAGTGTCTAAAATCTTTCGATATTAGAGAGATTCGTTGGATCTTCGAGGTGTCGACCTTTAATTGGTGCAGTATGAATTGTGGGACATGTTGTTTGGCCATTGGTGGAAAATGCATTCCAGTTAGAGTTTGATATCTTTCAACGCAGGGACGGAACCAGGATTCAAAACCTGGGTAGGCTGAACTCAGTAGCGAATCTGGAATAATTTAGAACCGACAATTTAGGGATGGTCGTTCCTATATTATTACTATCGATTATAACATCAAATAATTTTCCTATATTTATTCTCAAATCAGCTCTTTATTATAGCATAATAAAGTTACAATGCATACAAAATTTATTTTTAGGTGGGACGTAAAATCATTTCAATAAATTAGAGAGACTTATAATTTAGAAAAGATTAGACAATAGACTAATTAATCACTTACTAAAACTATGCATAAATAATTACATTATATTTTAACCACTTAACAAATTTATGCTAATTAATTAACACCTACCAAAATATCAAATTAAATTCACATGAACAAATAAAAATATGAGGAAAAAAAATGGATTGAAGACAAGGTGGTAGAGGGCAAAAAAGATGGGGTGTATGTAGGTAGTCGAACTGTCAAACTAGGACTATTGACTCTCATTCAATTCAATAAACTCATCCAGCATGGAAAAATATTTGAGTGAGAGAGTGTGCTGCTGCTCCACTGATTCGAACTTGTGACCAATGCAATTCAAGGGAAGACTTAAAACCACCAAGCTGGAATATTCACAAGCAAAATCTTACCAACTAAATATACTAATACTTTTTTTTAGGGTGGGCCGTAGCAAACCTCAGCCCACCCTTGGTTCCGTGCCTGTTTCAATGTGGGAGAGATTCATTTAATCTTCGATGTATCGACTGTTGATTGGTGGAGTGTGAAGTGTGTTACATCATCAATCGTCATCCCTAATTAGGGTCCTCATAGATTGCGACCTCACCCGCCGTTTATTCAGTGTGCTATTTATAAAGAGCAGTTGATGTCATGTAGGATGAGCACGCTATTTGTATTTGGGCTTTGTAGGAGCTATTCACTTGCCTTGGGATCATTAGGCGTTTAGTTGATTATGCGCACTATTCATACACTAGTGAAGCTGCCTTGTTTAGCCGGGCGCATGTGTAGGGAGCATCCGATACTTGTGAGTTTTTGTGCGTGGTTTCTAGGAGTATCATCGCCCTATTGCCTCGAATTTTGAGTTTAAATGCATCATGCCCCTTCATTCTCTCTCTTTTCTTTGATCACTCTTCTTGTCGTTTAGCGCTCAGATTATTAGTGCTCCATCAAATACTATTCTGGACAACTGAGAATTCTTGAGTCGAAGATATATCAATGGCAGGATCTAAATTCACAATTTTATGAGCTACCAAACTAAATTCTAAGCAGGTATATTATATTGTGGAAGAAAAGCTTCCCACCTTGAAAATTTTAAAGATAAAAAGCCTATATATATAAACACTTGGTGTAAATGTGTTAGAATCGATCAAGACACATTCTACCTTAGATGCCTTGGATCAAACCAAACAAAGCACCCAAGTCAGCCTCGCTAAACGGATTGATAGATTATCATGAAAACAAGAACAAACACAAGAGTTGTGAATACAATGACACTCATTTCGGAACTAACTCAAAATATGGCTAAGTAATAAGAATAAATAGTCATAGAAGACTTGAGAGCTCAGGAGATTACAAGTCTTGGGCTAGCCATACCTTAGGTTTCACAGCCTAATTTGGCAATTGGCACAAGTGTACTATCTCATGGCATACTATGGGCGAAGAAAAACAAATCCCCAAAGCGCGATGGGATGGGCGCACTAGCTCTTAGCATACTCCTCGACACCACGGAGTTGCTTGTCCAAGTCCACAAAGGTGCTTTCCTAGTCCACGGAGTTGCCTACCTAAGGTGCTCACTTGGCACCGTTGCACCTCACAAATGCTTTAGACTGCCCATGAATGGAAAGAATAAAAGATGGTTGCTCGTGACACACACATGGGCACACATGCCCTCGGCACACTCCTCAGTGCCACCGGGTTGCTTGATCATCACCTAGATGCTTGTCACGACTCTTAGCAAGTACTAAGATAAATTGCCTGGTTCGATCTCACAATGCCCACCCAAGGGATTGACCCAAGCCGACCACTTGCCATGATAATTGAGCAGTTTGCATCACCTAGTCGCTTGAGCTATTTGATTGAGAACCCGACTTGGTTAAAAACTATAAACTCTAGAAATTTTAAATACAAGTTGATGGAGCGTCACAGTTGGGTTACTTAATTGCCAAAAACTTTTAGGACGGACCACCATGGGTTTGTGTGTTGGTCTAATAAACGCATATGGGCATGGATGGACCTGTGTACCCCCACGTTATAATTGGCCCACTGAACTTTATTATGCTATTAGAGTAGTTTAGTACGGGTTGATAAATGTAATTTATTGAATCAACGTGACGATGTCAATGTAATTTATTGAATCAACGTGACGATGTCATATTATCAGAAATTTTGCCTAGTAACCCTCAACTTAAGACAATTTCTTCTAGTGTCCAACAAGTTTTTAAATTGTGTGTGGTAACCTTCAAGTTACAAAAAAAAATTACCATATACCCAATTGTGAATTTTATCAAATAAAATTCTAAGTGGGGTTGACAAATGTAATTTATTTATATATTTTCTCTCATCTTCTTTCCCAAACATTCATTCTTCTATGAATTACACAACGTGACGATGTCATATATCGCTCGTCCTCAAGATAAATTAAGAATAAGAAGAACAAATATCCTTTATTGACTTAATAACTTCTTTCTCATATTTTTATTTTTTTTGTCGTGATGTACAATCATTATCAAATCACAACGTACTGATTAATTAGGAACAAATTAAGATTTAGCTTGTAACAAATGAAGCTAGAAATTATTAATATTTAATAATATATCACATTCACAATATGTATTGTATACTGGTACAAATAAAAGAAACCAATACACGTAGAATAGAAAACATATGAAGTTCACCATTCATGCTTAAACAATATTTACACCTAAATTCTTTTAATAATTACACAAAATTTCACTCGTTCGAGATTAGTGGCTTTGAACTACATCTTTGAAATAAGAAATATCCTTAACAAATCAATGAAAAATTCATCAGTTTGTTTTTTTTATTGTAAATAGAGGAGATAAAAATATGACATCGATGGTTATGTAGAAGATGACATGTTTTGTGTATATTTCTTATTAAACCCTTTTTAACATTTTCTAACGTTATTTATCATTAAAATTAACAGTTAGGTATGGACAATTTTCAAAAAAAAATTTGAGGATTATCACACAATTTATAAACTTGATGGAACCTTAAGAAATTGCCTTCGTTCTTTTTAATCTTTAATCTCGAGGAGGAGAGATATATGACATCAGCACGTCGTGTAATTCATAAAAGAATGAAAGTTCGGGAAAGAAATGAAAAAAATTTTTTTAAACAAATTACATTCATCAACCCACTTAGTATTTTATTGGTTAACATTCACGATTGGATATATGACAACTTATTTTATAACTTAAAGATTATCACCCAAAATTTGAGAACTTGTTTGACACCACAAGAAATTCCTTTAAGCTAAGGGCTATCATGTGAAAGTTTTCCAAGTTATTTAATAGGTGAGAAATCTATTTAAATCTCCATCTTTATTCACCTAGTAGCCATAGTTTTCTGGTTAAATCTAAGATTATTATTTTTTTTACAGCAGATCAGGATCATTAATGGTGAAAGAAAACAAGAAAACAACCACAATTTCTGACATGTCGCTCTTTAATTGGTCAACGGTCGAAATTAGGATAAAAAACACCATTTTCCAACTCACCACACACCTTAAAAGGCCAAACTAAACAAACCCAATTCTTGGCGGGTCCCACTGCTCTAGTCTCTTTCTTTACCACCGCCACCTTCCTATTTTTTCAAAGTAGCCGTTGTTCCTCACTCAATATTTTACTATTCATGCAAAAATAAAATAAAGGAAAATTATGGTTGTTACCCACTAGTTTATAACTTTTCGGGATAATATCCTGAAATAAAGTTTATTCTAAGTGGATACAAACACACTTTTACAAAATTTCAGCTCATGCCCTTACATATAAATTTCCGTTAGTTAATTACTAAATTATTATGCTTTCTAATTAAAAAAATAATTTTATATTTAATTCAATTAAAATAAAATTTTAATTAAATAAAATTTAAAATAAATTTAAAAATATATTATATAAAAAATATTAAATTAGATATTATATATTTGTCAATTACATTTTATGTTGCATAATTAAAATGTTTTGAGTTAAAATAAAAAATATTACAATATTTATATTTAAATACATATATTACATAATAAAAATTTATCACGTATATTTGTTGTAGTAATTTTGAAATTTTTTAAGAAATTAATAAGACTTTCATCTTATAAAGCATATTATTTAATAAAAACTTGTCAAGTATAGAAATTTAAATTTGTAAGAATATATATATATATATATATGTATATGTATGTATAAAGTTTTCATTTACTATTTTTGGAATAATAATTTAATATATTGTTTTTCTATTATTCTAACTTAATAAAAAAAGCTTTTATTAGAATAATAATTTAATATATTGTTTTCCTATTATTCAAACTTAATAAAAAATTAAAAAAAATATTTTTTATTAGAAAATAAATTAATTTAATTATAAAATAACGAAAATTCACCAATAAAAGTACTAGCCAAACTTTTATAAGAGTTTCGGAGTACCATTCGAAATAAGTTCTAGGACACTATTCGAAAAATCGAAAACTTGTGATTAACAACCGGAATTTACCTAAAATAAAAAAATCCCAAAAGCAAAAATAAAATAAGAAATTAATAAACTAAAAAGAATTTCCCCACCCAGGCTACCCAGCAAGCAACCACCTTTATATTATGCTTTCATTCAATTCTACTCCGCTCCTCTTCGTCCTCCTCTATACACTTTCCATCCCCTGTTTTTAATTTGCTCTGTTCCAATATCTCTGGGGCATAAAATCAAACACCTTGCGTGCACAATGAACTACATCTCCTCCGACTCCGATCCAAGCATTTCACCCACAACCCCACTCCTCTACGCATCCGCACCGTTCAATTCAAGCAGCGAATCGGAGAATTCAAGCCCAGAAACCTCCCTCCGATTCACCCAAATCAAACCCCCAATTTCAAATTCAAACTCTCCAAAGCTCCTGGAAGTAATCCATGGCCACTCAGGCCCCGTGTCCTGCTTAGCCCTATCCGGCGAGTTCGTCCTCAGCGCATCTCAGGGAAAAGACATAATCGTCTGGCAACAGCCCGATCTGAAGCAATTCGCGCGATTCGGGCAAGGAGACGGGTCCGTAAAAGCCCTAATTACAGTCGGGAATCGGGTTTTTACCGCCCATCAGGACAGTCGGATCCGGGTCTGGAGAATCTCGAGAAGCTCCGAGAATGTCTTCAAGCTCGTTAATACTCTCCCGACGACGAAGGATTACTTGGGCAAGTTCATGAAACAAAGCAATTATGTTCAGACGAGGAGGCACCATAGAAAGCTCTGGATCGAGCACGCCGATTCGATCTCGTGTTTGGCGGTTTCCGGAGATTTGATCTATTCGGGGTCGTGGGATAAGACGATGAAGGTGTGGAGGATGTCGGATTTGAAGTGTTTGGAATCGATTAAGGCCCATGATGACGCCATTAACGGACTGGTTGCGACGAAGACTGGGGAGGTTTACTCTGCCTCGGCTGATGGGAAGGTCAATGTTTGGGAGAAGAAGGAATCGTCTTCTTCGCATGAATTGAAGGCGATTCTGAAAGGTCACAAGGACGTTTCGATGAATTGTGTGGCGGTTATGGAAGGCGGGTTTGTGTATGGAGGCGGATCGGATGGGTATTTGATGGGATGGAAGAGGATGGAGAATGGAGTTAGTTGGAAGGTTGTTTGTGAGATCAAGGCGCATGAAATGGCGGTTTTGTGTGTTTGTGTGAAGGAGGATTTGGGTTTTGTGTGTAGTGGATCGGCGGATAAGAGTATTGGGATATGGAGGAAGGAGAGGGATGGTGGTGGTGGGTTGCGGAAAGCTTGGGTTGTGAGCGGCCATGGGGGTCCGGTGAAGTGTGTTCAGGCTTCGAGGGGGTCGGTTGGAGGCGGGTTCTTGGTTTATAGTGGGAGTCTTGATAAGAGTATTCGGGTTTGGTGGGTGCCTGATCAGTACGAGGAGGGGGATTCGAACTCATGACCTAGTTAGTGAACACTCAGGTCGGACGGTTTCGAGGTCGGGTTGAATCGGGTTCAGGTTGTTATAGGTCACACAGTTTAATCTGAGTCGGATTGTTGGGTTCGGTCAGGTTTTGACAGCTCTAATTTCGATTAGTGAGTCTTTTTCGGGAATTCCGAGAATAATGACTTTATTTATTTTTTACATTTGAATTGGTAGATTGGCAGACTGGTTTTGAGGTCAGCTGGTCCATAGTATATGTTGTGTGAATTTGAGATTAGAGAGGAGTGAAGGCAAATTGAAATGGGGTGTATGATGTTCTTGATTCTTTTTCTTTTGCAATTTTTTGTGTGAGTTTTAGTTCTTTTTGTTGTTGATGGGTTTTTTTGGTTTTGGATTTTGAGGTGTTTGTATACTTGTATTCATTTGGGTAATGTTGTGAAATAGAAGAATGGAAGAAGTGTACAAATGTTATACATGTAATTGTAATTTGTGATGAAATGAGAATAATGGTTGTTTTTAGTACAATGGTTGTGTGATTCTTTGACCTTGCTATTCTAAATTTAGGTGTCTTGGAAGATTCTTGGAAGAATCTTATATAAATTTTTGTCTGAGTGAATACAAGACAACAAGACCAAATTATACTCTGCAACTTATGTAGTTATGTGCATAACTGAAGTCAGTTGGCCTGCAAGAATGATTATGTTCAAGGTGGTGAATATTTTGTCTTTTTATTGTATTTTTCTTATTGTGCTATAGAGGGTTGCAAATTGAGATTAAAAATTCAGTTAATATAAATCAAATCGAAAATATACAAGATCACAATATAATAACTATATGTAGCTCAGTTTAAATAAAACTTACAAATAACCCAAAATTTTAAAGTTTAGTTATACTATAGATGAATAAAAAGATTCTCTACAAAAACTCTACATTGCATAAATAAATGTTGGATTGAGTGGAGGAAAGCTAGGTTGATGCTCCCTAGCTAGCCATCATCCGGGTCCTATTAGTATAATCAATTTTGCTTTGGATCATAAATAAAGAGCATTTAAAGCTATGGACCCAAAAAAAAAGTTTTAAAGCTCTTTTTCACTAGAATATTAAAAAAAAGCAAATTAAGATCTTTTTGGGTTTAATATATTAGTGCCATAATATTGTAACCGAATGATTTTTTTTTGATTAGGTAAGAATTTGGTTTATCGGACAGGCACGATAAAACCAAGACCGATTAAACGGCAGTCGGAAACCAACACAAAGTAGCCAGCAACAAACAAAAAACAAGAAAAGAAGTACAATAGTCGAAAAAAGGCACTAGAACAAAAGGAGTAGTGGGAGACATGAGGGGCAAAAGAACAATGTCTTTAGCATTCAGGTCAAAACTTCACCCGACCCGAAAAACCGATCCGACCTGTCCGAAGTTTTTTGGGTTTAAACCCGACCCGAAAATCAATGGGTCAAGAGTAACCCGAACCCGGTCGACCCGAAAAAACTAGGTTGGGTCACCAACCTATTGGGCGATAAAGTATTATTTCAATTAAAAAATCAATATTTTATTGTAAATTTTGTATAAAATTATTATTTTATTATTATATAATATTTTATATAATATAATATTAATTATTTTAATAAATATAATGATAAAGGTAACAAAATTGACAATCTTGACCCGTTGGATCAACCCGAACCCATACCAAACCCATAACATCCCGGTCCATATGAACCCGTAAATTTTACGACCCGACGACTCATGACCCGTTTTGACCCAAACCCGAACCTGACCCGCCCGACCCATTTGACAGATCTAATTGCATGTGATAATATATTATCTTGCAATATAATGTAGGGCTGGGCAATGGTCCAAGACCGGACCGGGACCGACTTCCTAAAAAAATTGGACCGAGGACCGGACCGGGTATTCCCGGTCTCGGTCCGGTCTCGGTCTCGGTTCGGTCTCGGTCTCGATCTCGGTCCGGTCCAGTCTCGGTCCCGGTCCGGTCCGGTCCGGTCCGGCTTTGGACCGGTTTTGGACCGAGCCATTATTTTACAAATAAAAAATATTGTTTTTAATAAAAAAAAGTTTTATTTATTTATAAAATATATTATTTTTGATAAATATATATATTATACCATATAAAAATTAAATTTATATTTTTAACATAAATTTTATAATATAAATATACATATTTTTTACATAAAATAATTTTTTTTACTTCTAATACAAAAATCCGGTCCGGACCTGGACCGGACCGGATTTGGACCGGACCGGACCGGGGACCGGCTCTTCATTTTTTGTGGACCGAGGATCGGACCGGATACCTCCCTGTCCGGTCCGGTCCACCCCGGTCCGGTCCAAAAATCCGGTCCGAACCGGATTTTGCCCAGCCCTAATATAATGTATGATTTCATATAATTTATATTATAATATAAGATAATACATTATTACATACAATCCAAATAGACATTATATCTTCTCTCTTAAAAATTTAAGATTTAATTAAGTTTACACAAGGTGGTTCACAATATCAAAATCAAAAGTAATATTGAATACTATCTCATTTGAGTTTAAGTGGGTAAACATAATTGATGATTGAAGAAAATGAGGTTGTTGGAATGGCAAGTTGGCAACTAGGAAAATGATCGATAGAGCGATACATTCGATCGATTATTGGATTCCATATTCCTTAAATCATTTAGTACCATCTATATAATAAGTACCCCGTAAAAACATTAATGAAACATATATATCATAATCTAATCTAAATGATCAAACAAAAGAGAAAGAACCAATATTTCACATCTCATAATTGAGTATGATATTTTCATGGCTTGAATGGGGTGCATCCTAACGTTAATTGGCTTTTATAAACTGTTTTTAGACTGATTTAACCTCTATATTAATTTTAGTGTATTCTAACTAAATTCAATTATCATTGTTACATAACTGAATATATTTTAGTTTTTTATGAGTCTGATAGGCGCGTTCTCATGACATGTTCAGTTTATAAATATACTAATTTTTACCTCTTAGATCCCACTTGAGCAGGACTATACTGGATGATGATGTTGCAGGCACGGACACAATGGTGGCCTTGGTGGGCTGGGTAGGTCCCAGCCCACCCTAAAAAAAAATAGGGTAAAATTAATGATAAAAAAATAAAAAATAAAGTAATTTAGTGATACATTAAAGTAATTTAGTTCACCCAAAAAAATTTAATGATAATTAATCCATTCTAATTTAAAATCCTACGTCCGTTCCCTGTGATTTTGTACTCTCATGGCTTGAATTTTATTGGTTTGTGATGATATTTTGTCCAGTCTCTCTTCCTTTGATCTAGCTTATTTTCTTCATATTATTATTATTATTATTATATATATATATATATATATATATATATATATATATTTGATACTGGTGGTTCAAATCATGTTTTAAGGCTTTTGTTTTGTATGAACAATGGTGATATTCTCATGTATGCATGATTTGATCAATAGTATTTTTAAACTAGTGGAATTTGATCTTTTGTAATAAAATGCCATGCTTTGCTTTAAATAAAAAGAGAGAATTAAAGAACCACCAATAATACATTGATAGAAGAATCATAGGAATCGCTTTTCACTTCAACTATTACACATAAATACTTTGAAATATAATCGAGCTACCTCTATCAAATTCAAGCAATACAATATGTGGCTTCTAATCTATCTATATTAAAGGAGAAGTCTTCCAGTCTACATAATTAAATTACATCTTGTCGTTGAATATATATATCTTGTTGCATGAAGTCTAATAGTTTTATCAATTTAATTAATTTTATTTAAAATTTTATGGAGTTTATTTAATTTAAAATCTACTCCCTCCGTTCAAAAATACATGATGTTTTAGCTTGATTTCCTTGTTCAATAATACTTGATGTTCTACATAATTTACTATATTTTTTCCAATATTACCCTCATTAATAAAAAAGAACAATAAAAATAGAAAATCGAAAAGGAAAGATGCTCACAAGATTTATGGGCATTTAAGTCAAAGTATATACCATCTTAATTTTAGAGACAAATACTAAAAGATCATGTATTTCTGAACGGAGGGAGTAGTTTCTAAAACAACATATTTAACTTATGTTAAAAGTGCATACGTTAAAAAAACCATAATTTTATTAACCAATATATTTGGAATTCCAACCTCATTCCTAATTAGATATGAAAGGAGTTGGCAATGTGATGTAGATTATTAGTCAACGAGCATGCATGAAGAGAGTTGGATCGTCGGAAATCGAATTTTCGGCAAAAGTGATTTTGACCGTTCGATGTCCGATTGGGTCGTGACATACCTTTTCGGATAGGGAATTTGCTAATGAGTAAGACTCAGGGCATCGCCCTGAGCCCCAACACTTTTTGGTATTTAATAACGTTTCAAGGCTTAAAATAAGGTTTTAATTATTTTTGTGATTTTTTCGTGATTTCTAGTTTTATATCTTTTAAGATTTTCTATCTTATGACGTCGCCTTTATAAATAGATCGTTTGTAAGCCTTAGAACACATCTTATCATTATTCTCATAATACCGAGAGTTTCTCTATTATTTTGGTGGATTTCCAGTTTCATGTTTAGGATTACAATCCTTACGATTCCTTGCGTGTCAAGACTCACGTAGTCACATTTGTATGTCTTCTTTGTGCTTCATAATGCGTCACAATGTTAAACATACACTTATCTCTTTTTTGGTAGAATGATGAATACACTATGAAATACTTAAGGTTTTTTTTATAATTGAGGGTTTTGGTCCCAACAAAACCCTCAAAAGTGCAAAAAAGTAATATTCTATAAATTCAACTCGAAGAAAAGAAATAAGTGGAAGAGGAAGCCTACCAAACCTAAATCCACCCTCTCATTTCTTTAGCTTTCCATGTAATCATGCAACCATGCTTGACAACTTTCTGCTTGAAATTCTTTATTGATATTCGTCATTGTTAGATTAAGATATACAATAAACATACAAAACTACACTTACGTAGAAACTCAATTAGCAAATTATAAATTACTTGTTAATGTAAAGGGGCCGGGGACCAGTGTAAAAAGTTGGATCATTCCGTAGCTTTGAAATGACTTATACAAGTTATAAAAGGATATTGGAGACGTAGCTAATTTCGGTAATTGGCCGGCTCTCCACCAACTTTGATTTGAATGTATACTTTTCTTGTATCTTTATTATTAATTAATAAGTATTGCTATATGGTGATTAGGAAGGCTCTTGTTTCTAACAAACATGGGGCAAATGGGAAACAAACGACAAACAACCAAACATGTTAAACGGATAACTAGAGCCAATGTCATGTAGAGAAATATGTAAGAAGTTAGTCATGTGTTCGGTTCCAGGGGAACCATGGAATCGAACCGAAAAAAAACCCGACGGTTCTGAAACCGGGGTCGAAATCAAACTGAAACCGGACATCGGCGGGTCCCGGTCCCAGTTCCACTTTCCTTGGAACCGGAGAACCAGTCATATTGGTGAATAATCCCATTTTATGTAATACTCGCGTTTTCAAAATTCCCGGGTTTTCGAAAATCCGTTAGCTAGTTCTCATTAGGCCATGAGCAATGGTGTACTCATTTTAGGTACATAAGAGTACATAAATAATAAAATAATACTTTTTCATACTTTTAAATTATTAAGTACTTTAATATTTTCTCCTTTCTTATTAGTGTACCCTTTATGAGTACATAAGGGTACATATTATACTAAAAATGGGCCAATAATTTTTTGACATATGGGAAAGAGAACCACTTTATGGGTACAAGAGGGGTAGCAATATAACTACCTATGTGATGGGTACATACAAATTTTCTTTTTTTCTTTATCAAAAAATATTATGTACCCACTTATATACCACTACGTACTCCGGTTGCGCATGGCCTTACAATTCCTTTTTACTATCTTTTTCGGAATTGGGCCTGAAGCCCAATAAAAGCCTAATTCCTCTTTAGCGTGGATCTAAGCCGAAGGGCCCAATCTTGGGGCTGATCTCCTCTTAAACATCAGCCGGCCCAAGTCCAAATTCTAGCCAACTCATATTAGCACCCACAATCCTAAATTAAGTTCGGTATGGGACCATGGCTATTGTGTTCAAGTATGGGTTTTTATGTGTTTTAGTTGTCAAATCTTGTAAAGATTCACAAGTGTTAAGGACTTGTATGACATTTGTCTATTAAAGTTTTGTGGTGTTTCGATTCATATGGAAGTTCTAGTAATTCATACAAGTTAAGGGAGTTTTCAATTTTTTAGGATTACACTGTGTGTTTTCAAAAAATTGTATAAGTCCAAATTGGGTGTTTCCTATGTTTTTAGAATCGTTGAGAAGTCTAGTTTATCTCTGTAAAATTTCGTAAATTTTCATCAACTTTAACAATTTCGTTTTTGAGAAAACCAAACCCCTGTCAGTTTTGGAATCCGTTGGACATACGTGTAGTAATTAGAGTATAACTTTTTCATAAGAGGTCGTTTTTGCATGATTCTAAATTCTTATAACTTATAACAACTAGGGAAATGTCTCTATGAAGTTTCGTAAATTATGAGTTAGTTTTATAGAGTTTTTCTAATTTTAAAGTTGATGCTCAGTTTTTAGGAGAAAAAAAAATTGGTTCTTCACTTGAAAGTGATTTTCATGAATTCATTTCTTGATTTTGGTTTTTAAAAAAGGCATGGAATTTAAAGGATCGAGTTTGGAGTGTAAGTTGGGTAGAGATTATGTGTACCAGAATAAAGGTAGGGTGTAATGGTTGGAGTCGCAGAACGACTTACCTTTAAGAGCGTGAATAGATTTGGGGAGTTTGGGGAAGTCTATGTCTTATATTTTGCATCTATAAGCCCTTAAGACTTCGTATCACTTATGCCTTTGTGTATCGTTGTTTAGGAGGTCCTTTCATTCATATCTAAGGTTCCTTCGTTCAAGTTGGAAATTCGACTTTAACGTAAGTCGTTCAACGACTTGCTCGGTTCCATTTCTGTCTTGTTAGATTTTATGTCGTGATTGTAGGATCGGTTTTGGGAATTAGTCCCGATTACCTTTTTGAGCTATTTGGATTGCTTGTGCTGATGTGTGCTAAGTTGGTTTTAAAACGTGTTTTATCGTCTAAAGTTTTTAAACGTTTTCTCTGTGTTGGTACCGTTTCCGACACAGCCACGTGCGTAGCTGACGGAGAGGAAGTGTTTTCTATGTATGGTCCGTATGACGGGAAAATTGTGCCCATTCAAAAGAAAATGATATCTGTATTTTTGGTAAGTGTTCCAGTTGAGGCTTAACCGGGGTTAAAAGGATGGTTTGATGTGAGGAGTGAGAGGGCCTGCCTCGAAACTTGGCGTGGGGTGTGAGCGCAATAGGATTGGAATGTAACAGAGGGGGAAGGGTTGGATTGCCATGGCAGTGTATGAATGTGCGTTTGTGTAACGGAGGGAGAAGGGTTGGATTGCCATGGCAGTGTGTGAATGTGCGTTTGTGTATGTGTGTTGTGAATGGTTTGTGAGAGTGACTGACTGACTAACTTAGGTATGGGCCTTTAGTGTTATGGGTGTGATTGTGGGCTTGTTTGCTGACTATAGAAACTAGTTCAAAACGTCTTATAATTTTCGTGTATTACCTAACTTGGTAGATTAGTAACTTACCCCTCGAAAATTTATTTTTCTGGTTCTAGGTAGGAATCAAGGAACCATGCAAGAGCCTAGGCCAGATGGTAGAGTGGACCGTTGACGCGTGTGTCATTACTATAGGGTTTGGGGTGTTTTGGTTTATTTATTTGTAATTATTTTCTGTTGAATCATTTGTTAATAGGTTTTAGATAATGTTGTTGCTCAAATGGTTAGAATTTGCAGGATGGTTTATTTGTCAATTTTATAATAATAAATCGGAGCATACAAGCATGTTTTAACTTTCAGATTTTATTTACTAAAAAGTTGGATGATTTATCTGTTTTCTCGTTGTGTCCGCGTTGCAAGATCCGAATGAATTTTTTGTCAATCTAACGTAAGTAGTACCCGGAGAGCTCTACCACCAAGTAGCGTCATGTGTAAAGACGGGATGTTACATTTAATTTCTATCTTATGTTGTCCCCTAATTAAAATTTTAAGATATATGTATAGGGTAATTCATGTTTTCAATAAGTTATCCTCTTGTTAGGATTATGAATATTCCGAGTTGTTATTTTTTTGAGTAGGTAAAAATTCGATTATCAGACAAGCCTGATAAACCGAGAGGCCGATAAACGACACTCGAAAGTCGGCAACTGTAGGCAAGCAAAGAACATACAAGCAACGAAAAAACAACAACCGCCACATGGACCAAATAACATGGAAATATGGAGAGTACAACGCAACGACTTCCGACTCAAACCACACCCCACCCCTAGTCCCAATAACGTCGATGTGCATACCGGACTTGTGCAAGACCCGCAAAGACAAGTAAACAGGGAAAACAAAGAGTTAACCCTCAATGGGCCTCAGCCCAAAGCAAGGGGCCATAACCATCCCAACAAAAGCCCAATATGATGGACTAGAAGAAACCACCAAGCAAGTCAAGCCCAAAGTCCCAACAAGCCCAACCAAGAACAATGAAAATTCGAGCAAAAAGCCAACTTGACATCTTCTGGTTGCCCAAAAGCCACGTCAACCGAATGACGACATCCATCAAGCAAGAGACATGATTTTGCAAGCAATCGTCGGCGTTCAAGAGTGGATCTTCAAACACGGGCCGAAATCCCAACAACAATCGCCTGCCTAAACCAGATTCCATACAAACAAAACTTCTCAAATCCAAATTACACTAAAGCAAAACCCCACACCCGATTAGGCAAAGATGCTATTGTTTTCTCAAAAGGGGCACAATCAGTAGAGAAGAACATAAACGAGTAGCGTCATCGATAATTCATCCACTACGAATACCAGACAAAAACCGAACGGGCCAGCCTTCTCGGCGAAGCCTATAGCGAAACCTCCACAAAGGTAGAGGAAACTCAAAAACCGAAACTAGATCTCAATGAAGCATCATCGATTGTGAGGATCTAAATTGAAATGATACCAAAAGGGTTGTTCTTTTTAGAAATACAAGCCTTCTCGGCAAGTCTAATGCCTTCTCGGCGACATATATGGCCTTCTTGGCTGGGGATCAAGATCTAATCGGAAAAAACCCCAAGCTTCCACTTTTCTAGAGAGAAGGCAGAGCCTCTCTCTCTTCCTCTCTTTGGTTCGGTTATTTCCGAGTTGTTATTTTATAATTGACCAAGATAATTCCCCTATTATTTCATGTATTGTTGGGACAGTGTTGGGACCTCTGGTTCTAAACACCGGAACAACGATACCGTTCTCCAGTTTTGATAATGACAAACACCATATGGGAACTAATATGTTTTGTCCAAGTATTTCTAAGGAACAAAGGTTCAGTAGAGAACTCCAATGAACGACTAAGGAACACAGGAATTCACGATGAAGAGTTTCCCTCAAAGGAACTCTAAAGAAGAGAGTTCCCATCACATGGGAACTCACATGTGCAGACAAAGACCGTTCAACGCAAATCGCGGGATCTTGTTTTAAACAGAACGAAGGCACAGTCTGATGAGCAGGTTGTCACGAGTGATCCAACGGTCCGATTGATTCAAGAAGTTGACCTAGTTCAAATCAAAGGCACATGTGAAGATTGTACACTTGGGCTGCAAGCAAAGGGCATTTCGGACAACATGAAAGATGTGATTCAAGCCCAAGTACAACCGAGTATAAAGCCAAATGAATAGTGCTAGGTTCAAGCACTTCTCCCAGAACTCACATATACTCCCAATGAAAGAGAAAGAAAGAAGAAGAGAAGTCCCCGACGGCGAGTGTCCGTTCTCGACGACGGTGAAGCTAAAGTTCTCAAGAGTAAGGGAACTGAAACTGGCAATGTTGTAAGGTTTGACTTTCTTGTTTTAGTTGAGTTGTTCGCTTAGGAACTCAGTTGAGAAGATTCATTAGTGTTGCTAGAGTTAGGTAGAACTCGTAGGAACAGAGAAGTTTGAATCTGGTTGTTTGTAACTAAGGAACAAACAATAAAATAAGTAAGTCATTCAAAATCCTCCAAGCAGAGGTAGAGGTTTACCCACACAACTAGTTGGTTGTCGTGGGGTTCCTCTATAAGGGAATTGTGTTCTTTCATCTTTTAATACTTGCGATATTGCTTCTTCCGCTGCCTTGGGAACAGCTTAACAGCCAGTTCCCAAGCTCTCGCTAACCAGTTACGATCCAACATGTATATTTATTAACGAAAAGTTCTAACACATATAAAATAGAAAGAAGTTTAATAACACATCTATAATACAAATACCTGCCAATCTACTATATACATGCATGAATGATACAATTTTCTTAGACGATACATTAGATATTTTTGGAGAATATTATAAAAACCGAAAAACTGTGTCCTACCAAATGATCCAGCTATCGAGAATGACCTCACCAAATGGGGACCAAATGAGTACAAATGCATGGAGGCCAACTTCAAGGCCATACAGTACCTCAAGAATGCTATGACGGTGCAAGATTGCGACAGGGTGGCAAACCTAGACACAGCTAAGGAAGTGTGGGAAGCCATTCAACAAATGCATATTGGGAACTCAGACCTCCGAGAAGATCTTCAGATGAATGCAAGGAGGGAGTTCTTCAACTTCCAAATGGAAATGGGAGAGTCCGTCGATAGTTACCAATCCCGTTTCGAGGGACTCTGCGCCAAGATGGCTGGTCTTCGGATCACTAAAGAGGAAATCACTGACAAAATGAAGGTTCAACAATTCTTCAACGGGCTAACTGGAGAGTGGGCAAATGAGAGAACGATGTTCAAGGAGAACCCTAAAAACAGAACTCTTATGCTCCACCAGGTCTTTGGAAAACTGGTGGGACATGAGAAAAGAAAGATAGATGACAAGGAGAAAAAGAGGGCACACCAAGGGATTGCCCTCAAACTTGAAAAGATGCTCAAGTCAGTTTAAGAGCAACATGAAGAATCTAAAGAAGAACAACTCATTGAGGTAACTACTGAATCCGTTCTTGCTTCCTTGAATAATTATGAAAAACCTGAGTTGCTAAAAATTCTTTCAAGTCTTGTTAAAGATAACATTAAATTACAAAAGAAGTTGGAAAATCGGAACACACCAATGCTGAACTGGTTGGTCTTGAGCCATGTCCCAACTGTGTATCCCTTCTTGAAAAACTTCAGTCCTATGTATCTCACATAGTAGATCTTGAGAATGAGCTTAAAACTCTAGAAAGTGATGAAAACACCCTTCTACAAAACCTGAGTAAAACAAATGGGAGTCCTGAAGCCTCTAGTTCCCAAACTAAATTTGTCCCTGCCAGACACGGAATAGGGTATGAGTCAGAGAGCCCTAAGAAAGGAAAATCCCCTTTTAGTGAAAAAGAGATCAACGAGTGTAGGGCCCTAGAGCTTCAGTGTGAGAAACAGAAAATTGCACACTTAGAAGAGAAAATCCACGTCTTGGAGAGTGGAGTGAATGGAGAAGTAGACTATTACACTGGGAACACTGGACATAAGTTGTATGTTCAAATAACTAAGGGAAAGAGGTCTAGGGTGTACAACAAGGGAACTATGGATAGGAACAGGATACAGAGACCCCATCCTAAGTACTACCTAGGAGAATACTACAAGACATGCTGCCCTGCTGGAACTGTGGTGCTCATGGGCATTACAAGGAAAGTTGTCCCAAAGCTAAGGCCCAAACCCAGAGAAACCACGAGTACTGGAACAGGTAAAATCAATAAGCCAATAAGTCTGCTAGAGTTCCCACAAAAAGGAATAACCATAGGAATTTTGCCTATAACAAGTACTCTCGTGATATTAACATTGCTGATTATGTGTTATTTGAGACTGTCTTCCCTTGCAAGGGACCAGGCAAGAGTAATCTTGCTTGGGTCCTCAAAAACTAAATTTTCTTGTAGGTGGCAGTGAGGGGGAACATCACATGGGTCATTGATAGTGGATGTTCTAACCACATGACTGGAAACAAAGACAACCTCACCTCACTCCACCCAAAGGCCGAAGGAGGTCATGTGTCCTTTGGCAACAAGAATAAAGGGGAAATCATAGGAACAGGGAAAGTACTACTCAACAAATCAGTCAAGATCAACAACGTTAACCTAGTGAAAGACCTGGGATTCAATCTCTTAAGCGTTTCTCAGATATGTGATCAAGGGAACAACATCGTCACCTTTGATTCAAGAGAGTGTCTAGTGATCAACAAGAAGACCAACAAAATCATCCTGAAGGGAAGAAGGTCCAACAACATCTATGTGGTGGATACAGACTTTGAGCCACCAAGGAAACTGTGTTTGGCAAGTTCCCTTGACGAAATGGAACTCTGGCACAAAAGACTGGGCCACGCAGGCATTAGTCAGATTCTAAAGCTCTATCTACAAGATCTGGTCATTGGTCTTCCTCGAATAAACATCGAAGGTGCCAAGATGTGTGAAGCTTGTGTTCGTGGCAAACAAACCAGAAGCTCCTTCAAACCAAAAAGGGTAGTCAGCACAACAAGGTCCTTGGAGCTAATTCACATGGATCTTTGTGGTCCCATGGACACCGAAAGCCTCAGAGGAAAGAGGTACATGTATGTTTTAATTGATGATTTTTCAAGGTTTACATGGGTTCTTTTCTTAAGATCAAAATCAGATACCTTCAAAGAATTTGAGACTCTAATCAAGAGGATGGAAGTCAGCATGGGAATCAAGCTCAAGGCACTCAGATCTGACCATGGGACTGAGTTCAAAAACTCAGAGTTCCTAAGGTACTGTGCCAACCATGGTGTATCCCACAACTTTTCGGCTCCTCGCACTCCTCAACAAAATGGCGTGGTGGAAAGGAAAAATAGAACCTTGGAAGACATGGCAAGGACCATGCTGCTAGAGAGTGGAGTTCCTCCAAGTTTCTGGGCTGAAGCCATCTCCACAGCTACTTACGTCCTAAATCGAGCCATGACAAGGCCCATGATCAAAAAGACATCCTACGAGTTGATCAAAGGAAGAAAGCCCAACATCTCTCATCTAAGGACCTTTGGATGCAAATGCTTCATTCACAACAATGGGAAGGACAACCTCGGCAAATTTGACCCCAGAAGCGATGAAGGGATATTCCAAGGATACTCTTCCCAAAGCAAGGCGTTCAAGGTCTATAAAAAGAGGACCAAGAAGGTAGAGGAAAGCGTTCACGTCATCTTCGACGAAAAATCTGTAAAGATAGGAACAGAGGTCCAAGGAAAGGGAACTCTATTTAAGCTGGTCAGACAAGAAGAAGAAGACGACGAGGATGAACCAAGAAAGAGAGATGAAGACTATCCAAGTGGAAACAATGCCCCACAATCAGGGAACAACGAAGGAGATCAAAATTCCACAGATCAAGGCTCCTTTGAAGTTCCCTCCTCAATAGAAGAACCACAAGATGCATCGAACTCTCTTGTTCCCCAAAATGAAAATGTACCAGAATCCAGTGTTCAGGGGGAACAACAGGGGAACTCTGAAGAGAATCCTGACGAGAGTCTCAGTGAAGAAGTTGAGCATAACTGTTCCCCTGAGAAAGAGGAGGCTCAAGATACAGATGAAGAAGAGTCAAGGGAACAAGTTGATGTCTCACACATCCAAACCAGAAACTACCACTAAAAGAGATATCACCCCATCGACAACATCATCACTCCATATGACAAAGGTGTTCAAACTCGCTCCTCTCTCAATAATTTTTGTGCTTTTAATGCCTTTGTCTCGCTGGTGGAACCAAAAAGCATCAAAGAAGCTCTAAAGGACCTAGACTGGATCCAAGCTATGCAAGAGGAACTTCATCAATTTGAGAGGAACAAGGTGTAGAAGCTAGTTCCTAGGCCCAAGAACAAGAACATCATAGGAACTCGATGGGTCTTTTGGAACAAGCTCGATGACACTGGTGTCGTAGCAAGGAACAAGGCTCGACTGGTTGCTCAAGGCTACAAACAAGAAGAGGGGATCGACTATGACGAGACCTTTGCACCAGTTGCAAGGATCGAGGCCATCCGCCTTCTCATAGCATATGCAGCCCACAAAGGATTCAAATTGTACCAGATGGATGTGAAAACGGCCTTTCTCAATGGGCACCTCAAAGAAGAAGTATACGTAGCTCAACCCCCAGGATTCAAAGATGAGAAGCTACCTAACCACGTCTACTTCCTGGAGAGGGCCCTCTACAGACTCAAACAAGCTCCTCGAGCATGGTATGATAGGTTCGCTCAATTCCTTTTGTCTCATGGATACCTTCGAGGTTCCATAGACAAAACCTTGTTCCTAAAGAAAGAATCTAAGGATATTTTGATCGTACAAGTATATGTTGATGACATTGTTTTTGGAGCAACTAACGAAACTCTTGTAGAGAAATTTAAGGACCTCATGAGCAGTGAGTTTGAGATGAGTCTCATAGGGGAACTCACGTTCTTCTTGGGACTCCAAATATCTCAAACAAAGGAGGGAACAAGGATTCATCAACAGAAATACATCAGAGAAATGCTAGTAAAGTATGGGATGGACCACTCAAGGCCCATCGACACTCCCATCTCACCAAACTCAAGGCTCAACGCTGATGAAACAAGGGTAAGTGTCGATCAAAGGAACTTCCAAGGTATGATTGGCTCTCTCCTATACTTAACCGCTAGTAGGCCTGATATTATGTTCTCCGTGTTCTTATGTGCACGTTTTCAAGCTAACCCCAAAGAATCACACCTGAAAGAGGTGAAGAGGATTTTCAGGTACCTCAAAGGGAACGATAACTTGTGCCTCTGGTATCCAAGGAACAGTTCCCTTGAGCTCATTGCTTATACAGATGCCGATTTCGCTGGGCACCTTGTTGATAGAAAGAGCACATCAGGAATGGCCCAGTTCCTAGAATCATGCCTAGTCTCATGGGGATCCAAGAAGCAAAATTCAGTGGCACTCTCCACAGCTGAAGCAGAATACGTGGTCGCCGCATCATGCTGTTCTCAAGTGCTATGGCTCAAGTCACAACTTTAGGATTATGGTATGTCTTTTGGCCCAGTTCCCATACTCTGTGATAATACTAGTGTCATTAACATTTTCAAAAATCATGTGCATCACTCTAGGACTAAGCACATAGACATTAGGCATCACTTTCTACGTGACAATGTTGAAAATGGGAACATCTCTATGGAACACTGTAGAACAGAAGAGCAAATTGCGGACATTCTCACTAAAGCTTTAGAGAGACGTCCCTACCAACGTTTTCGAATGCTTCTAGGGATGATAACTCTAAACTAAACAAGTCCCTTTTTGTCTCTCCCTCGATGCTTGATTAGTTAAACTAGAAATACATGATAGGGAACATTGCTTTCATTTTGCCATGTTACTAGTCTAGAGCTTCATTATGTACAGTGGAACATCATTTCTTTTTTGGCCCAAAATGATCAACTAGAGTTCCCTTTAGCCCTCTCTACAAGCCACTATGACGGTTGATCATAAAACCAACCCTAAGCCAAGGGCCAAACAAACGCTTCTCATGAGCCAAATTCTTTATCCCTTATATCGAGTTGTAATTGTCTGGTTCCCTTTTGAGTTTCCTATCCTTACAAATAAATTGAGTGTGAGTTCCCTTAACCTCTCCACACAATATGACCTTTTCAAAGATCATGGGAACTGGTGCACACAAGCAAGGGAACACTACTTTCTGAAGAAGCCGAAACGTCACTTGGGAAACGCATTTATGTGTCAGACTCTGAACTGTTTTGGGCCAAGCATTTCAAAAATCAAAAAGCCTTCCCAAGGAAGAAAACGACGCGTGTCAGACGCGTGCTATGGAAGTTCAAACGCCACTCCACATTCATTGGCCAACGGTTATCGAGGTTTCCTTCTTCCCTTTCTTCCCCTTGCCTCTTCTCTCTTAATAAACCTAAAATTGCTATTTTTGGGCCCTTCCCATTCTCCACCCTCTGCAACTCACCCTCTCTGAATCCTTCTCACCCTCTCTTTCGAGAAAACCTCCAAATTCCTTCTCTTCCCCAAAAGCTTTTCAATGGCTCCAGCCCACTCTTACGAACAAATGCGAGAATGGATTCACAACAATCCTAAAACCCTCTTCCTTTCCATGATGAACAACATCGAGAAGGAGAAAGATCCTGCTCTTCGCGACGTTCTCATCGAGGGACTTTACAATTATGTAAGTCCCTTTCTTCCTCCTCCTCCGGCAGCGCAACTCCCAGCGCCGCCGACCTCCACCCTTCCTCCACCTCCCTCTTCATCCGGAACTGTCATCCTCGACAGTTTCAGACCCGAACCCCCTCCAAAACACGAAAAAACCAAAACCCTCCAAATCCAAACACTCTCACAAATCCAAAAACAAATCCTCCAAACGCAAACACTCCCAGATCTCTTCTCCTTCCCATTGCTCGGAACCCAAGAAGAAATCTTTCCTCAACGTGGAGGAAGTCCTTAACCTCTCCAAACCCGACGCTTATGCCGTCATCGACCCATCCGAAGTCGCAAAGCTCTTTCGCCCACGCCCTAAACCTATCTCTGAGACCTTTGGTCCCAGGGATTCCACAACCCCCTCCTCCTCTCTTCCCATGGTTGAGGGAACTTCTAACCCTCTTCCCTCTTCACCACCGAAGACTTCTCCACCACCCACCTCCCCCATTGCCAAAACTCCCTCTCACACTCCACACGCTGCCTCTGGGAACTCCAGTCCCAAGGCTCCCAACACCACTCCTCCTCCTCCAACCTCAAAGGTGTCAACTCCCCACACCTCACCACTCCACCCATATTCTTCACCACACTCTCCCTCCACCGTAAAACTTCCTTCCTCTTCTCTGGCCAAGAAAACCATCGACCTCGATTCGGACGAGGATGATCTCCCTATCGGAGTCATTGCTCGCAAGAAGGCCAAGGAGCAGCCGCCCATAGTCATGGGAACTGCCGAACAAAATGCGCGCCTTGACGCGCTCGAGCCCGAGCTTCAAGCAGAGATCTCGCGGCCCCTAACTGCAAAACGGACCGCTGCCTCCAAGGTCCCAGAAGAAAGGGACCTAGTACCAACTGACGGTGCTAGGGCAAGCACAAGTCATCCAGATGAGGATGACGACGAGGACATGGACTTGTCCTCCGAAGAAGAAGGGACCTCGGATGATGAGGCCACCACTGATGTGCAAGATCCTGCTTTGGATCACGGACGCCAAATGGTGGTGTCCGAAGTTGCCCAAGAACAAAGGGAACCTCCCTGATGATCAAAGAGGCTGCTTCCCCCCAGCTGAAAAGAACGAATGTCGTTTCCAGGGGGAACAAGAACAAGAAGGGGAAGGGAATTGCTCCCAAGAAGATTCACATCTCTGAGCAACGCAAACTTCTTCCCCCTCTCATCCTCTCCGAGCAACAACTCCAAGAACAAGGGCTCGGGCAATTGTGGGATCTGATTAAAACTCCCACCTCAGGTGCGAACACATCTGTGATGAGGTTGTGAGTGTGGATCCCCCTCAGGTGCGCCTCTTCTACAATCACTTCGTCGTCCAAGACAAGGGCACCCAGGGAACTCTCTCCCTCAATGGCGATGACTTCATCTTCACAACCTCCACCATTCGCCTCCAACTTCAGGTTCCTGTCCAGGGCCTCAATGAATTGCCCGCCAAGAACTGGGGAGACTACAATAGCGAGGTGATCTACAATACAATCTATGAGGGTCGTGTTCCCACGACTGGAACGTCGACCCATCATCTGTCTCTCATCGCCAAATTGGCCCACCAGTTCATCATCAATGTGGTGATCCCTCGCCAAGAGAAGTGCCTCCACATCAACATCCCTGACGCCATTCTTCTCTATCACTTCCTCCTGAAGAAGCCCATCAATCTCCCACGAATCATTCTAGGGCACATGGAGAAGTGCATGGCCTCTAAGTCTCATTCCCTTCCTTACGCTGGCCTGATCAAGAAACTCATGCTCAGAGAGGGCCTCTACGACTCATCCAAGGAAGAAGTGACCATAGGCCGGCAACTGGACATCTCTGTGGTCCAGAAGATGCGTCACTCTGAGCCAGTTGAGGACCAAGGGACCCTTCCCTATGGTGACGGCCCAGAGGATGGGAACACACAAATGTTGGTGTACATTGCCAACACACTGGATAGGATGGCAGGGAACCTAGAAAAGATCATCCATGCCTTGAACAGACTGAGTGAACTCCTGCTCCCACCAAGCCCATGATCTCCCTCTTTTTTTCCCTTATCCTCAATGTTCCCACAAAATCTCTTGTGTTCCCATGTACATACTTTTTCTTAAGTAATGAAATGGTTTCTAGTATGAATGCGTGCTCCTTTCTTCCTTATTTATGTGTTATATATGTTTTCGATGATGTCAAAAGGGGGAAAGACAAAAAATGCAAGATGAGTTAAGTTGAAAAGATATCACAGAATATGCTATAGCTAAGGGTGAACAACTGCATAAAAAGCTAAGTACGAACTCAGTGTCTCACTAGAACTGGCTCCCTAGGACTTTGCTCAAGAACTCATCTGCATGTCATGCTTTGAAATACTTGCTTATTTTTTAATGGGTTTGTCATCATCAAAAAGGGGGAAATTGTTGGGACAATATTGGGACCTCTGGTTCTAAACACCGGAACAACGATATCGTTCTCCAGTTTTGATAATGACAAACACCATATGGAAACTAATATGTTTTGTCCAAGTATTTCTAAGGAACAAAGGTTCAGTAGAGAACTCCAATGAACGACCAAGGAACACATGAATTCACGATGAAGAGTTTCCCTTAAAGGAACTCTAAGATGGGAACTCACATGTGCAGACAAAGACAGTTCAGCATAAATCGCGAGATCCTGTTTTAAACAAAACGAAGGCACAGTCTGATGAGCAGGTTGTCACGAGTGATCCAACGGTCCGATTGATTCAAGAAGTTGACCTAGTTCAAATCAAAGGCACATGTGAAGATTGTACACTTCGGCTGCAAGCAAAGGGCATTTCGGACAACATGAAAGATGTGATTCAAGCCCAAGTACAACCGAGTATAAAGCCAAATGAATAGTGCTAGGTTCAAGCACTTCTCCCAGAACTCACATATACTCCCAGTGAAAGAGAAAGAAAGAAGAAGAGAAGTCCCCGACGGCGAGTGTCCGTTCTCGACGACGGTGAAGCTAAAGTTCTCAAGAGTAAGGGAACTGAAACTGGCAATGTTGTAAGGTTTGACTTTCTTGTTTTAGTTGAGTTGTTCGCTTAGGAACTCAGTTGAGAAGATTCATTAGTGTTGCTAGAGTTAGGTAGAACTCGTAGGAACAGAGAAGTTTGAATCTGGCTGTTTGTAACTAAGGAACAAACAATAAAATAAGTAAGTCATTCAAAATCCTCCAAGCGGAGGTAGAGGTTTACCCACACAACTAGTTGGTTGTCGTGGGGTTCCTCTATAAGGGAACTGTGTTCTTTCATCTTTTAATACTTGCGATATTGCTTCTTCCGCTGCCTTGGGAACAACTTAACAGCCAGTTCCCAAGCTCTCGCTAACCAGTTACGATCCAACATGTATATTTATTAAAGAAAAGTTCTAACACATATAAAATAGAAAGAAGTTTAATAACACATCTACAATACAAATACATGCCAATTTACTATATACATGCATGAATGATACAATTTTCTTAGACGATACATTAGATATTTTTGGAGAATATTATAAAAACCGAAAAACTGTGTCCTACCTGATTTCAAAAAAAAATGCAATGAAATATTTTTCATTGACAAAAGAATAATATCCATTTAATCATATGCATTTATTACAAAAGGAGTACTCATTAATTCCATTTACTTCAATATTCAAGGACAAATATGGTTATAATTTTTCAACTTTTTCTATTTTAATAGAATTATGATCATTTATCAATTTCATTCAATTAATGTCTAACAAAGTTATAACTTTTCGACTTCTTGCTTGTTTTCTAAAAAAAAAAAATTTGATAGAATATTGGGTGCATAATCTCATTTTTTTTAATTTTCAATAAAAATTGTTTATTGTTTATTTTTATCTTATAATGTTCATTAATTTTTATTTCTATCTCATTCAATGAATATATGATAATTCATTTATTGGTCGAATGACGGAAGCCCAAAAATAATTTGTTAAGGAATTAGCTATATATATACGTGCCACATGCCCGTATAGCTAAGCGATTGAGAAATATGTACCCCGACAATATGACCTCGAGAAAGCAAATTTCAAATCTGAGGGCAAAATATCTAAAAGAGGACAATGAAAATCTAACAGCCACCCAATATTCATTGCATTTTCTACAAGGAAACAATTACAGAGTCTATTCGAAGAGGATACATGGTTCTGACCATATTGATATCCTCTTCTTTGCGCATCCCACCTCGTTGCATCTACTGAAGTTGTTTCCATATGTCGCCATTATGGACAACAAGTCATATAAGACCAACATATACAATCTTACAACGATTGAATTACATATCTAGCCAATTATTCTTGTTATAAATTAAAGTTCTATAACTGCTTCATATATTGAAAGGTATGACATGACTTTGCTGCATATGGTCAGGTTTACATGCACTAACATATCTTTTAACATCGGTTTTGCATCTCTCAAGAGAAGACACCGCTATTTATACATGGGTGTTAAAGTGTTTGTTTCGGGAAGTAACACATTCTAATCTGGACCTTTTCTTTCCTCGATCCAACAACTCCCTTTACTCCCTATTTTACACTATAAGTCTTCTCCTCACTACAATCACACTCTTAATTTTCACAATAGATAAAGTATTCATAAATCTTGATAAGAGGCCTCCTTGCCTTGCTCACAAAAAATTACAAGATAATTCCAGGTACGTAGAATCTATGAACATGGATAACAACCGCGTATAACCTTGTTCCAACTATCATTTGCATGATATATAGCTAGCGAAGTTGTATGTTCTTACAAGGATTTAGATTTGGCACTATGAAAGAGACGATTATGAAGCTTAACCTTTTCAGTAGCCTTAACGATGAGGAAGAAGAAGATGCGATAAAGGATTGCCATTCCAAGCAGAATGGCAAGATCCACCCATTTGGAGTATCCCATTTCAACTTGCCATACGGTCATCAATACCTCAATTCCCGTAATCGTGGGTGATCCACCATTGCCCTGTTGGTTGTTGGGGAATTCCAACCCTTCAAACTCGTTCTTGTAGAAGCCTTGGTTGGCATACTTGTGGAACGCAACATAATACATCGGGTACTTCCAAACCGGATTTGGGAGGTCATTTGGGAGGCGGAAGAAGCCTCCATTGAGCATCATCACGCCTTGTATACCGGCTCCTGTAATGATCCCCATGAGGAAATCGGGCACAATGCTCGCTACAATCATCATGAGGCTCTCAACTACAAGCATGCACGAGAAAAGCAACAAGACGAAGTAGATGAAGTGATCGAACGACCTCTGAAGGCCGACGAGGAAGTAGGCAATCGAGCCCGGGATTAGGGAGATCATTAACAAGTACGGGATGGAAGATAAGGTGTTCCCTAGTACATATGCACCCACGCCATAGTGTCCATTAAGTCTTTCTCGCTGAAAAATCTGCACAGTTTTTAAATTAATTAAAACTAAATAATAATGAAAGACTAAAATTATAATTAATTATAAGGTCATTGGAGCTATATATAGCTAGAAACCTTGACTTCTTCAACAAAAGAAGGGAAGACTCCAATGGCCATGAACGTTAAGAAAGCTGCTACAAACATAAGCATCGCCCCTCTAGCCTGCAACCAAACACATCATAAGGCATAACGCACCAACAACGTATTGTAAGAACAAGTGCACTAATGTGATTTAAGTTCAAGTAAAACGACTTTTATTGTATGAATGTGTGGACAACTTATATTTATAATTTTGAGTTGCATATTCATTCTATTGAGTTACTCATTTTTATAAATATACAACTTTAAAATATGGTTATGTAACTCTATAAGCATGATAAAGAGATGAAGTATTAAGTAAACTTCAAAAATACAATAATATAAAAATACTAGAATGTTAATCTCGTTCGTTGGACGGGACAAATGTTATATTTTATGTTTGTTATTATTTTAAATGTCTAGGTTTTTGAAAATTATAATATATAATTAAGTGTACTAAATTAGATTTTAATAAATTGCATTATGAAATATCATAATTAATCATATAACTAAAAGTCTAAAACAAAATAAATTGTTGCAAATTATGTAGATAAACTATTTGATTATTTAATCAATTTTTTTAGAAGATTTAATCAATTTACACTACATTGAAATTTAAGATATGATAATTTTTTTCATCTAAACTTGATTAGTAGTTCAAGTATTATTTTAATTTTATTTGATCAATCAATTTTGCACGTTTATGTTTATATTTTTTTTTCAAATTCAAATTAATGCAATTCTCGTATATATGAAATTGTGAATACTCAATAATGATATTGTGTCTTTTTTAAGAAAAATGATATTAAGTCTTCAAATGTTCTTAAATCATACATAGTATTTATATTTATTATTCTAAAAGAAGAATCTCAAGTTATAAATAGTCAATTTTTTAAATATGTCTATAATGTCTTTTAAATACATTTAAAATACATATTGCATTTTAATTTTGAAAAAATTTAATACATTGTGCATTTATTTGACTTGAGAGGGAGAACTTTTATAGTTGTTAAAGATTAATATGCGAATTATAAACATGAATACTGTAATGTAGAAAGAATGAATATGCAACTCAAAATTATGAATACAATGATACAAAATCATGAATATGCAACTAAAAATCATGAATATAAACTAGGTACACGTTAACTCAATAAAAGTCGTTTTATTTGAACTGGATTTACCTGAATAGAGGCATAAGAGGTTCCAATATCATAGAATATGGTTCCGACACATAGGCAAAGCGCGACGTAGATTGCAAGGCGAAGCCAGTAGTAGCCAAGGTCCCTATACATGTTCACAAAAGACCTCCTTGTTAACACAATGCTTTGTGAGATCATCGTTGTGTTCCCCCTTTTCTCTCGTACTAGAATATTCCCTTCCTGTAATTAATCAAGAAAACAACTTTGTTTATGTATTGATTGGAACTTTCAAGTGCAATTCACTCAATTTATCTCATATGTATATATTACCTGCGAGCATATTGTAGACATGTGCTTTTCAAGTAGTTGAAAAGTTATAGATGATTTGTAGGACTTAACGAGATTGTTGATGGCTTCTTCCGTGCTCGTGGCGCCACCTTCTTCGAATCCTTGCTCTATGTCCTGATTAATTGAGTATCGGCGTCAATGACAAGAATATATGTATACATAAATAGAAAATTGATCAAAGTCTAGCAAGATCAAATATATGGAAGAATGATACCCGCTCAAAGTCGTTGTTTATGATTCTAAGGTAGTGATCTGAAGGATTCCTTAAGCTTGGGCATGGGAATCCGCTTGAAGCAAACAGCTTGCATGAGATAAAACAAGATTAATTTTGCATTAGCTTTATATATATGTATCAATGTACTTCTACGTGGTTTGTTTGGTAACGGGCCTAGCATACAAGTTCAATGAGTTTCCAACCCAAAGTCATATGACAATGGGTGGAGTAACTCATGAGCTTATATTGTCTCATCACGCCCCCTCAAGTGCAATTGTCTAGACCAGTTGACACTTGGAAATAATCCCTCAAGGAATCTCCTATATATATTGGGTGGGCTGATTGAATATGTTCATAAGGTCGACAAATCCGAAATAGATCCCCCAAAGCTCGCGAACCGCCACTATTAGGACTTGATCGCTCCTATATTGAGCGGATTGCCTAAATGAGCCCATGAAGCCAGCAAACCCGAACACTCCAAGAAATAAACCCACTAAAATAAACCCACAACGAAACCCGCTTGGGACCCCTGATCGCTCCTATATTGGGCGGACTACCTAAAACGGGCTCATGAAGCCAGCAAGCCCAAAGACTCCAAGAAATAAACCCACACCGAAACCCGCTTTATTACCATGTAAAAGTTCGTGAGCCATAGAAGGAGGTCGTGCGTACATAAGCCCAATACACAAGATGGATGGGGTTACATCTTAAAGCCAATTGGCAATAAGAGGAGTAACTCATATACTTATATGATTGAAAATTTATATTCTCGTACCTGGCTCGCAGCAGAAGTGGGGCCGAAATAGACTAGCTTCCCATAAGCAAGAAGGCAAAGGCTATGAAAGAGCTCAAACACTTCACCGCCCGGTTGATGAAGGGATACAACAACGGTCATCCTATACTTGGCGGCCAGCTTGATGATGTGGTTGGTGACGTGGAACGACGCGGCACTATCAAGGCCACTCGTGGGCTCGTCGAGGAAGAGCAGCTCCGGCCTCCTCAGGATCTCTAAGCAAATGCTAAGCCTTCTCTTCTGCCCGCCGCTAATGCCCTTGACGCTCCACCCCCCGACCCGCGTCTTTGCCACATCCTGCAAGCCCATCTCTCGTATCGCCGCGTCAGCCCTCTCCGCCTTTTCGGACTTGGTCATGATACTCGGTAGTTGCAATTGCGCTGAGTAGTGCACGGTTTCTTGCACCGTCAAGGTGGTCATCAGCGTGTCATCTTGTGTCACGTACGCCTATATATATATAATTGTATACATTACATTAATTTGGTTAACCATTCACTTGACTCGAACCACTCACTCGGTGCACACAATAAAGATATTAATTTTGGTAAATTTAATTATTATTTTTTATTTTTAATTCTTTTAAAAGGATTTATTATAACCAATTTAGGAAATAATTTTGAGATAATTTCTAAAATTAACATTGTTTTTTTTGGTTAAATAAATTTAGGGTGAGGGGTTCACGCTCCAGTCCAAGGACACGAAAGACTAAAATTAGTATTGTTATTGTGTGTCATTGACACAAATTAGTCGGACCGATTTTAATTTGCATTGGCTCATACTTTTTCTTCTTCTTCTTCTTTAGTTAGACATTGTTCTTTAGTATGTTGAGGGTTTATTTGTGTTTTTTTTTTCAATTTTTATTATTTTTCAAAACTGAAAACAGAGTTTTGCAAACAATTTTTTCCTATTTTCTAAAATTTACTTGAAAATTGAGATGGTTATATGATGAATTATTTTTATTTTGAAATATATAGTTTAATAACTATAAAAATAAATATAAAAACTCTTCAAAAGTAAATATTAGAAACGCAAAACTGTACGGAGTATGAAATAATTTTCTAATTTAGGGATGGTGGTTCATCGACATCTCTCTTATTTATTGGACACCTCTTATATAGTTATATTTAATTTAGATCTTATTAATCTAAATTTATTTACCATTTAAACATAAATTACGCATTGTATTAAAAATATGTCAATCTATTATAAATATTAATTACTAAAAAGTTCACTCGACTCGGCCATAAGAGACAAATTAGATCGATTTACGAGAGCTAAGTGACGGGACTCAATCTCTTAATCAAAGGTCTCAAGTTGAAACTTGTAAAAAAGTGTATATCTTCTTAATAGGCCTATCCGACACAAAATAACCCACCACTAAATCGACTAAAAAAAGAGACAAATTGGATTGGTAGACCTAACTATTGACCAATCCATCAAGTGGGGCATGTAAGGTTCCGATTGGGTCACGTTGGGTTCGGGCGATTTATGAATCGGGTCGCGTAGAGTTATGGCTCAAGAAATATAAACTAAGAACAGAAATTCTTAGATTCAGGTGAACCCTATGGGTCAAAGGCGCCCATTATATTAGAATATACTAGTGTTCGTTTGCGTACCTTATATGGGGTTTGTTAGGTTTATTGTATTTTTTATAAGTGTTTGTTAAATTTAAAAAAAATAGTAATCATATGTAAAAGCTTGAATGTCATCAATAATATTGCATAACTTGTATTGAAATAAAATAATAAATATATGAGATTAATTTGCTAAATTTAGGTTTGTTGTCAAATTTGATGAAATCGTTAATTTGATAATAAATATGAACTCAAATTTTGAAACAAAATTTACATCAAATAACCAAATATAAAATTCTAATTTGATTACATATTTTGTTTTGCTATCTCAACTAATGATATACAGTATAATATTTAAATTAGAAGAAACACATGTTACCTCATTAGTTTCATATAAATTTTGAAAGATTTTATTTACACCAAATAATCGAATATGTTTTCATTACCCTTTTTTAAACCAAATGGGCCCTAAATATAAAAAATTTATAAATAAAAAGATGTTGTGAATGCAAAGTGATGTCAATATGTTATGATTTATTTTGCTTTTTGTTGACATTTCAAGTAAAAAGTTATTATAATGTGTAATCTAACGATTCAAAATTCTCTTTGTTAATCTTTGCCGATCAATTGAAACCGTAAACTATTTTACGTACCGAAGTTCCATAAGCAAGAGCTTGCTTGCGACCATTGATGAGGATTTCTCCAGTTTGTCTTGCATTTAAACTTAGCCTCCCTGTTGTTCATAATCAACTTTATTTTAGTCAAATACTGTTTAAAACATACTCAAATATCGTAATAGAATTTAAACTTAGGCTCCCTTTAGGGTATATCTACTCTTCTTGATGCAAAACGTAATTGTTGATACTGACAACCATAAACAAAAGAAAATACAATATGATAGTGAATGTATTTCGAAGTATTGGATACAAAATAAGGAGATTGCATATCTTCTTTTGCTAAAGCTGCAAGAGAGATTGCTCCAGTTTCACATCTTTTCTTCGTTGTTGATAGTTTGATTTCTACACGAGGCAAACTTGCACAAATGTTCACCACTAACTAAAATTCTTAGTAAATATGAATGAACATCTGGTCGGAAAAATCATATGGAAAAATTCCGAAGTTTTTTTAAGGTGCAGCGTATCAGCTCAACGTGATCTCTTACTTCTGTACTAGTATGAGCAAGAACACGAGGCTTGTCGACCATATGAATCACTTCCGAAAGTATCAAAGGAAAAAGTGCTCAAGACGATAGAGGAAATCCTAAGCCAATGGAAATCCATGAGAGTGACCAAGCTTTTCCACCAAAGAAGAGCTCGGACATTAAAGTTGTGATTTTATACCTCTATCTTAATTGCAAACCTTCATTCAGGAACTACGGTTGTCATTTGGAGGCTATTTTGGTGTCTTTGGAAAGCTAACTCGACGAATTATATTTCATTCGAGTCCAAATTACAACTCAAATGGGGTCAAAACTATGCATCAATGAAACTTAGAATGAAGGGAGGCGCTAGGAGCTAGGTCACGGGTCATGACCTATGTCACAGATCGTGACCCATGTCACGGATCGTGACATAATACATGGGAACAAGTTTTGGCTCGTCATGGGTTATGACACTCATCACGATTGTCATTGAAGCAAGGTGTTTCGCTCGGCTCCAAGGATTCCCGCCATCTATATTTTTTGGATTATTTTTATGATATTTTAGGGTAGTTTAATATCTTTAGGGATTATTTTACTTGGGTTTTATTATCTTTAGAATAGTTTGTTATTTAAAGTCATGTAGCCTTAGAAGCGACTCAGAAAAACTTTACATAATATTGAAGAACACTTTTGTGTCGTTTCTAAGTTTAATCCAATCTGATTGAAGAGAAACTTGTGAGATTCAAGTTGTCATTCTTTCAAACCCAACTGAAAAACGGTTCATGAGATCTAGTTCTTCAGATATCGTCCTTCCTACTCCAACCCTAAACGGCCAACCCAAAGACGAGTGATTCATCATTAGTAAAGGGGCTACTAATCATCTATAAAATTTTCTTATTTTGGTGCAATTGTAGAATGTTTTTGACATGTTGTAGCTTTCTATTCTAGTCCTAATTGTAGAGATGGGAATATCTTAACTCATTATATACCTCGTTTTGAGTTGGGACACATAAATAATTATTTGATTTATCTACTCAGTTTGACATACTTACTTTAACAGAATTAGGCTCCACAGATATATATAATGCAATGTACATCAGATTGAGTTAATTATAATAAAACATACTATACCGAGGAACCTTTTTTAATGAAGTATTTGGCACATGACCTAGACAATAGTGATATGATAAATTTTGCATTCTCTAGTCTACTGGGAAATATATGAATCGTTTATAGCTAGGTAAGTGCATTATTGCTATCATAAAATGCAATTTAGTAATTAAGGGCAGGAAAATGAAAATATGTATTATAATTATAATATAAAAATAAATAATAAAAAATGACCTGCTAAAGCATCCAAGAGTGTGGACTTGCCACACCCAGAGGGACCCATGACGGCGAGCACCTGGCCGGGCTCAGCGTAGCCCGTGAGTCCGTCCAAGATGGCCCGCTGGCCGTCGCCCACCCACAAGTCCTTCCACGTGAGCAAGACGCCATTGGACGCCCGGTCAGCAGTCGTGGTGGTCGTTGACAGCGTTGACCCCTGGGCCCCGCTCCTGCTCGGATCCGCATCAGCCCCCTCCAAGTCCAGCTGGTCCAAGGCGAGGGAGCTTGAGCTGAATCCGAAGCCGAAGGGGAAGTATTTCCTGAAACTGGAGGATCCGCCGCCCCTGCTACTCCCGGTTGATAAAATGGGTCTCGATGGGCTCGGGCTCGGGCCCGGGCTCCATCTTGGCACCTGCGGGCTCTTACTATTACTCTCCATATTGGAAGTCCAGTATTGGGAAGAATGTGTACGTATATATAAATGTAATTCTTATCATATATAGTTAGAGTAGTACTACACAACTTGTCATTTTGAATTGGTAAATATCTAACACCTTCAATGCATGGTTAATATAATAATAAATCAATGAATGAAGCCAATCCATCTAACAACTTCAATGCATGATTAAAGCTGGAGCTTTAATCAAATATAAAATGAAATATCCAGGATGGTATATATACCTAACTATAGTGTCTTGTACATATTTGTTACGCGTATTTGTCTTCGGTATACTACATGTGCTAAATTAAAAAACTTATAATTTCGACCAAAAAACAAATTAAAAAACTTATAATTCAATCTGCTGGATTAAAAAACTTATGATTAATACTTCCGCCGGACTCCAAATTAGAATAGTTGTCTATGCATATCTCCCGGTCTAGTTCAAATGCCATATTCTACATTTCTATTTTATTTTGCCCTAATAATTTGTATGAAAATTATTTTCTTAATTTTTTAAATATATTATAATATTTTTTTACCAAAAATTATATTATAATATAATTTTTAAGATATAAATTTACACACATATGCATATATTTATTTGAAATATAAATATAATTTTTTTAAAAAAATTACATTAATTTAATATTTATATATTTATTCGAATAGAAGGTTCGTCCCTTTTTTTTACTAGCAATAAGGTTGCGCGTTGCGCGACGATTATAAGACGGAGACTTCATTTTAACAATCACTAAGAAGTGTGATATGGAAATGGCATTTCCGTAAATTTATTTAAAGGGGCATGGTTTTTTTTGGAAAAGGATATGGAAATGGCATTTCCGTAAATTTATTTAAAGGGGCACGGTTTTTTGGGATTAATTTACCTGACTTCACGCCATCCAATGTCTAAAACCTTATTCTATTACGTATACGAGCTTTCTTCACAACTAAGAAACGAACTTATCCGAGCTTGCTTACAAGCGAAGTAACTTGGACACGTTTTTCGAGACATGGCAAAATTGCCCTTTTACATCCAAATATCACCTAATTCGAGCGCGATTTTCCAAGAATATATATATATGTTACGGTCTCCCCGAGATTACCTAAGAGCTAAGCAATACCGACACGAATTTCGAGGAATATTAAAACAACAAAATTAATCTTGAAAAATAATAAATAATGAATTAATAACAGCCGTACGATAGTAACAAGGGGATTTTATAAAAACTAACGGTCGGATTTACAAGTTGTGTTTGCTTTTTTATAGTAGTGTAGATGTAGAGGTAGATAGATTAGAGTTCATATATACTTGTTTGACCATCTTCATTATTCTGCACTTCTTGTACGTGCTTGTTTTTATTAAACCTCATTAATTTTTTCTTTGATTTTTTTCAACTTGTTACTTCTTTCATAGTTGCATTGCGTTGGGGTATCCACCAGGAACGCCGCATTCAACAACTATGTCTATTTATACACAATTACGTACGCCTTGGCATAAAAATATATACCACCACCATCTCACATTAAATATGACCAAAAAACTAGGATACACCTCACAACTTCTATTTCTTTTTTGGCAGATCTAATTAAGCTTTTTAAAAAAGATGTTAATTTGATGAAAATTTGACTTTACAAGATGAGTTTAATGAATTTGATGAAAAATGCCTTACTTTGAGAATTAAATATCTGAGATGCCTAAAAATAATGGTATTCCATCAGGGACGGAACCAGTATTTAAATTTTGGATTGGCTAAATTTCACCGATTTTTTTTGGGTGGGCTAAATTACATTAATTGAACTAATTTACTACTAAATTTACTTTTTTTTAATTTTTTAAAATTAAATTTATCCATTTTTTTATTTTTTCAGGGTGGGTTGTGGCCTACCCCAGCCCACCTCTAGATCCGTCCCTAATTTCATGTGAAGATTTTGACAATGAGAAAAAAGAAAATGAATCTCTTAGGGAATTGAACATAAAGATCTCAACATTGATAGGGTCAAGAAGAGAACCTTGCAAAAGGATTCTCTTAAGACTAACTATTACTTAAGTGATTATTATAGGGTGTGTTTCTCTTGTGGATAGGGCGGTTACTTTCAGAATTAGTGCCCTAAAACGCAGGTAGTCAACAAGAGCAACCAAATAAAAATCATATGGGAACAACCCTCGTCTTTAGAGAGGTAGAAAAAGAAATAGAAGAAACAAAGGTAGAAGTAACTTTCAAGTTAACAACACTCAACAATTAAAAGAATGGGAATAATGTAAGTTTTGTTGAATTTCACCCAGGTACTCCAAGATCCAGGGGGCTTTTATTGGCCTGGGAATAATCTCCATTATTGACTTTAATTTCGAAGTAAAGAGAAAGATTAAAAGAATAATTTGAATTGGTTGGCCGGATTTAGAATTTATTATTCAAAATTAAGAGGGATTTGGGATTTATGATTTGGAGAGCAATACATTGTGATTTTGGTGGTGAAGAGCATTTGGTCGGTTTACATATGATGTAAACTAGTAGGCAAAATCGATGTTTGTACATGTTAATTTCGAATCTCCTATGTGTTAATTTGTCTAGCATAGACATTTCAAGTATTACGTTGGTCAGATTAAGGGAATAATCGGAATTGGTTGGATTTTTACCAATTTTGTAACACTTCACCTATTTTGGATTGCACTTTTACTATATTTGATTGCACTATACCTAGTTTATAATGCACCTTTAATAATAATAATATAGTCCTGCACTTTTACTAATCATACAACACTTTTCCCACTTCGCACTGTAGTCTACCTACTTTACATTGCATTTTTACTATTTTAAAACTACACTCTAGCTACCTACTTTATCATGTACTTAGTAATTGTAGGATCGTAGATCTGTGTTAGTAAGACAAGTCAGGAACTGTTCCAGCGACAGTTTCCTTACACAGCGGAATAAATCAACACAGGAAGTAAACTATAAAACAGAGACAAGGACACGTTTCCTTATAGAGGAACCTCTACAACCAACTAGCTGGAGAGTAAACCTCTACCTCCCTTGGAGGATTTTGAACACATACTATATTTCGATTGATAGATCTCAAGATACACGATACAAAGATGAACATCTCTATTGTTCGTAATCCCACTTACAAACAATACTAACGACTATGTCATTGTGGTTCCTAGATCTAAACACAATAAAATATAGAGAGTGAACCTGACTCGTTCCTTGTGCAGTTCCCTTTAGCACAAGAACCAACTCTCCAAGTCGATGGCGATCTTCACGCAGTCTCCATCACTTCGACACGAAACTTCCTTCTTCGATTTCTAGTTCGTCGTCTTCACTGGATTAGCTCGGGCTCTCTCTTTCTCACTTTCTCTTTTTGATCTTATGCTTTTGCATTCCAGAGCCTCACATGACCTAGCTGCGTCGCATTCCTTTTATAGAAGTTTCCACTTTTATCTTGACGCTTTTACCCTTTTTGTCTTGGGGAGTACGACACTATTCAAAAAGACTAGCGTACCCTTTTGCATCTCTTTCTATTCGGAACTTGGCTTGCCGCCCAAGACAATAGTGAAAAGTCTTTATTATCCCTTAGTTTATTTGCCACGTACTCAGATGGCTTCATGGGGAATGTTTCCCTTGCTTTTCCCGTAACCTGCATCTTTCCTGAGATCACTTGTATAGGGAATTAGTGTCATTTGTTTGTCATTATCAAAACTTCAATTTCTCGATAGAGAAACCATTGTTCCAGTGTTAGTTCCCTAACACTGATCCAACAATTTCCCCCTTTTTTATGATCACAAACCTTTATAAAATGCAAGTCAGGGAGACAGGAAAGATAAGAGAGATTAAACACCAAAGTAATACATTTGATGCTTTGTAGATACTTAGTTCCCCCTGAAATGGACAAGCAGTTCAATTTTCCAAGATTTTTAAGCATATAGTTCCCCCTCAGCTCCTGGCTAATTATTCTGTATTATCTTAGACACAATGCATCTCTGCATTTTCCCACTTTTCCCCCTTTTGACATCATCGAAAAGAATCAAGTATAAACAAGCAAGGAAAAGCAAGCAAAGCACAATCATAACTAGAGAATAACAGCAAAATGCATTCATTGAAACAATTTTTAACAAATTACAGGAACAGACAATATTAAAAGAATTGAAGGAGGATGAAAAACAGCTAGGGAATTATTTTGTAGAGGGCTTGTTCATGGATCAGAGGAGGAGGAGGAGGACGACAACTTCTGTTGGATGTCTAGAAGAACATCAAGGATTCGCTCGTTGACCCCACACAGACGGTTGAGAGCTTGGAGAACTGTCTTGGAATCTCCCTGTTCAATGAACACTGGTTGAGGAACTTCATCAGCTAGTTCCTGGGAGTGCTTCATCCTTTGAATGTTGGACATCTCCATCTCTTGTCCAAGTTCCTCTTCCTCTTGAGGATGATAGACATCGTTCCTTAGCATTATCTCCTTCACCACAGCAGCATATGGAAGGGCGTGAGACTCCTTGGCGACACATTTGCACATGTGCATAATCATGATCCGAGGCAAGTTGATCTTTTCCTTTCGAAGGAACAGATCCAAGAGAAGGGCATCATTCGAGTTAAGCGTTGTTCGCTTCTCCTGCCTTGGGATCACTACCCTAGTGATGTATTAGTGCGCCATTTTCCCAATTGACTCAACCCATGAGTCAAGACTTCCTTTCCTTGGGCAGGCACGTGGCCTAGGAGTCTTTTGAAGATTGCTTCCCTTCCATCAGTGTCTTGCCATGGTCTTTGAGGAAGGGTGTTGTAGCCTTCTCCGGGGACTAGAAGTATCTTCTTGATTGCAGCAGAGGTGAAGGTGAAATCATCATCTCCAGATTGCCATCTCACAACTGGATCAAGCTTAGTTCCCTTTGTTAGGGTGAATTTGGAGTAGAAGAATTTGATCTGAGCAGGATCTACCTTGGTTGGCTCTGAGTAAAGCTTATCCCATCCTTGGAACTGGATGAGTTCTTGAAGCTCTTTGAAGTCGTGCTCTTGTAGAAACTCAACAGTAACTACCAAGGGAATGACCAACTTTATTTCCCCAGATGTAGCAGTTCCCTTCTTCTTCTTTTCCTTTTTCTCCTCCACCTTTTGTTTCTTGGAACCTCTAGTTGAAGGACGCCCAATTGTCGGTTCCTTGTAGCCGATTTGAAGAGCAGGCTCCGTGTACTCCTCTATTTCATCATCATCTCCCTCAATTCTTATTATTTCCTTTGTTTGGTAGAGGGCTCGGAGTTGCTCAGAGAGAAGAGGCTCTAGTTCCTCTTCGTCTTCTTCTTCTTCTTCACTCAGCTTTCTCTGCTTCCTCTTTTTCGTTCTTTGACCAGTGGGAATTTTTGGTAAAGGAGGTTGAGCAGGGGTTTGTTTTGATGGATTGGAGGATGAAGAAGGTGGGACAGGTGTAGTTCCCTGTGAAGTGGGGAACTCTTCTCTCTCAAACTGGGAGAGAGTTTGGTCAAGATTCGAGATGGTGAGCTCTTTGTGGGGTGGAACTGGAATGGAAGGAGCTTTTGTAGAAGAAGAGGGTTCTTTGGAAGTTTGGATTTGAGAGTTCGAGGCAAGAGGATCAGTCCGTTTGGGACTTAGACTGTCATAGATTTGAGTATGATACTTGGGAGATGTATGGCTTGAATCTTTGAGAAGGAGAGAACTAGACTCATTGATCGTGTGTTGAACACCCTCAATATTGATGGTGAGAGTGGAGGAACCATCCGGTCTTGTTGTAAGTACGGGAATTTCAGATCTGGGAGTTGTGGGGGGTGAGTTTTGAGGAGTGAGAGGTGGTTGACTATCTTTCTTTCGAAGAATGGAGTAAAGACGCTCCTTGATATCAAAGATGTATTCGGGTTCATGATGCTCAACATCGAGATCTTTGAGAAGCATCTTTTGGAGATAGACAGGGTCATTTTGAAGGAGATGCTCGATGATGGGGTTTATGTGAAGAACAGAGTATTTGGGTTGGTTCTGGTTGGCCATTTGTGAGCAGGATAGAGATTGAATAATTCGAGTTTGGGATTTAGGGTTTGTAGAAGAGATGAGATGAAGACGAATGTGATGGAAGTGAATGAGGGAGATGGGTTAAGTAAGGAAAGGGAAGGAATTTGAAAAGGTGAGAGAGAAAGGCTTACCAGGGTTTCCTTGAAAGTCGCATCTAGTTACTTCAAGGGTAACTAGAAAAATTTGATGTCTTGCATTAAGAGATTCTTTCCAAATCAACAGTATCTATGTGGCGAAAAATGAGCCAAGATATTGAAGCGAATGGTGTAGATTCAAATTTCCCTTTTCTCAGCCTATCGCTTCAAAAACCCAGTTTCCAACGTATTTTCTCTTTCCAATAATACAACTATGAGACGCTTGGGTGTATTGATCCTTGTAGTTCCCTAGTGACTTGAAGTAGTTCCTTTCCTTTCCAACCTCATTTCCATGAACAAGTAACGGAAGGCCAAATTTTGGATACATAAAGGTTTTTTGTGAAAAGACAAAGAGAAGTATCCAAACAAAAAAAGGGCAAGTAAGGGATTTTGTCATCCAGGTAATTGAATCCCGTAGTAAGGGTTATCAATCATTCGAGGTTCATAGGAAACGTTTACCTGGATCGGCTTTGTGGGACAAGTCTTATGATCAACCATCCTTTCGGCTTGTAATGAGGGATAGATAAGATCAGGTTGATCATTTTGGGCCAAAAGAAGTAAAGTACTTTTAAGAAGTAGTTCCCATGCATAGTAATAAGCATGTTTCATGCAAAGAGCAATTATTAAAATGAAAGTTGCTAAACCATGCAGTTCCCTAGTCATACCAATGCTTAACTAGTCAATCATTGAGGGAAAAGATGGATCAGGACTTGTTTAATGTAAGAGAATCATCCCTAAGAGCATTCGAAGATGCTCGAAGGGTTGTCTATCCAAAGCTTTGGTGAAAATATCAGCAACTTGTTCATCTGTCCTGCAATGTACCATCTCTATGGAACCTTTCTCTACGTGATCACGTAGGAAATGGTGCCTAACCTCAATTTGCTTTGTTCTAGAATGATGCACAAGGTTCTTTGAGATATTTATTGCACTAGTACTATCACATTTAATATGAACAGTTCCGAGAGACATACCATAATCTTGAAGTTGATATTTGAGCCATAGGACTTGGGAACAACAAGCAGCAGCGGCTATGTATTCAGCTTCAGCAGTAGAAAGTGCCACTGAGGATTGCTTCTTAGATCCCCAAGATACAAGGCAATCACCTAGGAACTGTTCCATGCCTGAAGTACTTTTTCGATCTACTAGATGCCCTGCAAAGTCAGCATCGGTGAAAGAAACTAGTTCAAAGGAACTGTTCCTTGGATACCATAAGCACAAATTGTCTCTTCCTTTGAGGTAGCGAAAGATCCGTTTGACTTCCTTCAAATGAGACTCCTTAGGATTTGCTTGGAACCGTGCACAAAGACAAACTGCAAACATGATGTCCGGTCTGCTAGCAGTGAGATAGAGAAGGGAACCAATCATTCCTCGAAATTGTAGGATCATGTACTTAGTAATTGTAAGATCGTAGATCTGTGTTAGTAAGACAAGTCAGGAACTGTTCCAGTGACAGTTCCCTTACGCAGCGGAATAAATCAACACAGGAAGTAAACTATAAAACAGAGACAAGGACACGTTTCCTTATAGAGGAACCTCTACAGCCAACTAGTTGGAGAGTAAACCTCTACCTCCCTTGGAGGATTTTGAACACATACTATATTTCGATTGATAGATCTCAAGATACACAATACAAAGACGAACTTCTCTATGTTCGTAATCCCACTTACAAACAATACTAACGACTAAGTCATTGTGGTTCCTAGATCTAAACACAATAAAATATAGAGAGTGAACCTGACTCGTTCCTTGTGCAGGTCCCTTTAGCACAGGAACCAACTCTCCAAGTCGATGGCGATCTTCACGCAGTCTCCATCACTTCGACACGGAACTTCCTTCTTCGATTTCTGGTTCGTCGTCTTTACTGGATTAGCTCGGGCTCTCTCTTTCTCACTTTCTCTTTTTGATCTTATGCTTTTGCATTCCAGAGCCTCACATGACCTAGCTGCGTCGCATTCTTTTTATAGAGGTTTCCACTTTTATCTTGACGCCTTTACCCTTTTTGTCTTGGGGAGTACGACACTATTCAAAAAGACTAGCGTACCCTTTTGCATCTCTTTCTATTCGAAACTTGGCTTGCCGCCCAAGACAATAGTGAAAAGTCTTTATTATCCCTTAGTTTATTTGCCACGTACTCAGATGGCTTCATGGGGAATGTTTCCCTTGCTTTTCTCGTAACCTGCATCTTTCCTGAGATCACTTGTATAGGGAATTAGTGTCATTTGTTTGTTATTATCAATAGTTCGATTTTCTCGAATAGAGAAACCATTATTCCAGTGTTAGTTCCCTAACACTGATCCAACAGTAATCATATAGGCATGTGATTTGACAAATCACATATAATGCACTTTTATATTAGAGATTCACTATTTAGATCCATTGAATTAATTACTGGAGTATATCATAAACTTTTTATAAAAAAATAATCAACTTTTCGATTGAAATGGAGTGCCTATTTTTCGATTTGGATAAAGGAGGTTAAATTTTAGTTTATAAGCTCGATGAATCAACTTTAGTTTATACGGTCACGAGTGGAGTTGTTAAAGGCTGATCGGACCGTAAATCTGATCCGATCCGAATCGTCTAAAAATTTTAGGATCAAGGTCAGAATATTTAATTTCGAAACATGAAATAAATCAAATCCGATAGACTTGTAAGGACGCAACCGATTGGGTTGACCGATTTAGTATATTTATCGAATGTATAAAATGATAAGAATTATAACATTTTTGATCCACTTGTTATCTCGACCCGACCCAAAAACCCAAAACAATCCGACCCAATTAACCCGTAACGATCTGAATCTAATTCAACCCGAATACAAAATGATCGAACCCGATCCGACTCGATTGATAGGTCTACGACTATTCAACAAGATTTTTTTTAACAATTATGTTTTTTTTTGTTTTGCTAAATTGGATAGTCAACGATTTTTTTAATAGATAAAAGAGGGTAAAAAATGTTCCCCTCTTCGTGGTTTCTCCAAGACATCCGTCGTCGCCATTGGTTTACCCGGCCACCTGCCTCCCTTCCTGCAATTTTAATTGCACCATGGATTTTGTTTGCCTTCTAATGTTAGGGTTCCCGATGTTTATACCATCATGGCGCAAATTGAATACAGATTTTGATTTTCTGTTTCATTTTGGGAAGAATATACTAATATAACTAGCTTTACTTGCCATTAATTGTAACCATATAAATATATATAAATTAATATAATTCTTATCATATATAGCTAGAGTACTACCAAGTCTACAACATGTCATTTTGAATTGGTAAATATAAAATACAGTAATATATCAATGAATGAAGCAATCCTTCAATGCATGATTAAAGCTCTTAACAAATATAAAATGAAATATACAGGATGATACATTGGTACGTACATACCTAGCTACTAGTATCTTGTACGTATTTGCTACGCGCCTTCGTCGTCGGTTTGAATTGTATTGCATGTGCTAAATTAAGAAAACTTATACTTTCAACCAAAAAAAATTAAAAAACTTATAATTCAATTTGCGGGATTAAAAAACTTATAATTAATTTTTCTGCCGGAGTTCAAATTAGAAAATGGAAGTTGTCTATGCATCTCCCGGTCTAGTTCAAATGCTATATTCTACATTTATAAATAATTTTAAAATTTTATATTTATATTTCAAACAACAATATACATATTTACGTGTAAATTCTTAGGTTAAAAGTTATATTATATAATTTTTAAAAATTAAAAGGGTAATATTTTTTATGAAAATCATTCTCTTAAATATTTTTGTTTTTATTAGAATAGAAGGTCCGTCCCTTGTTTTAATTAGAGTTCATATGTACGTGTAGTTTGACCATCTTCATTATTCTGCACTTTGCTTGTACATGCTTGTTTTTATTAAACCTTATTTTAAAAAAAATTCTTTGATTTTTTCAACTTTCTATACACAATTACGTACGCCTTGGCGTAAAAATATATACCACCCTACTACATCTCACATTAAATATGAGCTGACCATCACAAGTTTCATATACTCGTATCTCTTTTTTTTTTTCTGGTACAAAAATACTCGTATCTCTCTACTATCAAACACAAACCCAATAACAACTTAAATCGATCCTATTAATTAAATAGGTCGGTTAGGAAGTTGTTGATCGATGGACATTAAACCGACTTCGTCTAAGAAGAAGCTGCAATGGCTCCGCTCTCAGATCATTGGCCGTGGCGCCGAGTTCCGATCCCCGTTTGGGCGGCGTCGGATTACCTACGCCGACACCACCGCCTCCGGCCAATCCCTCCTTTACATCGAAAACTACATCCTCCGTCACGTCCTCCCTTTTTACGGTACGTAATCAATTAATTAGAGTAGTGCATTCAGAGTGATCTGAGGGACCGTCTAGCGTCTAAGCAGTTCCCGGCAACGGCGCCGATTTGATAGCGGTGAATTGAATTTTGTCGTGCAAATCACGGCTATGCAAGAGAATCCAAACTAACTAAGAATCATAGTGTTTAGAAAGTCCGAGTCGAATCCACATATCGAGAGATAAGTTTTATCTTTTATAATGAGTTTTGTGTCAAACGTCAGTAACAATGGCATTTTATGTTAGGAAAACTTCAGTAACAAATATGCACATTTGTATGATAAGTTAAGTTATCGTTGATTTCATCTCAAATTCACCTCCAATGATGGACAGGGAACACGCATACAAGCGAGAGTTACGTAGGGAACCGAACGACGAAGATGTTAAAGGAAGCGACGCGCTACATCAAGCGAAGCCTAGGCGGCGTTGACGACGACGCGATCGTGTTTTGCGGGTCGGGCTCGACGGCAGCGATCAAGCGGCTGCAGGAAGTGATGGGGATAGCGGTCCCGGAGACGCTACGTGGCAGGGTGGTGCTGAGGGAGGAGGAGCGGTGGGTGGTGTTCGTGGGGCCCTACGAGCACCACTCGAACCTCCTCTCGTGGAGGCGCAGCCTGGCTGAGGTGGTCGAGATAGGGCTGGCCGCGGACGGGGAGGTCGACGTGGAGGATCTGACAGCCCAGCTTGAGCGGTACAAGGATCGCAACCGTCCGATGATGGGATCGTTCTCGGCGTGTAGTAACGTCACCGGGATCGGCACGGACACTAGGGCCGTCGCGACGCTGCTTCATCAGTATGGGGCGTTTGCTTGCTTTGACTTTGCTGCGAGGTACGTGCGCATCACGCGCGAGATTACTTATGCACGTACGTTACGTTATATATTAATGTAGGGCTGTCGATCGGTTCAAAACCGAACCAAATCGAGGAAAATTGAACTGAATCGAAAATCGAATTTTGAAATATTCGAAATCGAGGACCGAATTCGGTTTGGTTCGGATAGGAACCAAAGTAACTGATTAGGTACAAAACCGACCCAAAATATAGAATTGAACACCCTAAACCGAACTAAAACCGAACTAAACCGATTAAAACATAAAAACCAAACAAAATAGACACTATTTTTTATAAATAAAACCTGTAGAATCACATAAATATAACCTACAAAATGAACAAATACTATTTTTTATAAATAAAACCTATATAATCACATAAATAAAACCGACAAAATGACTCACATGAACAAGTTACAAATCTGTAGACTAGAAACACATAAAATAGTCCGATTGACCTCCGGATAACTAGTTACTACTTATTAGTAAGAGGTTTTTTTATATTAAAATAGTTTGGTTTACCTGAATCGAACCGAGAACCGACTCGAACCAGAAAATCGAACTAGCAAAAATCTTAAACCGAGGACCGAACTGAAGTACCTTGAATCGGTTCAATTCGATTCGATTTTCAGGTAAAAACCGAATTACCCTAATCAATGAACACTGTATTAATATTTCCTTGTGCGCGGGTGCAGTGGACCGCATGTGGAGATCAGGATGAGATCTGGGGAAATGGACGGCTACGATGCGTTATTCCTGAGCCCACATAAATTTCTTGGTGGGCCAGGGAGCCCGGGGATACTGTTGATGAACAAGGCGTTGTATCTGATTGCCTCTACTTGCCCTTCAACGTGTGGCGGGGGCACCGTTTCGTATGTTAATGGTTTTAGTGAAGAGGTATATAATTAATTAATAATATATACAGTATTATTCAACTTGGTCAATGGAATGAACGGTTTAATCTTATTATTATATTATGTTTTGACTTTTAATAGTTATATTATGCTCTTTCTTGCACACAACAAATTTAATTTAGTGTGGAAAATCAATTAAGTGTCAAAGCTGATCTCCTCGATCACGGACGGTGACGAGTTCGTGATTTTCTGTTTACGTGTTGATAGAAATGAACGAAATTGTTGCATTTAATAAAAATTGGTTTAAATTAAGCTATGTATTATTTCATTGATTTGGTATTCGTTACAAAATCAGAGTCTGACTCAGTGTGCCATATTTTATAATTTTAACAAGGGGAATAATATACACATACACGGTACACGGTGCACATATATTATAAAGGAATATTATTCTGCCTCATTTTTAATTAATTCCACCGTAAATAATTCTTAAAAAAAATAAAATAAATTGCTTTGATGGTCATCCGATCATTTAATTATAATGGTTGAACATTGAATGTGTATCATTTATATTTATATATATATTATATATATATATATCCATATATCATCTAATCATTTAATTATAACGGTTGAATATTGAATGTGTAACATTTATATTATATTATATTATATATATACGTGTATATAAATTGATAGATCGTGCTCTTATTTAATTTTTTCTAGAAAAATCAGCTATGTATACGTATCTCCCAATTAATAATAGTAATACTCAATGTGATTAGACACTCAAGGCACTGTTCGGCATTTTAGGAGCTGAAGCTTTTCTACTAATTCAGCTAGCGGAATTCAAAAAGCTTAGGTGTAGGAGCTTTTTGAAAATCACAAAATTCCGCTCCATCTAGCTGAATTCCGCTCACAAAACGCTACTGCCGAACAGACCCTTGGTCATTTAGCATGAGATGTTGAGCAAGTGTTTGATTGTTGTTGTACAGGACACCTTATACCATGAAGACATAGAGGAAAGAGAGAATGCAGGAACTCCTCCAATCACTCAAACAATAAGAGCAGCCCTAGCCTTCTGGGTGAAGGACTACATCGGTCACTCGACAATCAAAGACAGAGAACGAAACTACATCGAAACCGCACTCGCGAGGCTCTCCCAAAACCAAAGCATTGAGATCCTGGGGAACGCAAGCTGCCTCCTTCCCAGACAAGCCATTTTGTCTTTCCTTGTTTATCCAAACAAGAGGAATTGGAATATGGGCCAAAAAGCCCAACAGGCCCATGAGGAGGCAATAAAGCCCAGGAGGCCCCTCCACGGCCCATTCGTAGCAAAGCTCCTCAACGACTTGTTTGGGATCCAAGCCAGGGGCGGCTGTGCTTGCGCTGGGCCCTATGCTCACTCCTTGCTTAAGGTTGACAAGCAATCTTCCCTTGCTATTAGAACTTGCATCCAAAAGGTAACATTCAAACTTCAAACCAACCCATTTATTTAGAGTTTTTCAAAATGCCCATTGCCCCGTAATCCGACCTAACCCGTAAATCTACGGGGCGGGACGTCACGAGTCAAGATTTTTGGAATTACGGGTTACGGGTCAACCCGTGGAACTCGTAATCCAGCCCGTACGTGATCCGTAATATTAATATTTATAAATATATTTATTAGGGTTGTTCAAAATACATATTGACCCGTAATCGGTAATCCGACCCAACCTGACCCTTAAATTACGGGTCGGGTCGCGTCATGGGTTAAAAATTTTGGGATTACAGGTTACGGGTCGACCCACGAAACCCGTAACCCGTAATATTATTATTTTTATATATTTTTTGTACAATAATATAATAATATTATTTTTTAAGTATGGGTTGATCATGTGTTGACCCATAAAATTTGGCTACGTCAAACAGGTCGACCCGCCGATTAATATTTTTTAAGGGCCGGGTCGGGTCGACCCGTTGAAAAACCCTATATTTATATATATTTACGGGTCGGTCATGTTGACCTGTTTGACGCGTTTGACTATAATAATATCAATATTATATATATTTACGGGTCGATCATGTTGGTCAAACGGGTCAACGGGTTGATTAATTTTTTTTTACGGGCCGACCCGTAATCTGTAAACTAGGTAACGGGTCGGATCAGATCGACTCGTTCAACATCCCTAAATTTATTTAATACCTACGAATTCAAAGCACTATGCTCACTCTTTTTGTTGCATGGTTCACATAATATAGGGCTACCATGGAGTGAAACCGGGATGGACTAGAGTTAGCTTCCCATTTTACATGTCAAATGACGAATTTGAGCTCATCCTTGACGCAATTGAGTTTGTTGGTAACTACGGCCAAAGGTTTCTTCCCTTATATGACTTCAACTGGAAGACTGGAAGTTGGACATTCAACTCGAGTCAATGGATATCGCAAGTTTTACCAACATTCTTCAAGTACAATAAGCACAATACAGGCATCAACAACAAGAACATAAAACAACCCAATTCTCCAAAGCTTACACCATTCGTAATAGATTTGGTATCTAATTCTTTCAAAGAACTCGACTTAGATGTTAAGACATTGATTAGCGAAATTAACGAGGAGGATTGGGGTGAAATGGCTCATGGTCATGAGCTCTATATGGAGATAGCCATGTACTTGGCTTCTCTGCTCCCCAAGGTCCCAGAGCAACGCAAAGTTCCTGAAGATTTGGATTCTCACTTGCTCTTCATGGTCTAGCTTTACTATGGCTAGGGATTTTGTTCGACCTATTTCATTTATTTATTTTTTCAACATTGGTTTATATTCGAGGCTTGTAGTTTGAAAATTATAGAACGAGAATAAATTTATACTTATATATATATATATGAGTCGAAGTTTACTTATAGTGCAATTGCACATTTTAGTTTAGATTCTGAATAATTGTGCTTTCCTGGTTGTTTATTTGATAACGAAGCACCAATTCAAATTTCCATCACTGAAAATGAATTAAGTCATATTCACAAATTGTGGAAAAATTTCACCCATATACGAAAGTGTCATGAATATGAAGTGTCGCCAAAAAATGTCATAGAAAATGTCATCATCTTGTGTTGAGGTTAACACGAAATCCTCTCAAAAAAATGTTGTAAGAAATGAATTAATATGTTGAAAATGGTTTATGAGAACCATTATCTTTCAAGTACTTTTATATCCCATGGGCCCATCATTTCTTTCACCTATGTATGCATATCAAACTGGATTGGACCGCCTTGAACTTTGGACCTTGGACAATGGCAAATGTTTATGGGTTGGGCCTGGTCAACCCACAAATCATAATTTTCACAACCCGAAAATGCAACGAAAGTTGGGAGGTTTTTAAAGATTTTTACTATTTAAAACCTATCTAAATAGGTATTTTGTAAGACAAAGTTTTCTAGAAGGCGGGTAGGTACATTCATTAAGACATGGGTTTGCAAACAATTTCGACTACCAAAGTTTATGGAATGCACACGTAAAATACATACACAAAAATTACCAAATTGAGTTCATAAACATCACAATTCCTAATGAAGCACTAAAATTGTTTTCTTCTTCTTCTTCTTTTATCTCTTCATTGTTCCACGTTTCCTTCTCTTCAAAAGCATCTTCCTAATAAACCCAAACCCTCCTCCTCCTTGCTTCTTGATCGGCACTACAGCTAAAACCTTATTTCCATCAGTATCTGGTCGGTGCTTCAGTGCTTTCTCCATTTCTCCCGCGCAAACCCTCTCTTTCGTTTTACTACCATCATCATCATCATCATCGGCTAGCATCCTGTCACGCAAGGAGTAGTGCTGGTTTCCCTTCCCCTTATCAAGCTCATCATCGCTTGGATCGCTTTCCTTGCACGTTTCATGCACCACCAAAGCTAGTTTGGAGCAATCTGACATCAACTCCCACCCCTGCACAATTCAGCATCAAACAATATAAGTCCACTCAAGTGAAAAACACATTACTAGTACAGTTTCTTCTTCTTCAATTCAGCATCTTACAATTTGTTTTTCTTCTAGATATGGACTCCCCTTTCTTGAGAGGCTGCAATTGAGGAAGCTCACCGGTTAGTATAGTACACATTAAGGATTCTTAAAAATACAAAAGGCATACATTTCTAGCTGTAGCTGAAGCTCAAGACATGTTGTTTCTAGCTCTTCACAAGACTGATTCTTGTCCTCCAATTCAACTTCCAAGGATGAAAGCTTATGCATCATCTCGTTTTGCTTAACCTTCGCGACAGTAAGCTGCGTGTCAAGATCCTCGTTGATCGACTTCAGATGCTCAATTTGATCCTCCATATCTCCTCTTGATTCATTTGCATCTTCCACCTCTTCTTGTAACCCTGCAATTCTTTCTTTGGATTCCTCAAGCTTATTCTCAAGATCTTTATTGGCGAATTCCGCGCTCTTAAGCTTAAGCTTCAACAATTGGTTTTCCTCTTGCAAGTCACTCTGAATCTTGATCATCTTTGTCATCACATTAATCTGGCTCTCACTCCTTGATCTCTCCAAGTTGAAATGCTTTCTGACCCCGTCTCTCACACGAGAAGTGTTCTCAAGAGTGATGCAGTTTTCAACAGCAAATTCCAACACCGACGCCAATTGCATTGCAAACTCATTCAATCCATGGCTTCCGTTGAGCACAAGGCTACAAGAGACGATAAACTCTCTTAGGATCGGAATAAGCTCCGAGTTCCTCCATCGGAACACATGAACCAGATAATCAAGATCTGTACAGGTTGGGGATTCATCATCCGTTGGGGGAATGATTTCTTCAATTAGCTCTACCATTCGATAGATGGACCTATTCAGATCCGATTCGCCCGATTTAGCTAGGGTTCTTGTCGCATCATCGGCCTGGAAAACAGGAACAATCTGCTTACTGGCTAATAATTCAAACTGATTCTGATTGTCTCTAGTAGCTTGAATCATTCCCCTCAGAGCCTTGTTCTCCTCTTCCACGTCACAAAGCCGGTCAACCAAGATATCGATCTTTCGACTCGATTTCTGAGAGCGGTCTCCGTTAGGTTGTTTGAGCAGGAGCTCTCTCTCCAGAGCGCAGCACTCGCACTTGAGAAACGCGTTCTCCTTCTCGATCGAATCGAGCCTCGTCATCAATTGGTGCTTGTCTCCCTCGAGCCTCTTGTTGACTTCTTTCAGATCCGCCCCCTCCGTTTCTCGCTCTGCTTGAAGGCTGCTGATCTGCTGAATGCAGTCCTTGAGTGCGGCGTCTAGATGAGCCAGTCTCTCTTCTGCTGCCACCACTCCTTCAGCTTCTCGATTCAAGCATTCTGCAGACATTTCTTTATCGCAGATCAAAAATGGAACCTCAATAACCACTCAAAAGAGTCAAATTTCAGCACAGGTCCACAATTTCCTCTTCATTAATGGAAAGAATGACAATATGGATGAATTTGAAATCCAGATTATGGATGAATCAGCAAGAGATTACGGAGGGGATAAAACTGAGAATTTGAGGAGAAGGCAGGGCGAGTGAGGAAAGGTGTTGATGGAGGAGAGTGTCAGTGTCAATTGTCGGCCCACAGGAAAACACACGTTAAAAGCAGAGAAAGAGGGAGCCAATACTGACAAAGAAGCACCATAAAGTGGGCGCCTTGTGTAACGGCTTCGTGTCACTTTGATTTTGAATAAGTTGCAAGATTTGGTCCATTTGGATATGTTTCGTCATCTTTGTATACTAGATAAGGTGATTCTATTGCAAAAAAATTTAGTTATTACAATCAAATATTTAGCTAGAAACCTTAGCGTCCGTTCGGATGTAGCGGAAATAGGAGCGTTTTCCGCTAGCTAGAGCGGAATTTTGAGCTTTTTCAAGAAGCTCCTACAGTCCTACACCCAAGGATTTTCAATTTCCGCTAGCTGAATGGACTATTAAGCTCCAGCTACCTTGCATCCGAATGGACGCTTAGACAATATATATAAGGGTGGTACTTAAAAAAATACTTAAGATTCTTAACACTTATTATAATATTTTTCATTTATTCAGTACTAGTTAAGTATTCTTTTAAATTTTCATCTCAATAGAGAAACCCTTACAAATGTGTACTTAAAAGTTAGGCACATGGCAAATAATTATTGACCTCAAGATTATTTAATGGGTGCTTGAGTGGTACTTATATAAGTACTTCTACCATGGGTACTTAACATTTTTCTTTAAATTTTAGACAAATATTTAACAAGCACTCTTGAGTACCATGGTAAGTACTACCATTGTACATGGACTTAGATGATATTAGGTGAGTGCCCCGTGTCCCCTAGACGGAGACTTTTTTATACCCAAATTGTTTTGTTTTATATATACTGACATAATTCTGTTTACGTCATGATATGACATAAGTTGTATCGTCATAGCGCTTTTGTTTATGTTCCTAAAAAACACACGTTAGTTGTTTTGTTTTATATATACTTTGAAAAAAAAAAAAAAGAATCTATTTGAGGGAGAAATGAATTTTGTTTACGTCATGATATGACATAAGTTGTATCATCATAGCGCTTTTGTTTATGTTCTTAAAAACACACATTATAAGTCGTTACGTACGACATAAATTCGTTATACGTTATGGTGATTTTTTTATCTGGCACAAATATATATAGCTATTTATTATGTAACAGTATTTATAAACTCTTCAATGGTACTAAAACTTTGGATCAAACTAATAATCACTTTTGATTAGGTTAAAGTCGTTATACGTTGTAATATGACAGTTGTAGTATAACATCATAATTTATTATACATTATAAGTTCTATATATGCTGACATAATTTTTTCTACATCATAACTACGTCATGATATGACATAAGTTGTATCGTCATAGCGCTTTTGTTTATGTTCTTAAAAACACACGTTATAAGTCGTTACGTACGACACAATTCTAACTACATCATGATATGACATAATTTGTATTGTCATAGCGCTTTTGTTTATGTTCCTACAAACACACATTATAAGTCTTTACATACGACATAATTCATTGTACGTTATGGTGATTTATTTTGTCCCACGTAAATATATATATAGCTATTTATTTTGTAACAGTATTTATAAACTCTTTAGGGCATGTTTGGTACTATACCCATGGGATAGGGAATGGGTAAGGGAATGACTCAACCCGGTTTCAATGTTTGGTATGTATGGAATTGGTATGAAATTCATTCCCCATACCTGATTTTCCCATTCCATCATACCTTATGTTGGAGGTGGGTTTCTCCCATTCCCTAACTTCGTCTTCTTCCTCCTTCTACCTCACTATGGAGAATCCATGAAAAATCTCAGATCTAGAAGCAAATGAACCCAAGTTGACTTCTCCAATTTCACTACTCACTCATATATGGAAGCAAGTTGTTTATCTCTTCTCTAATTATTTCACTATTCACTCAAAACTATTTTTTCCTATAAAAAATTGGGGGCAGAAGATAATGAGGGAACTGTATAAATTGATGAGGAAATGAAAAAAAAAATCAAACCTTAAAAATATCTAATGATTGTTCCAAAAAGAAATGGAGCAGAAAATGAGAAGAGAAGAAAAAACCATGAGAAAGGTAGAAGAAGCCATGGGAGGAGATCAGAGACGGACACAATGGTGGGCTGGGGTAGGCCCCAGCCCACCCTAAAAAAATTTAAAAAAATAAAAATAGGCTTAAATTTAATAATAAAAAAATAAAAAATAAGGTAAATTTAGTAGTTACTAGTTGAATTAAGGTAATTTAACCCACCCAAAAAATTTTAGTTAAAATTAGCCCACCGTAATTTCAAATCCTGTGTCCGTCCCTGAAGGAGATGATAGCTTGTTCTTTTACATACCTATTCCAATTAAAAAAACAAACACTACATCTTAGGAATGGAAGAACCCAATTTTTAATCTCATACCCATTTTCGATTCCAACCCCGTTCTTGAAAAGATACCAAACGAGCTCTTAATGCTATTAAAACTTTAAAAAGACAAAAACCTAAAATATTTGTTTTCGCCGCCTCTTAACTTGACCCTATTCATCATCATCAAAACCCATCAATTTGAAATCTCTATCTACTATGAATTCAAAAATAATTTCTATCTCGGATCCAAAAAACAAGAGTGAGTGTTGTCTTCGTCGTCGGGCTTTGTTTGATTTGGGCAGAGCTTGTGTGTTGAAGGGTCTCTTTGGAGCACAAATGAGACGCTCCATCTTCTATGGACAAAATCACAACGTTTCGAACAGAGATCCGAGCATTTCTGGTGGCATCAATGGTGGATCCTCTCATTATTGATCTCATTAAGAGATTTTGGTGGAGGTTATGGCGATACTCAGGGTGGTTCGGGGGGCTTCCTAACTCCTTGAATCAAGCTTTCTTCTTTCTCGATCTTCTTACAAACCAAATTAATGAACCGATTTTGTTAAAAATGAGACCATAACAACCTCAACCAAGAGTTCTTATCTCATGGGTCAGAAGCCCCAATTTCAAGAGCGAGAAGCTCTCCTTTTAGAAAAAAACAATAATAATAAAAAAACTTCACAAGCGAGAAGCCACCAATTTGTACAAGTTGAAGGCACCAATTTTTTTCACCTTCTTTATTTGATATGCATACCTGAGGATCCATGACCCTCACCACAGATTTCTTAACCCAAATCCGAACAATTGGTATTCGATTTGAAAATACAGTATATTATAAAAGTAGCATACTCTAATCATATTTGCCTTTATTTAACCCACCAAATTTCTCTGTGCAAATTTGGCCATGGATTACCCTTCTTTGTGCAAATTCCTACCCAAACGAAAAAGAAAACCCTTCAGGGTTGTTCCAAGCCCGTCAGTCGCCGCCGTGGGTTTCAACTTTCAACCTGATAGCGATCAAAGGATCCTGAAGGATAAGGTTGCAAAGAAGGTGTCTCGAAGGCCTAGTAACACTGAGCCTTCACTTGTTTCCGGCGTTGCTCAAGCCATAACCGCTGATTTTGTTGTTTCTTATTACTCATTTGAGAGTAAGGAATCAGAGGATGAATGCCTTCAAGAGCCTCTATTTGTTGAGCCTAGTCAAGACAGTTTGACATGTCCTGATGAGCTAAAAATTGCCAACAATGAATCTCAAGCTATAGTTGTCCAATTGCCTCCAAATTTTGTGGAGACTTGTGATTCCACTTTGGAAGAGCCGCTTCAAAATTTCAGCCAGTTTGGACATCATTTGCCTCATGAATGCCACAACTTGATTTTGAGTGCTCCTACGCCGCCATTGCTTGCTTCTTTTGGATGTTTGATCACAGATGCATTTACTTACTATCATCCCGATTATGGAGCTGAGTATATGAATATTTCATTGAGTTCTTTGTCTACTTTTTCTGATTTAATCTCTACATCCGGACACAAATCGAGGACGATTTGCATCCAAGTGGAGGAGAATGATAGCAATCAAAGGATCATGAAGGATAAGGTTGCAAAGAAGGTGTTTCGAAGGCCTAGACCACGACCTTTTCCAAGGTCTCGGGGTTTCAAGTTCAAGAAGGTATTCAAGAATGTCAAGATATGCTTTGAAGACTATCAAGTGAGGCGTCCAAGACCTCCAAGGAAAAGGATAAAGTGAAGATATTTTCGGAAGTTTTAGATCCCGTCACATTATGAGCAGTACAAGATCTTACGGGATTCTAATACTTTTCTTAATTATATCTTTATGTTAATATTATGTCTTTTAATAATTCCAAATTTTCTAGTCTTTATTATTAGGAATATTATCTTAGATAGATAGAGAGTTTTATTTTAGGATAGAATCTCTCTATAGGTGTTTCTATGTCTTTAAATACTCTTTTGTAATCACTTTTATGATTATGATAGATTTTACTTTGGGATGAGAAACTTTAATTAGTTTTCTTATTTCAAGGTTTTCCTACCCAAATTCTATCTTTTATCTTTCTTAATCTCACATTCCAAACTCAAACAAATCATATTGTTCTTATAAATCCAAAGTTCGAATTCATTCAACAACAATCAATCAAGATCGAATCATCAATCAACTTGTTCGTTTAAAATCCATATCCTTGGCACATCCCTTCACGCGATGAATTTTAGTGTTTTACTCACCCCGATTCCGAACTCATTTTGCTCTTACATTTCGAGGATTTGTACTACCCCTAGTCATTTCTGCTCGCCTTGTGAGTGACTCCTTTGTTGACCCACCTAGCCTTTTATGGTTGTCGTTTTTACGGCCTCTCAGACTACCAAGTCTGTTTGTATTCATAATTATTACATTTTCAACAAAAAAATGGTATTAAAACTTTGGATCAAACTAATAATCACTTTTGATTACGTTAAAGTCGTTAGCTGTTATAAGTCGTTATACGTTGTAATAAGACAGTTGTAGTATAACAACATAATTTATTATACATTATAAGTTCTAAATATGCTGGCATAAGTCTTTCTACGTCATAAATACGTCATGATATAACTTAAAGTTGTATCGTCATAACGCTTTTATTTATGTTTTTAAAAACACACGTTATAAGTCGTTACGTGCGACATAACAAACCCTTTTAAATAATAAATTAATATAAATTAGTTAATTATTTTCATTTATTTTTTACTTGTTAATTTAGATAGTCAACGATTTTTTAATAGATAAAACTTGGAAAATAAAAACGTTTAATTAAAAGAAAAACAAATACGCAATCCGGGGAAAAAGAGGGAAAAAAAGAGAAGAAAAATCTGACATCCACCTTAACTCGCCTTCACCTCTCTCAACTCCGCAACCCTCCGGAATCAAAATTCTCCTCTCATCGTCGGTTTCTCCAAGACATCCGTCGTCGCCGTTGGTTTCCGCGGCCACCTGCTTCTCGGCAACAAAGGATCTCCGGACGAGCGCAAAGCATATAAGGTAAAGGATAGGGTTCCTGCAATTTTAATTGCACCATGGATTTTGTTTGCCTTCTAATGTTAGGGTTCCCGATGTTTATACTTGATTGGTGCAAATTGAATCTAGATTTTGATTTTCTGTTTCAGTTTGGTGGTAAAGGGGAATTTGCTAATGGATAGGGATATGGTTTTAGACATGGTCAAAATTGTTGCATATGCGTGTTATCGGAATTGTCAAGAGTTTTCTGTGGAAAAATGATTTGATTCAGTAATCAAGGCCCCTAGAGCAGCTGATAATGAATCAGGATTATTAATATGGAGACTGTAAACTATCTGTTTGTAACATGCGAATTTTAACAAACAGTTATATGTATATTTAGTGCTGAACTATAGATATAGTAATTCATATTCACTAGGATGTTTTATTGAATTCGTGATAAAGATCGGGAGTCATCATGTCCACGTTTAGCATTTCTTGATAAGGGAAGGGAATCAATGAGTAAAAGTAGCAACATTTTGTAACATTCAAAGACATTTGAAAAGAAGGTAAACATGTTTTGGAACACACATGACTTTTAGATGTATTATAATACTTCTGCAGTTATTTTTGTTTCCACATTAGCGATTAAGTTCTAAAGTGCTGTGCTAAAATTCTAAAGTGTTGTGTAGAATTTTTTCAGTTAAGAGGCTAGGCTATTGATGAATTTCAAACTATTTTAGTATTTCAATTTTCAAATACAAATGCCAATAAAAACAAAGTAATGTCCTTAAGTTAAGTTTCTAATTTGGATTCTCATGATTGTATGCAATATGAAACTAACATAATCTTTGCACTAGATAGAATCCTTAATCACATAGACATAAATTGCAGCTTGTCTGGTCTGTTCGGTGAATAGTTATTTAATCACTTGTATGTTTGGATACTTTCTATTAAGTAAATTGCAGCTTGTTTGTTGTATGTTTGTTGTATGTTTGATTCTTTGGGTGCTTTCACTGACATCATAACATGTAATCTTTTTCAAAAATCTTTCAATTGATTAGACATTTCATTGAACATTAATTGTGTGCTGTGTGCCTTGTTCGCCAGGCAGTCATGCAGAGCCAACTTGCCTGCAGTGGTTGTAGGAATATTCTTCTTTATCCTAGAGGTGCTTCCAATGTCCGTTGTGCAGTATGTACTACAGTTACCCCTGTCCAAGCAAATGGTAAGCTATTGTGTTGTTGTTGATCCTTCTACATTCTTGTGTATGTTTATTTGTTATCTATTTATGTATGTATGTATATATATGGATGCGCATATACACATATGTGTATGTATGCATGTATTTATGTAAACACCATCTTTTTATTATGGTGCATTGCATGTTTTCATTAAATTCCTTGATGGCGGATGTTCTTCTCCCTCTACTTGAATGTAAAGTATTCTCCTCATTAGTAACAAAGTGAATATTACAAATAACTCTATGTGGAATAACTTTATTGGCATTTTTGGGAGCGAGGAAGAGGAAAGGAGGCTTATTGTTTGCTGTTTATGTTGAGGAAGATGATAAAAATATGTTTCAGTTGAGGTGGTTGTATCTTTTGAGAAATTGAGAAAGTGTAGTAGGTTAAAGCATATAGTAGTGCTAGTGCACAAAAACTAATATCCAAGTTTCACATTTTCTCTACTGTTGGTGATGTTCTCTTGATGAAGGGAGGCATGTGTAGGAAGATTGGAGTATTGATCATTTGGTGGGTGAAGGAGTTCTTCAGGATTTCTAGTTGAGTATTAGTGAAAATCTTGGCTAGACAGAGTTCTGTAGAATTGGTTTAAACAGTTATTGAAGTTTCAGTTAGTAGACAGAAGAAGGCTAAGTCTCATCAGTTCAGGATTTGTATATGCAAAATTTGATTAGAGAAGAGAAAGAGTTATTCTTACTGGTGGATCTGAGGTGAAATGCGGGATTCCTTGATGTTATTAATGTTAGCTTACAGATATATCTATGATAAGGGTGTCGGGATTTTCTGGATGTCATAATGGAGAACAAACATATTTGGTATAAATAGAAGGACTGGGCTCTGGAGGCATTGATTTACTTAGTTCTGATAGAATTTAGCTCTTGGCTTCTAGACTTATTCTGTTTAGGATTTTGAAGTGAGGTGAGTTTTTTTCTCCTTTTTCCTTCACTGGCTGATATGTTCAACAATCAACATTATATCAGGTAAATTTGGTGTAGATGGTACTCCTGAAGTTTTAAGGCCTATAAATGGTTTTCCACTTTCCATTTTGTGAGTCTTGCCAGAAGTTGAGGACTAAGAACTACAAAATAATGGCATGGATCATGGCACTAATTTAGGATTTTTCTTCTCACGTAGGATTCCTTTTCGTTTATAAAAATGATGAAGCTTAGGTATAGTAGCTACTTTAGCATTCTCAAGGAGTTGGATGTTGAATTTTGTATTGATCTACGTGTATAGTGTTTTATTTTGGTTGGTTAATTCTACCTTCATCAAATATTCCCAAGTCTGGAGTTCATTATAAGGCGGATACTTAAGTTTTTTATTTGCAAGCTTGAACACTATGAACATCCTCACAATATTCATTTTTTTCTTAATCAAATGAATGACTGATTTAGATGCCTTGAGTTTCTTATAACATAGACGATATTATTTTTTTTTAACAAACTTTGGATATAACAAATACTGTTTTTTATAAAAACTTTGAAGTTTCTTATAACATTGAATATGACAAACTTTGTCTAATTATAAGCTTTACTATTCCCTCTCTCACTGTCTAGTTGGATAGGATTTTAAAGTTTGTTGGAATGCTGGCTGTGATATAGCCTGCTTAGGCAGTAATGCAGTATAGTGCTTTCAGCGAGGAGCGTTAGGTATGTGTAGAATACAGCTGTAGACTTATGTGGAAGCAATATTATTGACTTATATGAGTTCTCCTCTGGGCCTTGGATGGATACGTCTGATCAATTTTTTTATGGCCATTCTCTATTTAGCTTCCTTAAGAACTTGCTGATTCCCTTACAAATCTGCAATATTTCTATTGGGACTTAAGATTTTCTTTCTTAAACAGGAAAGCTGTTAATTCCTTTATTTTGCAAGTATATTTCCTAGATACATTTTTTCAGCTATCAAAAAATGAAAAGTGGGTTGATATTGAGATATTAAGATATTTACAGGGGATGAACAGAGGGAAATTATTTATTTGAGATTCTCTACTTTGCCAAGGCTGTGTCTATTTCTTTCTGTCAAACAGCTACAGATCATTTGCTGATGTTCTCTGTTCCTTTTTTTTTTTGTTCAAGTGTTAATCCATATCTCTGTATCTTGAGTTCTTACTGGACCTACTTTGATATGCAACTTTTACTAAATTGGTATGCTGTGTGCTTGTATGTCTATAAATATGGATTACCTTGCAGTGTGATTAATATGTTAAGTACTTAAGCTATGCTGGATAGTTGATCTCCCTTTGTTGGCCAATTTCAAGCTTTGGATTGATTCATTTCTGGTTTTTATTTTAGCTTATGGTCAAGTAATCAATTTGGTTTATGTCTGTCAGTCATATTATTCTTTTTCAGTTTGATGTTTTTCTCTAAATTCTAGGAAAATATAATTTTGCTGTGTAAAGAGCATATTCATGCTGTTTTTATCTTGATCCATTGTGGAAGTTATTTACTCAAAGACAATACCATACTTCACAGGGGGAGACATGGATCACCTGATATGTGGGGTTTGCCGAACCCTATTAATGTATACACGTGGTGCTACTAGTGTGAGGTGCTTGTGTTGTCACACGGTGAATCTCACACCGATGAGTTTCACACCAGGTATGCAATGTGCTTCCTTCTTTTTATTTCATAGAAGCCGATGCGATGCATTTTTACCTGTTTTCGTGCTTTAGTGCTTACAGAATAGAAGAAACAAGTTATTTATTAATTATATGTTGTAAATGACATCTTATAACTCAAAATATTCTTAAGTATAATTTTCTACAAGACAACTAAATGCAAGTTATTCAGGAAATGAGCTCATCTAAAAAGGTTCAACTGAATATTAGTACTATGTGAACTATACTGATCTTTTGATTTAGAAATTTAACAAGCCCATTGTTTAGCCTATAGACAAGACAAAGAACTCAAACCCCAAAAGTGTCTTCTTCAACTTATGTCTGATTATGATCATCCAATAAATTGTCTTGTAAGTGATATTTCCAAAAATCTTCCCTTGTGGGTCCCACTACTTGTATAAATTTTGATGCTAGGAGAAATGCATGAGGCTTGCAGTGCTGGAACAAACACCTTGAGTATAGATTAGTAATTTTACTGGTGCCAAATAAGAATATGCACCCTATCAAGTTGGGGTATATGGGTGGTAGATAGTTTGTGCTAATCTTTTCGTCTTCTACTTTCTCTCACCTGTTTTTTTTTCAGTGATTGCGATATAAAACTAATTTTAATTCTTTCTTTGCCAGCATCAAATCAGGTTGCAACTTTAAGCTGTGGAAATTGTCGCATCACACTCATGTATCCAATTGGAGCACCCTCGGTCAAGTGTGCAGTTTGTCAATACATAACACATACTGGCGTAAGTAATCAACCTTCCTAAACTCTCTTGACTTTTATATCTACAATGGTAGGGCCTTTTGTGTTTGTTTCACCAAGTATATTAAATTTAACATAGATGACTGACTTCTGAAAATGCCATTGTAAAATGAAATATATTTTCTGCCACTTCTTTTGTTTTTGTATTCCCTGAATAATTTTATTAAAAAAAATTTGCTTTGCCTGCAGACTGCAAACACTCAGTTCCCTGTTCAGAGGCCATATGGTTCAGCTGACACTACACCCATGCCTTCAACTTCCAACGTGAGTTTGAATCCTCTTGCATAAACTTAAACGATTTGTTCTTCAATACATTTCAACTCAGCAGATGAAATATGTAAGCTGATGATACTTTCCATCTCTTGCAGCCTCCATCCAATCCCCCAGCTCAAACTGTTGTCATAGAAAACCCAATGTCTAGGGATGAGAGTGGCAAACTGGTATGTTCCACACCCTTGTATATGAATTAACCAAATTCAGCTTAAGGGACTGTTTGGTTACAAACTACAGAAATAGAAAGGAAACGAATCTAGTCCAATTTTGGTGTCATGTTACATTAACAAAACATTTCATCTTGACTTGTAGCACCTCATTTTCCATACAAAATATGGTGGGTGGTTTACAAAATGTTTCATTCCCCAAACCAACTAGATTCGTTTCCTTTCTGTTTTTATTTTCGTAATATGTGACCAAACAGGCTCTAAAGTTGTTTTATCAGTTCTGACTCGGACCTAATGTTGTGGCTACTCATGCTATAGGTTAGCAATGTTGTGGTTGGAGTAACTGCTGGGAGGAAGTAAATTCTTTTTTGGTGGAGATACCGCATAATTCAGTCAGATGATATATTCGCGCCATTGCTCGGTTTGGCTGATATTTCCTGAATATGTGTACAAACATTGGAGGTTTTGTCATTGTTTTTGAAGTAAGGGTGTTCCATGTATATTTGTTCACTTCAAACCTAAGGTTTGGTTCATCAGCTTTGTTAATCATTTGTGTATTCTTCTGAAAGCCTATATGTACTCTAAAGTGTACCTACTCTGGACATTAAATGTCAAGCCACAACAAATTATGTATGGTCCATGATTATATCTTGGTAGCGTACCATCGAATATTTGTTGGGGACATTTTTGAAAGGTTGTATAAGTTTGTGATTGGCCTACTTTTTGTTGCATGTTGCGTGTCATTGGATTTGTTTGGTTCTTATTTAGGTCAATTTGATTAAGTTTATTAAAATCCCGATCCGACCTTATAATTCTAACGATGCTGCAATCTATAGAATTGGCAAAACAATACCTAGGATCTTATTAGAGGTAGGATTTTAAATGATTAAAATAAATTTGATTTGGTCGGTTTGGGGCTAGGTTAGTGAGGGTTTGGGTTGAGTGCGAGTTTGAATCAATTGGGCTAATGAGGCTACTTTCTTAAATATTCTTACTATTAGCATATTTAAATAATTAAAATAGTAATATAAATGAATTAGACAGTTAAATTATTCATTTTTCAAGATACTTGAACATATTCAAAAAATTATATCATATTCATTCTATATTTTGAATGTAATATATTAATAAAATTTAACATTTACTCATTAATCGAGTTAGCTTTTGGTTCAAGCTATACAACTTCGGGTTTCGGATGAGTTTGGATATTGCTAAACATGGTTCAATCAGGTCAGTTTTCCGAGTTCGGTCAACTTCAGGTTTCGGATGAATTTGGATATTGCTAAACATGGTTCAATAAGGTCGGTTTTCCGAGTTCGGTCATGTTTTGACAGCTCTATAATTTCCTTTGATCTCTTTTTTGCTTATTGTTTGGGATAGTTTGCATCTAACTACCCTTTCTATTTAAATTGAAACTATAAAATACCACATTTTATCTCCCATTTGCTCACCAATGATCATCCATCCACCCCGTATATTTCATTCAGAATTTCAAAGTCCATCCAAAATATTAAAAATGCAAATCATGTTATAAGATGTTTTTTTTGATCCAGTTATAAGATGTTCTTTAATTGTCTTTATTAACATTTTTAACCACAAAAATCACACAAAAAATGATACAAATAATCGGAGAGGAAAAAAAAAATAGATAACGCTTGTTATATTATAGGGTAAATTGCATTTAACCACCCTTTATTTTACACTTGTTGCAATTAACCACCCTTTATATTTTTTTCTACACTTAACCCCCCTTATTTGTAAATATGTGCATTTAACCACCCATTTTGATGAAAAACGTTATTTTTAAATTACGTTTTTGACCTTCTTTTTTTAATTTTATTTACAATAAATAAAAGAATTTAGGAATAAATTGAGCTTGAAATGTCATTATCATTGGATTTCGGCCTACATCTCAACATTTTGAATCTCGAGTCGTCGTCCATCAACTTAGACACGATCGACTCCAAAGGACGCTCAAAGTCGTTAGAATCAGATTCAAAACCCATGGTCTTTACATCGGCGAAGTCGTGGTTCTTTTTTTTTGAAAGGGTTTTGTATATTAGAAAGTGGGAAAGGGGAATGTAGCTAGGCAAGCAAAGATCAAAAAGGTTGCAGTCAGCAGTTACAAGAGAAAATGACGTACGTATTGGAACGTATTGGAACTTAAAAGTGTCAATTATATTTTTTCCTTTATTTATTTATTGTAAATAAAATTTTAAAATAAAGGAAAAAACATAATTTACTTTACTTAACAGAGAAAATGACGTTTTTCGTTAAAATAGGTGGTTAAAAATGCACATAATTATAAATAAGGGGTGGTTAAGTATAGAAAAAAAAATATAAAAGGTGATTAATTATAAAAAGTGCAAAATAAAGGGTGGTTAAATGCAATTTCCCCTATATTATATCATCACAATGCTGTGTAGTGATGAAGATGAAGCACAACACAATCCACAAAACTCACAAATGGCGATAGCTACTCTCACCACTTGCAGAGCACTCTCTCCCGCTACTTCTTCCGTTTCCCACTTCGATACCCGCCGACTGCCATCGCGGCTTTCCATTCCCAAACACCTCTCCTTCTCCGATTCTCCGGTCGTCCAATTTCCCGGCGAATCTACTTTCCGGCGAAGCACAAGAACCCTAACCGTTGTCACCCGTGCGGGTCCCAGCACCAACACCTTAATCTTCGCCTTCGTCTTCCCATTCACTCTCCTCGCCGTCACCGTCTTCGCTGCCATTCGAATTGGCGATAGGCTTGATAAGAAGTTCCTCGAGGAGGTATTTTCCCCCATGAAACTAGATTGATTTTCCAGTCTTTTGGCTTAATTTTGAAATTGATTGCTTCAATTTGGGTCAATTGTGTTGAATGCCGGGTTAATTGAGCTAGATTTTGCCTTGCTAGATGATATCCGCCAAGTGTTCGATGTAATTCCTGAACGAAATCTCATTTTCAGTTTTTTCAATTTTGAGGATAGTGTTTGATTCCTGCTCATTGGTTTCTTCTCACAGTTAAATCTTCAGAAATTATGATTGAGGAGAGATAAACTAGTGTTAGCTGGAAAACTTGTGTAAATAACTTCTAGCTCATGAATCAACACTTGCATAGTTTAGCTCTTGCTTTATTTCAGTAATTCTGTTTGTAAATGTACAGTCTTTCTTCTATTGATGACCATTTTCGACATTCTAGTAAGTGTAGCTTGTTTCCCTTGTCATTGCAGCTTGCGATGGACCAAGCACTAAAGGAGATGGAAGATGAGGACGATGAAGATGATGACACAATTATTGTAACTAGTAGAGAGGAAGAACCTGCTCTTCCTCGCACTCGTAACCGCCCTAAACGAGAAGTTTAGAATCATCTGTACTCTTGTCATTATACTGGTATACTTAATTTTGGTTCTGTTCAGGAAGTGTTATCATAGATTAGGCAATGCACCATTGTTAGTTTACTTTGACATCAATTTTAAAAGGCTAAGAGTATGCTGTGTATCATATGTGGATGTACTTCAATTGCATCTTGAATTTGTTCTCAAGAAGGAAAATTTACTGATTGGCTATACTTTCTGTTCCTTGTTTTTGTCAGTGTATTGTCTAAAAAGACAAATTGAAGTTAACTACTTAGCACACAAAAATGACAGTATATTAGCAGGCCTGGTATATTGGTGTGATTGTGTGTAAAGAAAGTAAATTTATTCTATGGTGCAATTGCAAATACAAGGAGTGTATTGTTCTCCCATACAAATTGTAGGTAATATAGAAAAGATGTAGGGCCTGTAGCTTATTCAGGTACATGTATTTGTGCAAAAAAAAGTATCATTTCCTCAACAGATTAAGGGCTTGTTTGGACCGCGCTTGATCTTGCATTATAATGCAAGATTTAGTGCAAAACTGCATTATATCCTGCAAGATAATGCATTATCGGGTACGATTCAAACAGGCCCTGAATGGAAACAAAATTTATTTGCAAACTCAATTAAGGATTTACTGCTTCCCCACTTAAGCAGCCTCCACAGATTAAAAAAATTCAACTGCAGAAGTGAACTTAAAACTCATGACATTCATCCAACACAGCTTCAAACATTCAGTATAATTCCTTGCACACTTCAATTTTCTCCAAAAACACTCTACTGAGCTATGCAATGAATAATACCTGCATTGCTGTTCAACCTGATAATAATGTGCAACCTTTTGAATTCAGCTTCCTCTCCAGACCGAAAAACTTCAAACCCGACACCACCAAATCTGCTGTCTTCCTTTTCAAGTGATCAAGAAGCCTTTCATCATATACAATCACATCAGCTTCAGTAAGCATCTTGTGATCCTCCATATAACAAAAAACCTTCCTTGCCTCTTCTATTGTCCCGTGCTTGCACATTCCAGAGATCACAGCACAACACACAATTTCATCAGGCAGACAGCCTTGTTGTACCATCTCATCAATTACTTCAACAACTTTAGCTGAATCATTAGACTTGCATGCATGGAGAATGGTAAGAGAGCACATGAACTCCATCGGTCCACTGCTAACATTAGCTAAGCAATCCCGGACTAACAAAAGCGCTGAATCAATCTCTCCAATTTTGCAAAGGCCTTTAACCAGAGAACAATATGCTGTAACAGAAGGACACAAAGACATCTCCTTTATTTTATTATAATATGAGCATGCCTCTTTGACATCTTCAAGTTCAACAAGACACGAAACTACATGGCTGTAAGTTGCCGAATCAGGTTCAAGTTTGGAATCCTTCATTTCATTAAACAGTGATAATGCCTTTCTTGCATCTCCATGCTTATAAAGAAAACCAATAAGGATATTGCAGATTGAAACACTGCAATATCCTCTTGCCTTCAAGTCATGGAACAGCTTTAGAGCAAGAACCAGATTCTCCTCAACTATGAAGGAGAAAAGTTTGGAGAGATCATCCATGACAGGAAATCCTAAACTCTGCATTTGTAAAAGTAAGCTGCAAAAGGTATCTATTTTCCCCGATTCTGCAAGAGAAACCAAGATAGGCTTCACAGTTGTAAAATCTGGTTGAAGGGACTCTTGAACAGTGACCTTGAACAACTTATAAGCTTTATCAACCTGTTTTACACCACATAAGCCTTCTATCAAGGAATTGTATATTGCCAAATCAGCTCGATACCCAGAATCCATCAAATCCTTCAACAAGTCACAAGCTTGACCAACTTTTCCATCAACAACAAATGCCTCTACTAGTGAACCATATATAGCTCTATCTACTAACAAACCTTTCTCCTTCATTTCACTAAATAAAGCATAAGCCTTCTCAACCTGTTTCCCCTTACACAAAGCCGAGATCACAGTTTTATAAGCCATAACATCTGGATGAACATGATCAGTCTTCATCTCATCCCATATTTTTAAGCAACCATCCAAATTCTCCTCTTTCACCATCATCCTTATCAAAGCAGTGTATGCAAAAACATCCGGTTTGCACAAATTAGACCTCATCCTGTCCAAAACCTCAAACATCTCATTCATCTTCCCCTCCTTACACAAACCCTTGACCAGAATCATATAAGTTACACTCTCCTCCACCAACCCTTCTTTCTTAAAATCATCATAAACCGACATTGCCAAATTCAAATGATTCGTCTTCACCAACGCATCCATGATCCTATTATACAAGAAAACTCGAGGCTTCACCCCGAATTTCTTCATCTTCTCATATATGTAGTAAACCCTAAGCCCCCTATTGTTATCAGCATGAGTCCTAATCAAAATCTCAAACTGCTTTTCACTCGGCGGGCGCCCCTGCAAATGCATTAGCTCGGGCAGCTGATCAGCAGCCCGAAACCTATTCAACCGATTCAAGCAATAAGCAAACGCATTGTAAGAGATGTAAGTGTGCTTGTAGCCCTTCTGCTTACCAGCCCAATGGAAGAACCTCGAAGCTGTCAAAGGGTCTGTTTCCACTTTAAGCACCTCCGCCACCGTGTCCGGCGTGACCCGCCGGAGCTTATTCAAATCGGAGACGACGGGTGGGCTCCACCGCCCGTGTTTTCTCAGGGAGTCGCAGATGTAGCGCGCAATCGGGGTCAGTTTCTGGGCAATGTGGAAGAAATTACGAGATGGGTTGTGATCAGAATTAGGGTTGAGCTTGTGGGTGTTGCTGATTTGATCTGGGTCCCAGTTTTTGAGGTCGAAAGATGCGGGCTTGGATGATGGGGCGTTTGATTTTCGGACTTTGAGGTCTCGAGGGTTTAAGGAGTGAGAAGGGTTTTGAGGGTCTAGGGTTTGGCGGTTGGAGAAGAGGCCGCCATAGACGGTGGGTCTGTTCTGAGAGGGTTTCCGGTGACCGTAGAAGAAGTAGAGCTTGTTGGGAGATGGGGATTGGGGAGGCATGGTTATAATCCTCCGCCGGCGCCGGTTTCTTTTCAGGTCGTTCGAGGTGAAGTACGAAGGGAAATCAAGTCCATTTTAGTATAAAATATGAAATATCACCACTAAAATAGGTAAAATTGTGCAATGTTGGTACTTGGTAGAAGTATTTCATTGGATGGCAATATACAAGATTTATTTATATGGTCATTTTAATTCAACACACATGTGTTGTGTTAATTACATTATGTATTTTACGTTGTATTTATGATTTGAATCAAATAAAATTGCATTTGTTTTAAATTGTTAGATCAGATTACATGAATACATCTTCTAGCACACAACAACATGATTTTAAAATGGGCACATATATTAACATAATCCAATGAGATAAGATTGCATTTGTTTCCAATCGTTAGATCGGATTACATGAATGCATCCATATCAACATGATTTCAAAATTTGCACACATATCAACATGGTCCAATGAGATAAAATTGCATTTGTTTCCAATCGTTAGATCAGAATACATTGTTATGTTCTATAGTTAAGCTAAGTATTATTCCTAGTGACATAAGTATTGGTATGACACATCTTACAACATGAATCGAGGTAGAAAAAATGAACCAAGTTCAGAACCGGGTTCAATAGCATTTATAACCAACTAAAACTAGGTGACCGGATTAAGCAACACCGGGACTAAACCCGGTTGGACGGCTTAACCCGGATTCCACCGAGCTTGGTCGGTTTAACATGCAATTGGCCCTCGACTTTGTTTTGGGCCTTAGCATTACTTTGAAGACTTGGCCCAATCTCCTTATCCACTTCGAAGGCGAGTTCCTTGCTTGACCTAGCTATAAGTAGCTCGTTTCTCTTCTTCCGGAGCTCATTTGCAACGGCGCATCTGAAAGAGAGAAAGAGAAAAGAGAGAGAAAAGAAAGAGAAAGAGAGAGAGAGAATCCGGTGGCTCGAGAGCTTCTCCGGTGGTCCGGCGATTGGTGTTTGAGGAAGCCAGATCTCGCTTCTTCAACTTCGTGGTCCAGATCCTACAAAGCTCCATCTCCGAGCTTTGTCAGCCTTAGGGGGCCGAAACCCTAGATCTTCTCTTCTTCCCTTTTCTGTGTTTCTCCGTTCTTGTACCTTTGAATTTGTTTGTTCTTTGGTTGTTCTTCGCTCTTCTTGTTGATTGTGTAACCTGCTTTGTAAACTTCTGAGATCTAGTGGAATTTTGAGATGAGCTTCCTCTCTGAGGCTCCGCAGATGTAGGCTTTGCCGAACTGCGTCACCAATCGCTTGTGTTCACTTGTTCTTAGTTTTTACTTGCATGTTTATCTGTTGCGTCTCTGGTTGATTCGAGTTTCTGAGTTGAATGAGATTTACATACATGAATGCATCTTCTGGCAAACATACCAACATGATTTCAAAAGTGGCACACATATCAACATGATATGATAAGATTAGATTGCATTTGATGACAATCATTAGATCATGTATACATCTATACCATTAAATTTTTTAGTATTCATCATAAATATTCTACTTCTTCTATATTCCATTCCACAATACCTAATGCAACCAATCCTTCTATTGTTTCAATGTCTTCTTCTAAGCGTAGTCCAACTTATATAATAGATGGAGACTTATAATTGTGTCGTTTTTATCTTAATAATTCTCAATGTCCAATTAATAGTGTTAACAAAAAAAATTAAAGGATACGTTTTGACTTGTTGTGAGAGAGTAGACTCCATCATATAGCCTACAAAAATGGGGAGCTAAATTTGACCTTCTAGAACCAAAGGTTATATTTTTTTCTTGAAATTGGTGTAAATCCCTTGATTAATTCTTGCATCTTTAAATAGCCTTTTGTGAAGTATCAAACTTAATATATATTTTGCAATTTTGTATTGAAGTTCATAACAATATTTGTTTTACATGTAGATTAGTAGTCCCCGAATATAGATGGATGGGTCATTTTCATTAGCGGGTCAGGTGTTAAAAATGTAAAATGGCTCCACCTATTCATAACCTCTAGCAGAAAGGGACATGTGGTGCAATTTTTGTATAAACATGGCTTCTACATTATACTAGACTGTATTAGGGTAGATTTTACATGATCTTAATTGTGTTACAGGTGGCCTTACCCTTCAACTGAGGAATACAGCACTTGTCAACCCAGCACCAGTAGTCCAGTAGCATTGCATAATGTAGAAGAGGACAGAAGTTCAAGCCTATTCCTATTATCTTACAAAACAATAACAATAATATCTAAAGACTGTCACATTACTTCTTTCCCCGCTAAAGTAGAACTGCATAACCCAGAGAAAATATCAACAAAATAGGATTTACCCAAAGAAACCAGTTGAAGGAAAAAACAAAACAAAACAAAACAATTGACAGATCAGCATTGGACTTAACCAGTTGCTTTCCTGATCATTGAAACCTGATGGAACATTCAGCTATCCCTAGTGCAAAAATGAGGGTAGCTCAATCAAAATCACAGAAGTTGGTGCCCAGCCACCCTCTGCAAAATCATCATTTCAAATTTCCCTTAATTGAAGTAACCAGACTTGAGGATACTTGAGAGGTCCTTTATGAGTTGAGATCAATTGATCTCTATTGGCCTCCAAAACTGACACTTTTATTACTGCTTCAATTATTCCATCGACGAGATGTCTGATCAGTATACTGTAACCTAGGTCCTTTATGACCTGGCGCGTTCTGACCTAGCGCACCTTCTCTTTTCCGACAAGCTCCAGCCACATCCTCCCTCTCCTCACCATAGCCTCCTCTTGTCCTACCATAACCATATTGACCATGTTGCTTCCGGTGGCCCCAATCATTTTTGTTAGCGGGATAATTAGAACCATTCGGATGATAACTAGATCTGCTTAAGCCAGGCTCCCACTGATTACGACCCCATGAACTTCCCCCAAAACCCCGACATCTATTCCCATCTCTCCACTTGTTGCCATTATCAACCGTATTCTTTCCTTTCTCCAAGAAACCTCCCCGAGAGCCATATCTAGTAGAAGCATTTCCGGGTCTATCATGGTATGCCCAAGAATTATCATAACTGGATCGCTTCTCTGTGGTATTAACACGTTCATCACATTGGTTCCAACCTGCAGCTTTGTTCTGAGCATGGCCGTGCTCCCAAGGGTTTTTGTCATGGCACTCCCAAGCATTACTATCATTGATTGGCTTGTCTCGGGAATCAACAGGCACATCCCATTGGTTCCACCCCGCCGTAGCTTTATCATTTGATGCTTGACTAGTTTGAGCATAACCACACTCCCAAGGGTTATCTTTGTCATCATATTTTGTAGTTGCATTATCCCGTCTTTCATTGCTCTCCCAAGGGTTATTATAATCGGTCGGCTCCTCTCGGGCCTCGGCAGAGTCATCCCATTGGTTCCAACCTGCTGATTTATTCTGAGCATGATCACAATCCCAAGGATTCTCACTTTTATGGCCTTTTAGACTGTCAACTGAGTTTTCCCTATCATCAGGTACAAAGAATGTCTGGTCCAGGTCTTTTATCAGCTCAGGATCAATATAAGGGTTCCAATCAATTTCACCAATATATGCATCTGGATCAGGTGGAGTAATCTCACATTGCCTTCCATTAAGCTTGGCCCAATAGCATTCTTTAGCATTGTGGAATGCCTCTTTGCCAGCTGTATCATCCCATTCAAGAATATTGTCGTTGCAGTGGATAAATTTCTTAGTGCCCAGTACTTTCTCCCATGGAACTCCAGACAAAAAGCAAAACTTCTTCTCCCACATAGGCACGTTGTCTTGCCATTCACCTGACAAAATAGAGAGACTAGTCAGATAGCGTCCCAGTGGAAAAATGTTCATAAGCACATACAACTTAAAAAATAACCTAGAGAGATTATAAGACATAATACAACAGAGAGTGTGGGTGTGGGTGTGGGTGTGGGGTGGGGGGGGGGGGTGATTTGGGCATGGGATGCAGGATGCACTGTGCAGGTGTAGCGATAATCGATAATATGCAACAAATGCTAGAGTGACAATACCAAATTCATGTTCCAAGCACATACTCAAACCACCAGAATAGCTTGAAAAAGTAGAAGACCAAACAGAGAATCTAGGGAAAAGAACAATGCCTTTGTTTAAAACTATAGACATAGCCAAAGATTACTAGTAGATAATTCAATTAAAATTAAAATGAGCACAAGAGATGAAAACCTCTCTTGATCAGTAACATATGATTAAGCATAATCCAGAAGACAAGTATCCATTCAAACAGTTATCACTACACAATATTACCTCATAAGTCATAACCTTCCAAGGAGAAACTTGAATACAATCTCACTAATAGCCTTCATATTAATATCAATTTCAAATGGCCAAGAAACATTTTATTCCTCTAGACCAACTTATGATCTTTTTCAGCATTTATTACACGTATATTCTTGTTCCAAAAAAACTCTATAAGATCAACGACCCTTAATAATCTTAATGGATATTCATAAAACAAATAAAATATCAAAGAATACTAAAACAACAGTAACCAGGAAGATTAATACCTAATGCTCATATGAAAAAAGAAGATAACAGAAAGCAGATACACACTCGAGATATATGGAGGTAAAAAAAAGCTCATTTAATGGAGGACGTTCTTAGTCTTGGCTCCAAAAGGTTCCATATAAAGGATAACACCCAAAGCCAGCCAAACAGAAAACATGGATTAAGTGTGCATAAAAAAACTTGGTTTCTGATTATTTTACAGCATTAAGGAAAGCAAGCATGTAAACTCAATTATGGAACAAGTTCACAATTTCATGGCACAAGAAAAAAAAAATTCACTTAAGTTGCTAGACCCAAAGAATTTTATTAATATCATTATTTCAGCCAAGAGGCCCACGACAAGCAATATCTAGTCATTGTTCACAAATTGCTATTGCCTGAACAGGGAAATGCGATTTTGCAATTTCTCTGAGCTTATCAAAAAGTTATACAGACATGAAAAGTCCGTTGGAGGGTATGTAACTATGTAAGCATATTTCCTCTTCAAAGAAAGTACTAGCAAGACTCAATCAAAGACCATAAGCACAAAAATATTGAAAGATACATTTATATTCAAAAAGAAACTTGCATTCTAGCACATCAGTCTTTGTTTTAACCTAATTCTTTCAAGTTTTATGATTGTTATTCCACCCACCCGAATTTATATGGTTCTCATTCCTTCTCCATTTTAGAAAGAGATGATTCAGCTTTTCCACTCAAATTTCACTTAAGCTTAAGAAGTTCAGATAGTTACACCACAAAAGTGTTGAAGATTCTTTGATAAAAAATGTATAAATATTCAAAGTATTCACGTGAAATTATGTGTTTCCAATGTATAAAGTACTGAAATTCAGTGACTGATCCTATCAATATTCTTATAATTTATAACCAAAAAAGTCCAATAGGAGATCAGAGAGAGCAGAAGCTTAAGAGCCTAAAGAAACTTGGAAGAAAAAAATGATCTAGAAAACAAGCTATCATCTGAAAGCCATGGATTAGGTCTGCATCTGCATCTGCATCTATCGAAATTAGTAACAAACAAAACTTGAAACAGATAGCTAGACCGTATCAAGTATGACATCAATGATGTGCCTTCCTTACCATTGAGTTTGCTTATCTATAACATAAGGATCTAGTCCTAGACAGTACTAGGCCAATTGCCATATTTTCAACAGACTTTTTATTCAAAAAACTTAAGGACAATTTCAAAAAACCAGAGCAGAAAGCAGTTGTAAGCAATACACAATTAAGATATAAACCCATCACAGCATTAGAACTAAACTTTAATTTCAACAGAATTCTACTCCGGGTGAATGGCAATGGGCGGTAATTGAAATCAATTTCAAACCTAAGGATCATGAATAAGATCAACTACACTCCTAGTACCATTTGGGTATTCTTCCTCCAACACCAAAACTACAATTCAACAGATAAATTGCAAGAACTGGTTTTCCATCATCAATTCTATACCAGATATCAGTATGTAAAGGGTAAACAGTAAACACAGACAAAGAAAGAATACCTAATTCGGGATCACGATAAGTTTCACGGGGAGGAGACCAATCATAGTCTTGGTATCTGCTACGACGGTTCGAGCGGGGATAATACCTTCGATTCCACTTCCCCATCTCTAACGCACCACACCACGCACAAGGATAGGGCTTTTCGACAGGAAATTTCCAGAAATTGAAACCCTCGAAGCGAAATTACTCCTCTTCGCAAAATCAACAACTGGTGCGATTCACAAAGGAAGAGGAATAGAAAGGGTCGTCGTCGGTTGGTGAGAAAGCCTAAAACGGAAGGCAAAAGGATGTTAAGAAAAGTAAATTAACAGACATTGAAATTAAAGCGGTTTGAAGAGAGAGAATTACGAATCACGAATGGAGCGCGGGGGATATTCTGCTATTATTGATGGTAGTTTCAGAGTTAATAGGAAGCACTTTTGAACTTCTTGTCGTCACTGGTCAGCTAATCGGAGATCAAGAAGAAGGATCTTCAGGGTTCAGCGCATGGTCTGCGATTTTTTAGTACTCCTTTTTGACGCCAAATTGGCCCAAATAGGTGCTCGTTTGATTTCCATTGAAATTCCCATAAATTTAAATATTCCAAGAAATAGAAGTAAATACATGTGTTTGGTTGAAAATTAATTGACAGAAAAACACATGAATTTAAATTCCCATAAATTGTATTTCCTTTAAAATAGGGAATTGCAATTACCATGGTGGGGGTAGGTAAGTTCTAATTCCACCATTTTTATTTCAAATTTATTTATTTTTTTTAATTTTTAAATTACAAATCTCTTATTTACCAAAAAGTCAAGTTCTTGATTTTCATTAATAAGAGTTGTTAACGTAATTTTAATCAAATTCCCATAAATTTTAACTTTTAACCAAACAAAATAAGGAGAATTAATTCCTACATAAATAATTTTAACCAAACATTTTTTCGCAAATCCTATGAATTACAATTCCCAGAAATTTAAATTCCCGTGATTTAAATTCCTACGAATTATACTTCTCGCATTCAACCAAACAAGCACCTAGGTATTTTTCCAGTGTGATATTTTTCGTTTCAAAAAAATGCTAATTATGTCCAAAAACGTTAGAAAGTCATTAAAAAAAGAAGCAAAATCAACAATGCTTTATTTTGTTAGTGATTAAACTTTATATTATTACTAATGTACCGCTACTCAGTTGGTCTAGTTCTAAAGTGGTGCTAGACTTCTTAAGTGTGTCCAGGAGGTTCGAAATTCGAATTTCACTGGCGGTATTTATGGAGAAACTGATATTGAGAGGGTCTCCCTTAAAATGGGGTCACGAAGTACCCGGTCCGGATGTAAAGCAGTGTCCGACCGATCGAACCGAGCGAGCCAAAAGGCAAGACAAAAAAAATATGATTACTAATGTGCACAATTTTTTTTACTAAGCATACATGGCTTTTTGGTTTTTATTTTGATAAGGAAAGTAGTTAGGACGAACCGCTAACAGGCTAGCGGCCGTCCTAGACCATCCTGACGGATGAGGTTCCAAAGACTCAGATCACCAGTGAGAGGAACAGACGAAAAGAACCAGCAATGTAGTCCGCCACCGAATTGCACTCCTGGAAGACGTGGGAGATACTCCAACACCGGAACTGGGCAAGCAACCAATGGATATCTACACGCAACATCTCGATCTCCCACGGACACCGCCAGTCACCAAGAACGGCATTGACCAGCTACAAATTATCGCCTTCATTCCAGATATGGGATATGCCACGTCGGGTGGCCTCAAGAATCCCCTGCCTTAAGGCGATGGCCTCGGATGTCAAAACGGACTGTCGGCCAATCAGTCCTCCGTCAAAGAAAATGGGGGAGCCGCCGTGATCCCGGAGAATAAACCCAAACGAGGCCACACCATCAGCGTTCACTGCACCATCAAACTTAAGCTTAGTAAAATTCATTGTGGGTTTTTTCCACTTAGCGTGTTTCCTTCTTTCTTGCGTAGTCTGGGTTCTACCACATGAGCTTGAAACGTCATCCTTTTTAGCATTTTTCCATTCAGCTATTTGATTGCGAATAAATTCGCAAAGGTTGATTTGTGGTATTGTTTGTGTATTGTTGGTTGGATCAAAACTGTTTTGTTTCTAAAGAACCAGATGTTCCACCAAGAGCATACTAGGGCCTCCAGATCATCCTTAGTTGAGCATGCCCTAATCGCATCTAGGATTTTGCACGGTGTTTTCCCTTCTGGGTCAATTTGGTTTACAATCCGGAGTAGTTTAGGGTTGATTGAGTGAAGTGTGGTTTTGGTTTTGATTAAACGTATATGTTTTTTAGGTGCCTATATATGATTATACAACTTGGTAATTGAGTGTACATGATTTAATTTAATTGAGTATGTATGCTTTGTTCATGATAATATATAATTGAGTGTACATAATTATATTGTGAATCATTTTTGTAACTAAGTTTGTATAACCTTTTATAATTGAGTGTATACGACATTATATCATCATTCACACTTAGTTATAAGATAATGCACACTCAATTATAGGGTCATGCACACTTCGTAATAAGATTATGTACAATTATTATAATTTCATATACAATTCTCCAAAATAGAGAAGTCATACCGGGGGAAATCATGCACACTTAATTACAAATTATGCACAATCGATATGAAAATTATGCATAATCAATTATAAAATCCATGCATAGATAGTTATAATATTATGCACATACAAGTTTTTTTTCTAATTTTTTAATTTAGTTAAATGTATAATTCTAACCATTTTAATTTTTGAAATCGAACGGATAAGAAGCGTTTTCAGTTCTCTCATAAATTGGACCTTTATTTCTTTTGGTAGAGAGAAAGACAACATATTTATCAATAAAGTTGGTCAAATAGTATTCAAACAAGAATAACTAGCCCTTAGAGCATGCTCAGCCGTTGGCCAAATTCTGGTCATCACATGAGACTATGAGAGAGACAATAAAATATAATATATTGAGGAGAAATGGGGATAAATGGAGTGAAGACCGGCTATTGTGATGACTAAAAACCAATTTGGTCATGCAAGGGCATGATGAAATGTGTACAATTTGTCATTTCAAAGCACCCACTTTTAAAAAAGATGAGAGAGAAGGTGAATATAATATTATGATGATCAAAATTTTTGGTCTACTGCTGAACATGCTCTTAACATTTTCTGATACAAAACAAGTCCGTCCTTGGAAGGACCCGATATAACAATTATAGTAGGACAACATCTACTTTTAACCTAGTTTTAGTGCTCGTTTGGTTAAATACGAGAAGTGTATTTCTTAAGAAATTTAATCATGTGAAATTAAATTCCAGGAATTAAGCTTCATGAGAATTGTGTAAAAGTGTTTAGTAAAAAATATTTTTGTATGAATTCAATTTCTACATTTTGTTCGGTTGGATTTGAAAATTCATGGGAATTTACATGAAGTTACTACATAATCTTCATTTATGAAATGTGATTGGTTGATTTATGGATAAAACAGATTTTACAATTGATTAAATTTATAAGAAAACATAATTAGAAAAAAAAAGTGTGGAAGTAGAACATATCTACCCTCTACATGATAGTTGTAATTACTCCATTTTGGAGGAATTAATTATGTAATTACTATTATTAAATTTATAAGAAAACATAATTAGAAAAAAAAATTGTGGAAGTAGAACTTATCTACCCTCTACATATAGTTGTGATTACTCCATTTCTCCTTGTTTCACTTTCTACCTAAAAGTCATTTATTACCCAAAAACTATTTTTAATACCGAGAAATCTTTGTGCAAACAAGAAAAGTGCTCGGCGCACACGAAAATTCACTCTTCATGAAGAGTGATTTCTATGGATACTCGATGGACAAAATTTCCCGAATGTTCTACAAGTAAGGGTGCTCAACAGCTTGACCCGACCCGCAACTTTTTTTAAAAAATATTATATTATTTCATTAAAGAGTAAAAAAAATTCTTATATTACTTGCGGGTCGGGCTGGGTCGACCCATTGAGCATCCCTACTTGTGGGACATAGTTGCCTTTGTGTGTGTCAAACGGGTCAACTCGCCACCCGACCCGCAACCCGCGGATCGGGTCGTGGGTCAATAATTTTTTTTTACGGGTCAACCCGCGACCCGCAAGTCAGGTTGGGTCGACCCATTGAGCATCCTAAATGAAGAGCCACGATTCACGAAGCTTGATACCTTTCGTCAATCAGGTATCCATAGAACTCACTCTTGATGAAGAGTCACTCTTCATGAAGAGTGAATTTTCCGTGTGTGTCGGGCACTTTTTCTGTGTGCACAAAGAATTGGTCTTTAATACTTTTGTATACGTGCAACTCTATCTACTTTGTACGTTCTTCGACACATTAAAAATCAATTTTCACCCAAAAATCCATTTCTACCCACAAGTAAAACAACCCCAATGATATGACTGGTTAATTTAAGTTTCATGAAAAATATAGTGTGCTTAATCTACAATATAATTATTGTAACACTTTTTAAGTCATAAATAATTAAATTTAGTTTTATTATTATTTATTTATGTAATTACTATTTAATCTCTTTAAAATCAATTATTCGATCATGGATGTGTAGACCTATCAACCGGGTCGGTTAGGTCGGGTTCGTGTCATAATCGGTCACGGGTTAAATTGGGTCGAGTCGTTGCGTGTTTTTGGGTGAGTCGGGTCGACCCAACAAGTAATGTAAATCAAATTTTTTACAATTATTAAATTATTATTTTATTTAAATAATAATATTGAATAATAATCTATTATTATTATATATTTTAATAATAAAATATATTATAATTTTCAAAATAAATTATACATATTCTAAAAATATAACAAATTGGGTCAACCTAATGAGTTTTCAACTTCTCGTGTTTTAACTCAACGAATTTCAGGTCTATTGAATTTTGTTTATTTCGATTTTTAGGTGTAAATTTTCAGACAGTTCGAGTTGGATTTGGGGGACGAGTTAAACTTCTCCGGGATTCTCTACTAGGTCTCTCCCTTTCCCCTCTTTGCTTTCTAATTATATCCCCCATTTCCTCTCAAAACCCTAACCCTATTTTGTTTGAAAAGCCTGCATTTGTGTTTCACTGATCACCGGTTTATTCTTCAGATGATTCGAATCCGTCCGTGCTTAATGTAGCAAATCTCGATTCATCTGAGGTAAATATCGAAAGTTCTGAAATTTTTCGCATTGCGGACAAACATCCAGAGAGATTGTCGATGATGATGTTCCAACAGGTATGCTTCTCTAACTATACCATATATATTTTGTGCTGATGTATGGTGCCACCTTCCTATTCTCTTTTGAATGTTCTCCTTCCTATGCTTCTCTTTGCTTCCTATTCACGAGTTTAATTCTAGTAAGGTCAAATAAACATGTTCGCGAGAGAGGATCGCGTGTTTTCTGGTGATTTTGAACCACAAATTCTGCTTGATGAATTAATGGGAATAGGAAAGAATGAGATCTGCTTTGTTAAGCTTTACTTTGAGTTGGCTTGTGAGGTTGTCCTCGCTTGAGTACAAGAAGATTCTTGCGTATTGTGTGGGGGTTTTGATTTTAAGAGATCTTCTTTTTCATTCAAAGGTTCTTTTTGATATTTGGTTTGCTAATCTGTCTAGTTATTCAACACTTCTAGAATTTGATGCTGGATATGGGCTTGGAAGGGCCAAACCATTTTGTTCTGTTTTCATGTTTTGATTTTGTTGAAGCAATCAAGAAATTTGTACGATAATGCAAAGGAAATGGTTGATTAGTTAGCTGTAAACTAAAGGAAAAGAATGAAGGAGATGTGAAGCTACTATTTGAAGACTGGAGTAAGTATTTGGAGTTGCTGTATAGTAAAGCATTTATGTTCAACTAGTTTGGTTTGTTGTTAATGTCCTGGCTGCCTAATCTGAATCTGTAGTTAATTACTTTGCTCAAGTGTATTAGATCTGCTGCTGTTACCTTTTTTAGTTCTATTCCTAAGAAGGATTTTGTTATAGCTGCATTTTGTTTGTAATGCTAGTTCGAGCAAATTGTAAGTTAACCTTTTTCTTGGAATGTTATTGAGGGTCTTTTGTGATTTTTTACACTTACTATTTGTTTGTAGGAAAAGTAAAAGGTTTGCCTCTTTGAAACCAAACTGCTAAAATGGCTAATGGGAGTCCTCCACCGGGTCCTGCTGAGGAAAACCCAGAGTCTATCTCAGACTCGAATCAAGTTTCCAATGTGGATGAATCTGTTGATAGCTTGGTTAAAAAGTTCCAGGATTCATTTTCAGATGTAAAGAAGCATAAGTTCTGGGAAACCCAGCCAGTTGGGCAATATAGGGAGATCGGGGATGGTAGTTTGCCAGAAGGACCTATTGAGCAGCCAACACCACTGTCCGAGGTCAAACAAGAGCCTTATAATCTTCCTGCCTCCTACGAGTGGATTACCTGTGACATGAACAATGATGAGACTTGCCTTGAAGTTTACAACTTGTTGAAAAACAATTACGTTGAGGATGATGAGAACATGTTCAGATTCAACTACTCTAACGAGTTTCTCGCGTGGGCTTTGCGCCCTCCTGGCTATTATGGCCACTGGCACATAGGTGTTCGAGTCAAGGCTTCAAAGAAACTGGTAGCGTTCATCAGTGGCATTCCAGCTAGGATCCGGGTCCGGGACAATGTTGTGAAGATGGCTGAAATCAACTTTTTGTGTGTCCATAAAAAGCTCAGGTCTAAAAGATTGGCCCCGGTTATGATCAAGGAAGTGACAAGGCGGGTCCACTTGGAGAACATCTGGCAAGCCGCTTATACTGCCGGTGTTGTTCTTCCAACCCCAGTAACCACTTGTCAGTACTGGCACCGGTCTCTGAACCCGAAGAAACTGATTGATGTCGGGTTTTCTAGATTAGGCCCAAGAATGACAATGAGCAGGACTATTAAACTCTACAAGCTACCAGATTCACCAGTTACCCCCGGTTTTAGGAAAATGGAGCTTCGTGATGTTCCAGCTGTTACTCGGTTGCTGAGAAGCTACTTGAGCCAGTACGTCGTTGCACCGGATTTTGATGAAGATGATGTGGAGCACTGGCTTCTTCCAAAGGAAAACGTCGTGGATGGATTTGTGGTTGAGAGCCCGATTACCCATGAAATTACCGACTTTTGCAGCTTTTACACTCTGCCATCAACTATCCTCGGCAACCAGAACTACTCCACCTTGAAAGCTGCTTACTCCTACTATAATGTTGCAACTAGGACTCCTTTACTCCAGCTGATGAACGACGCGCTCATAGTTGCTAAGCAGCTAGATTATGACGTCTTCAACGCGTTAGATGTGATGGAGAATGAATCTTTCCTGAAGGAGTTGAAGTATGGACCTGGTGATGGACAGCTTCACTATTATCTCTACAATTACCGTGTTCGAAATGCCTTGAGGCCATCAGAACTTGGATTGGTTCTTCTGTAGTTTCATGAAAGGTATGAAGGTGTTTAAATTTGGTGCACTGGCTTTTGGTTGCATTGTGCTGAGTTGCTGTATCGATTCATATGCCAATTTGTAGCTTTCTTGGGAGTTTTGCATCGTTTTGCTGTTTTGTTTAAACTCTCTACATTGATTTTGCTGGACATCAGTTTTCAATTGAGTTGATTCTGGTATATGATTTCTAATCTGTGATGCTGAATCTGTGTCATTCTATTGTCACTGCTGAACTAATATTTTGTCAGATTAATTTTGATGAAGCTGTATTTGGGAGAGGTTCATAGGCTATATTAGGGGTGTGGGGGGATTATACCATATGGTGGCATATGATCTAAGAGCATCAGCCACCATAGGCTTTATTTGGTAGGTAATATCACCCATTATACCATATGAAGAAGGCATATTCCCTTTTAGAATGTACAAAAATTTTAACACTCCCACCATAGTCTATAATGAATGTAAAAAGAAATAATTTAGCTTTGGGAAATGTAAAAAGTATACTTTATTTTATAAAAATTGCTTTCTAATGAGCAAAGTGTAGCAAAACCTTATAATCTTTAGAACATCTCCTACCAGAGGGTAAAAACCTAAAAAAAAACTAACCTACCAAAATGAGCATATTTTCTTCTAGATGCTTTTTTAGCCTATAATAAAAAAGGACACTCCCACCCAAAGGCGGAGCTACATGGTGCTCGGTGGGGGGTTGTAGCCCCCACTGGAATGTTTTTAAAAAAAATTATTTTTTAAAAAAAATATAGTAAAAAACTAAATTATTTGTTAAAAACTAGTTTATTTAGTCAGAAAAAAGCAGTTTAATTTTTTTATGTATATAAAATATATTAAAATGGTTTTTTATACTAAAAATACAAAATTTTATGAAAAAATACAAAATTTTCTATACAAAATATTTTTTATATACAAAAAATACAATTAGTAAACTATAGCAAGCCCAAAATATGCTTTTATTTATGTCGGAATGCATGAAATATAATCTCATTTGACATATTTCAAGATAAGTAAAAGTACAATTCCATCCAAAAGTACATTTCAAAATAAAGTAATAAACTAAAACAAAGAGTCTATTTGTATTAAGGATCACTCATTTCTTCAACCCATAGAAGATGAAGAATTGAGGTATGTATTAATGTATATTTGTGGATACGTAAGTTAAGATTCATCTATTTGGCACATATGAAATCAAAGTATATTAGCTTGTGAATAAGTTTGTAACTCAATGACATGGGATCTACAAAAGGGAGTTAAGGATCAACATTATCAAGGAGATTGACAAGCTATGAGCTTCTCACCCATAGAATGTCAATCTCTAATAACTTAACATAGAAGCTTGACATGCATAAGATTCTAGATACCCACAAGAACCACATTAGGTATAATTCTACAAAATGCTGGTCAACCAGAGTTTAAAGGTACATTACTAACAAACTGTTGGTTAACCAAATTGAGGTTCAATCAGCCGAGTTTGAACACCAAAAGACCCTGCACTGGTGGTGGGTTGGACAAGTTCTGCTACCTTTTGCCTGTCATTCAACACATTAAGTTATAGGCAATATAGCAAACACAGAATGATACTTCAAACTTTTGAACCAAGCAAATGAATTCACCTGATCTTGTTTTTCTTTTTGCAGAGCGATCACTTTTGTCATCCGCGTCATCTTTCTCTTCGTCACTCTCTTCTACTGAATCCGCCCGAATGATGTAGACCTAACAAAAGTCAGTCATTGGGATCAGTTATAGAATGCAAGATTCATATGAACAATCTAGTTGTAATGAAGATCTAAAGATTAGCAAAATGAAGTTTCATAGTTTATTACTACCTAAGAACAAGCATCAGGAATAACAGATTAATACTACATGATCCTCAAACACCAATAATCTACATATTGCTAGAATGCCGACTGAGCTCTCTACTTAACCCAACTTCAATTGCACTTAACCCAACTGTATTCGTTGCACTCAAGCCAAAATTGCCAACATATACGTATTTGCTCGCAAAGAAAGTGAAATACAACAAATTCAATCCCCAAGCCCCGACACAATGAAGTAGAAGTAATCAAAGCGATTATTGTTCAAGTCTTGGCCACCTAACCAAGCATGTCCATCACCGTTCTTAGTCAATTAGTAAACCAATTATCATGAATACCTTGAATACCGTTGGCTCGATTAACTGGAAGACTAATGCATCCCCATCAACCAGTTGGTGGTCAAGAGAGAAACCTCGCCAGCCGCCACTTAGCCCTCTCTTTGCAGCAAGGTACTTTGTTTCGGATTCGTTTCCGTCTTCATCCACCAGAATGATTGCTTCATCATGTGTTGGAAGGTGGGATAAGCAGAATTTGACAGGTAGACCCTAATTGAAACATGTATGATATTGAGAGCTCATAATTTCTTACAATAGTAAGTTTAAGGAGAAGCAGTAGAATCACTCACCAACCAAAAGCCTCCTGTGACATGTGATTGGAGCATTGGTTTGACAAAGCACGGATATTCAGAATCCAAACCTAATTCAAGGTCTTCAGCTTTTCGAATGGCTTCCATTCTGTCATCATCTGATGCATATTTTCGGTTCAGCAGATCCCTTATCTTGTATGTCCTGTAGCCATATTCACCCGAAAGATGGCATCTTGACATCAGTTCACCCAAAAAACCACAGAAATCGTGCATTCTATTATGTAAACCCTAACCTGATTGATCTCCCGAATGCATCCACAGTGGTCTACAATCAAAACAGCACATTCAAAATTGAGTCGATCAAATACAAGACGGAATTGATGAGAGTTAGAGATTACCTCTTTGTAGTTGGGCTGGGGCAAAACAGCGACGCGATTAGACCGGCGAATAGGTTCGATGGTTAACCTAGGTTTATGTTTCTTCATCTGTACATCATCGATTTTCTTCACTTAACAAGAGATTAAAAAAATGAAGACAAGTAGAGATTGAGAGAAACGAACAGGCGAAGGCTTGGGGGGAATTGATTTCTGAAGACAAGTAGAGAGCTTGAGGATGTTGAGCTCCTCCATCCTCCGCTTGTTCTCTTCAAGCCGCATCTTCCGGCATTCTTCGTAGGTTGACTTCACTGCCACCATTTTCGCCGATAGCTGTTCGCCGGCGAGGGGAATACAGAGAGGCGGGAGAAAAGACGAGTGCAAAAGGCGGAGAAGAGGGACTTTTGAAATTCGAAAGAGGAGAGGAGTTTTCGATGACTTTAATTTCTCATTTTTGTTTTATTTTATTTTTTCGGTAGAATTTCTCTTCTTCTTTTTTTGGTAGAAAGAATTTCTCATATTTTATTTTAACAACTATAAAAGTTGTCCCTCCATGTTTAATAAATGCTTCATTTTCTTAAAATAATTTCTACCAATATTAAATTGCAACAAATATATAAAAGTTTTTTCTAAAGAAAATTAAACAAATACTTACAATTGTCTATTCATTATTTAAGGGTTTCAAATTTCCTTATTTGAAAATAAAATAACATAATGAACAATACGTATCTCTTAGAAAGTAAATGAAACATATAATACATATATCGATTATTCACAAATTTATATGAATGAGAATCACATTAATCTAAAAATATAGATTAAAAAAATCTTATATTGACAATAGTTTAAGTATAAAAAGTGAAATTAATGCTTAGACTGTCAAATTAGTACGTAAAAAAATTCATGTATCTTAAAATTGTATGCACTAATTAAATAATCAAATAATTTATATATGTATATTTTTTAATATTTTGTTTTTATTTGTATACAATCAATTATAATATTTTATAATAAAATTAATTAATATTCTTAATCACATGTTATGCTATCAAAAGTTCGAAAATTTAAGAAAATAAACTTTGCTCCGTCCAACGGACGGGTCAACACTCTAGTTTTTATAATAGTTTTTTTGTTTTGTTTGAGAAAGGTATAAATATGATTGATAAACAAGCTTGGAACAATTGAGAAATCAAGAACATGATGATTAAATAAGATGGTGTAATATGAAATTGGACATAAATTGATGATGTCAGAAAGAATTCTATACTACCACGAACCAGCTTGGAAGAGGGTTGAAAAGGTGAACCATAAAATAAACTTTACACTCGAAGGAATAGGAGCACCAAACAAGAGAGGTTGGGTCAAACCTGTAAAAAAATTAAAGGCCAACAATAAGCTTAAACGAAGGGAGAAAAAAATCAATCCAGAACAAAGACTAAACAATAACAAAAGGGAAAGGCCCAAGCCCAAAACCAACAAAAAAACCACTAAGAGCATCTCCCATGGTAGGCTAAAGGCCAATTTTTTTTTAGCCTACCAAATTAGGGAATATACCCATTTGATACCATTTTAGCCTAAGCCTAAAAAATTCCACTCCCACCGTAGGCCAAATTTTCTAGGCTAAAATTAAAAAAATTTAATTCTAACGGCTAGTTTTACTCTTCCACTATGTATTTTCAGCTATTAACATATTCCAAAATAACGACTATTTTGAATTATTATTATTATTATATTTTATTTAAAAAATTATTATTATAATAATTGTGAATAACGACTATATTTCAAAAATTATTATTATTATAATAGTGAACAACGGCTATATTTCCACCATTTGGATTTGGAAGAAGTGGTGGAAATGGAGGACCTTCATATGTAGGAGGAAGTAATCAAAGTGGTCGATCAAAGAGGAATGATGGTTACGACGACAATGATGCTAATCTTTCGGAATATTAGTTTATGCTTATGTTAAATTTGGATTTATCTTATGTTGTTTTTTATGTTATTGCATTTCATTTTGTAGTACTCTTTTTTCCCAGCTTGAAATTTATTTTCAAGTATGGTTTTTAACGAGACTATTAATAAATTAGTTTATTTACGTACAAAATAATATTCTGTATTTATATATTAAATATTAGGCTCATACTTCATATAAAACGTTGTAACGAGACCATTAATATTATATAATTTTTATAATTAAAAAACATTTAAATAGTATGCTTTTATAATATTTTAATTAATTTGTACACATTAAATCAAAACCAAAAAAATAAAAAATGTGAGAGGGCCCACCATAAAACGGTGGGACCCACTCATTTAGCCTAGCAAACATGAAGGCCAAATTTGGCCCAAAAAACATGTAGGTCATTTTTTTTTAAAAGTGGGTATATACCCTAGGGTGGGGGAAGGTGCAAAGTCATATTTGGCTATTACACTACCATGGGAGATGCTCTAAGGCCTTGCTATAGTTCTAATATATAAGTACTTCTTTACAATAAGTATTGTTTTTTTGTCTTGAAATACGTGAAAATTAATTAATTTTTACGTATTTCAAGATTAAAAAGCAATGTTTATTGCCAAGAAGTGTTTATCTATTAGAGGTATATCAACTATCAAGGCCTAAAAGCACCAAAGAAGACACGGCTACCGTCGGCGAGCAACAAGCTACCAACCTCAACATCCAAAGAGGGTTAGAGCAAATGCCATGGTACCTTGTATTTGGAATGCTATATTTCAAACTTTTAGCATTTGCTCATGCTAGAGGACAAAAATACCTTATATGATATATTCCCCCTACCATACCCCATAATTGTATAAGGTATATATTAAAATATAAATAAAATGGCTTTAATTTGAAATCTATGCAACGACTATAATTTGAAATATATGCAACGGCTAGTTTCCAATGGCAATATTTTTTCGGGCTTTTCATAACGGCTATTTTTTCAACCCTCTATATAAGATGACCACCATCACCATTTTCACCACACCATATTCTTTAAACCCTCTAATTTTTTCTTTGTGAAAATCCCACCATGAATAATTCCCATATCTCATCATAATGTATAATATATGTTTTTTTATGCAACCTTAATTAATGTTTATGTATTAAATTAAAAATTAATCCGATTATATTCAACATTAGGCTCAAATTAACAAGGTTGTTATGATTTTTATAATGGTATAATTTGTATCATTAACAAAATTTATTAACATCCAATTAAAAGATAATTTGAAATTGGATCTAAATATAAAAAGGGTATAATAGGATTATATGAATACCTTATTTGTTAGTTGTATTTAAAAGGCATTGATGGAATTAAGAAAAAATGGAAGGGATATTGCATTCTCAATCCATATGGCATATTTGCCTTACTACTGTAGACAATTGCTAAATTTTTGTTGGGAATTTGTATTTTACCTTATGGTGGGAGGGAGAGATAGGGTATATTTAGAGTTTGGGGGAGTTATGGGATACCGTGGCAGATGGTCTTAGAATCGGAAAACATACGAGTCCGACATAGAGAAGCGGATGTAAATCGATGATCGTGCAAAGGTAAATAGCGCAAATTGTCGAAACTAGACGAAATAGAAAATACAACACAACATCAAGATATCAGATACCAAAACAAGTCATGCAACGGTATAAAAAAACGTTTTCGGTTGACCCAATAATTTTGAGTTGGATTTCAAACCAAAAAATATTGTGCTGGTTGGGTCGAGTCACCGGGTAGGGTCGAGTCTAGACAAGATTATGGGAAATAGACCCACCCAAATCAACCGACCCAAAAATACGGGCAAAAGCCCGTAAAAAATGGTTGATGTGTGAAATAGATTACAGGTCGAATGTGGATGGTTTTTTACAACCAGTTCGCCCACCCACCACCAATCACATATTTCATCTATTTACCACCCGTAATTTAACCTAATGTATAAATTATATATATTTTTTCACCTATTTTTAGGGCACGTCCATCGGTTATTTTTTTGAAAGATCATTGGGGCTCATGGGAAAATAATAAAATAGACAAATTTTGTTGGATCGATGTATTGAAGATCGAAATTCCATATGTGGAAATGTGGCAAAACAACCATGTCTTGCAATCACCATTTGCCATGTGGCACATAATCAATCAAAAGTCGGGATTTATTCATGACCATTGATTATAAATAACTTAAAATTTTATTTTGGACTAGTTTTAATTTTATAAAAATATATAATTATACTAAAATTTATGATTTTTTATCTATCTATAGAGAGATTTTGTATATATTTAAAACATTTTAAAATTTAATTTGTATTTTGGGTTGTTTTAGGGTAATAAAATACATATGTATATACTTGTTTACATTACCCATTGTTTTAGCTTTAAAAAATTACACCAAAATTCATTATTTTTGTTTATCCATCCATAGACGCTAGTTTTGTATATTTTTTATTCATTGCTGAATTAAATATGAATTTTTATATCCACTCATCGTTTTGCATCCAGCCATGGTTTTGGTTACTAATGGTTTTTATCTACCCATTATTTTATATCTAATCGATTTCTGTCCACCCATAGTTTTTGTGATGGTTTTGAATTCAATAAACCATAGTTTTTTTTGCTATTTATATGAGCATTACTCGTTCCCACAATTCACACATCTCTTCTAACTCTCTTTCAAGAAGTTCTTTCTCCAAAACCAATCTGAATGATCCAAATCGTCCACCACCACACTACTATAATTATCCAAATGCTCCAATACAAAACTCCTTTATTCATATCAATCCTCAACCATAATATTCATATGCTGATCTTGCATACCATCAACAACTCCTCCAACATTCTCTTGGCACTCCTTATGCTAATGCGGTACAAGCATCTCAAAACTTTGGGAACACCCAACCATCACCAAATCTCTAACTTCCCTCGGATTCTAACCTTGATCCTAACTCCTAACCTTTTGAAAACCCTTTGTATATCACCCAATCCAGCGATCGCGAAGCTCGTTCATGTGGATCTCTTGGCCGTGGAGGTCGTTCTCGTGCCAGAGATGAAAGAGAGGATGATTCTTCTAACAACAACGAAAGATCGAGAAATGTGGCATGGAGCCATGATGACGAAGAACTCTATGTGAGTGCTTGGTTGAATGTTAGTGAAGATCTAATCACGAACAACGAGCAAAAGTCGGAAGCTTTCTCGAAGCGATTTAAGTACTACTACAAGTCTACAATAGGGAGAAGTCTGAACTCCAAGTCCCTCAAGGCAAGAAATCATGTAAGTCTAAATGGGATAGAATCAACAAAAGTGTATGATTGTTTGTAAGTTTTGATGAAAAAGATAACAATTCGAAAGCTAGTGGTGTGTCGACCGAATATGTATTGAACGACGCTCACGACATGTACTATACGACACAAGGCCACAAATTCCCCATGAGCATTGTTAGAAACTTCTCCATCCCGTGCCAAGATGTTCATCCCGATGGATTAGGAAAGTTAATCAATCCACCACAAGCTCGAGAACCGGGAGCTCCAAGAGATCAAGGGCAAATGTCGAAGGTGATGCTTCCAACCCAGATTCGGAAATTCCAGCGAGTATGTTGAATGAAGGTCCTATTCAACACCTAATGGGCATGAAAATGGCTAAGAATGCAGTGTGAGGGAAAAGGGAAAGGATCCGCCTCGAGCTCTATCAATGTTGAAGTCTACGTGTATGGCGGAGGAGAATTTGGAAAGGGAGAAAAAGTATGCAGCTTATAGGATGGCTAAATTACAACTTAAGTAAAAGAAGCTTCAAGCCAATCAGATGAGGGAATATCAGACGTTGTGTACCACTCATGAGCTCGAAGCACTGAATCAAGCTAAGAAGAAAGACATTGGCCTTCCATAGTCTTTTATTTACGTTATAATCATAACCTTGTTTGAATGTTTCATGTTATCTGCTTTCTATTTCAACTTTTCATTGGTATGTTTTCGATTTTCAGTGTGTTTGATGTAGTGTGCATCCTTGTTTCCTTTGTTTCAATTAATGTAATGAGTTTGTTTTAAATTCCAATGCATTAAATTTGGTTAAGTTGAATCTTATCTTTTGCAAAAAGGAGTCATTTTCAATGCATTAAAGGTGGTCAAATTGAATGAGTGACATGCATGTAATCTACAGAATGACATGCATGCATTCCGCAAAGACTGATCACCTCAAATGAGTAATGGAAGAATGGAGAATGACATGCATGCAATTCGCATAGACGAGTCACCTCAAATAAGTAATGGAAGAGTGCAAAATGGCATGCATGTAATTTGCAAAGACTAGTCACCTCAAATAAGTAATGGAATAGTGGAGAATGACATGCATGCAATCCGCATAGACTAGTCGCCTCAAATAAGTAATGGAAAAGTGGAGAATGGTATGCATGCGATACGCAAAGACTAGTCACCTCAATAGGTGGTGGTAGAGTAACATGTGATGTGTGTAAGAGACTAGTCACCTCAAATAAATAATGGAGGATGACATGCATGTTGGCAGAGACTAGTCACCTCAACCATTTAAAATATGAAAACTATTTCGGTTTGTGTTCAACTAGCTCTGGGATATCTAAGTAAACTATTTCGGTTTGTGTTCAACTAGTCTCGTTTGGTTCATCATTATTGCTACTAGAATAGTCAGAGAGTGAGGAGATTGATAAGTTTTGTTTTGAAAAAGACATTTTTCACTTGTAAGAACAATTCTAGGTAAAAGCGCGTTGATGAAACGGGGGAATAGTCTATTCCCCCGTTCCGAATAGTTGGCTATTTCCCCCGCCCGGCCGCCCCCTCTTGTATCCGAACCACCACAATCCGGTTGCCCATCAGAATCACCATCGCCGCTCCTGTTTAAGGGCAAATTTGTCACGAGCTAAAATATTAGGCGCGCAAAGTAATCTTCGGCGGTGCGCCTAGACCTTCCTCTCAAATAATCATGGATAAAGTACGGCTGTATGATGTCAGAATTTGCGTAAGCCTGAAAGCTCAAACTCTGGTAGTAACGTGGTAGAAGAAGGAAATCTTCAAACGCTTGCCAAAATCCACGTCATAAGACAATGCCAAGACGCCTCTACATGCTTCCATAGATAAGCAACCTAAACAAATTTGCAAATGTTGAATTTAGGAATCGGAGTTTGATAGTGCTTTTATAAGAGAAATTCCTCGATCTGTCCTTTCCATTGCGTGCGAAGAACAATCTGACTGTCTTTTGGTTAGTACTTTTCCACTTTGTTGACAATTTGTGTTCATTATCTGTTGGGCGGATTCTCCAAAGTTGGGTGACTTTTACTGGAAGCATTTTTTGCAAGTTCAAATTGGAAAACCCTGAGGTTTGATGGTTAGTGGAATGCAATTTCAATGTCCAGATTTTGAAATCAGTTGAAAGTTATTGGTCATTGCTTGGGTTGGGTCTTTATTTTTACATCTGATAGAAAGGAATTGTCCTGTGTGCTCTTCTTGAGAAGAAGATGGGTGAGAATGACAATGTTCATTTGAATGGGGTGGTTACTTGTAGCATTGAACAGAAGCTTGATGAGCTTAGATGTCTTCTGGGTAAGGCAGAAGATGATCCATTGAGAATTGTCGGTGTTGGGGCGGGTGCTTGGGGTAGTGTATTTATTGCTATGCTTCAAGAGAGCTATGGGCATCTTAGAGAGAAAGTTCAGATCAGGATATGGAGAAGATCCGGTAGAGCGGTTGATCGTGCCACAGCTGAGCATCTATTTGAGGTGATCAATGGGAAGGAAGATGTGCTCAGGAGGCTGATCAGGCGTTGCGCGTACTTGAAGTATGTGGAAGGCAGACTCGGTGACCGTGTTCTGTATGCAGACGAGATTTTGAAGGATGGGTTTTGCTTGAATATGGTTGACACCCCATTCTCGCCCATGAAGGTGGTGACCAACTTGCAAGAGGCGGTTTGGGATGCTGATATTGTGGTGAATGGGTTGCCGTCGACTGAGACTTCTGAGGTTTTTAAGGAGATTAGTCGGTATTGGAAGGAGAGAATCACGATGCCTGTGATAATTTCTCTGGCTAAGGGTATAGAAGCTGAGTTGGATCCTGTGCCTCGTATTATCACTCCAACTCAGATGATTCATCGAGCTAGTAAGACTTTATATTACTCTCTTGCATACTCTTAATGTGATTCATTATATTTTGCTTCTACTTTTGGAGTTGCTTGTCTCATGGTTTTTGGTTTTGAAATTGGTTAATACATTACTTTGTATCATGATAATTTCACGACTCATGAGTTTGCTCTTCCTGAGCTAGGACTCGTGGCTCAACATTTTCTATCACTGAATTAATTCACCATCAATCAGCTAAGATGGAGATTGTATTCATCTTTCCCTGGATGATAAATAAAGGGAAATGTATAAAAATATATATTTTAGGCCTAATCAAAACTACACCATTTTTCTGTATCCGTGGGATTGCATATGATAAGATTATATAGACAGCTTGTGTGCCACTATATACCAGTTTGAACGACTGACCAGAACCTATGGATGAGGTCTTTTGATAAATGGCTTCAATAAAGTTTTGTACTGAATGTATAATGCTTCCTTTTTGGGGTGGATTGTGTTGATGTTTGAGGTTTAATACAATCTGATTTCCTTGCTATGTATACTTCTACCAATAGTAAAAATAAAAATAGACTTGTGCCATTGTGCGATTATGCCTAGTCAGGTCTAATTCTTTGAGGCTTGTAGTAATTATTGACCACTCTTGTTCAGTTGTGCAGTTATTGACCTCTCTTGTTTAAAAATGTAGTAATTGTATGGCTCACAATTTGGAGCTTGGTATTAGCATCCGAATCCTTCAGTTCTACACAGCTTTGAGTATAAGATAGTCTTTCAATAAACCAGCTGCATACACTCTATAGTTTTTTTTTCTTCTACGTACGTGTGCTTATATCCCAGATAAATTAAGCTTTATGGCATCAAAACTCTGCTTTCAATAGAATTTTTAAGCATTGATCTTGCAATTTCCTATACAGCTGGAGTACCTAAGGAGAATATTCTTTATCTTGGTGGACCAAACATTGCATCAGAGATTTATAACAAGGAGTATGCAAATGCTCGAATATGTGGGTCCGAAAAGTGGAGGAAGCCTCTTGCAAAGTTTCTAAGACAACCCCATTTTATAGTTTGGGATAATGGCGATCTTGTCACACATGAAGTTATGGGCGGATTGAAGAATGTCTATGCAATTGGGGCTGGTATGTATAAATTTTGTGGTGTGCAGTTTGTGATTGAATATGTGTTCGTGTTCATGTTCATTGATTGACTTTTACAGGTATGGTGGCTGCCCTGACCAAGGAAAGTGCTACTAGCAAAGCTGTATATTTTGCACATTGTACTTCAGAGATGATATTTATTACACATCTATTGGCTGAAGAACCAGAAAAGTTGTCCGGGCCTTTACTTGCTGATACGTATGTGACCTTGCTGAAAGGTCGTAATGCATGGTATGGACAGATGTTGGCCAAGGGTGATTTGAGCCTGGACATGGGTGATAGCATCAAGGGAAAGGGAATGATCCAGGTGTGATGTTAAATTGATACTGTAATAAGTAAATTTTACTTTTCAACTGTTGATCGAATTATTGAATAATAAATATTGATGATTGCACAATGTTTGAAAAAAATTGGCTTTCTCCCCAGCCTTCTGAACATTGTGTTGGATTTGACATGCTTACTGTTTTAAAGCTTATATTGTTGTTTTTAATAGGGTTTGGTTGATAAATCACTCTTCTGAACTTTCTTTCAATATTTGAACAAGCAAAATATGGTCAACTATCTCTGTTAATAATTCTTTATTCCTTGTACCATTTTAGGGAGTGTCTGCAGTAAAAGCTTTCTATGAGCTTCTTAGTCAATCAACCTTGAGTGTCATACATCCTGAAGTCAAAAAGCCGGTGGCTCCTTCAGAGCTCTGCCCCATATTACAAACACTTTACAAGATACTTATAACAAGGTAGATACACTCCATCTTTATCATCATCCAGTTTTTTCCTCATCTGAGTTGGTATGAGCATCCTCATTAAATGACCTTTGCATCTATCAGGGAATTCTCATCACAGGGCATTCTTCAAGCATTGAGAGACGAAACTATGAATGATCCTCGAGAACTAATTGAGATAGCACAGACTCATGTGTTCTACATACCCTCACTTCTTGGGGAACACCAATGATTTGATCATCAATCTCAAATCCTGAAGTTGTTCTGATTTTTCAGGAACTTAGTGTTCTTATCTGTATTACTTTTTGTATGGAAAGTTTAGGATGTCACGATTCTTGTATTCAGTTGTCCTTTTCAGCGTTATCTTTTGGTTCTTTTTTGCATCTGTTCATTGCAAGCTGTGAAAGTGAGGGTTATCTTCTGAGTGTAAAACATTTGAAGGAATGAATGTAGTTTGTGCTGATATAATGGATGAGTTGTTAAATTTTTTTTTCTGTTGTTGTTGATTGTAATTGGAGTGAAATAAGCATTGAGGCTTTGTTATAGTTGCATATAACTTTAATGTTTTTCATTCCGTAGTGTCTGTGATTATGACCTTAAAATTTCATATCAATGTTCAATGTCTGTAACAATCCTAACAGCTAGGTTTTGTCACTTGCTAATGCAAACTTTCTTACATTCTTCTAATATAAGCAAAGTAAATTTTACTTGCAGAGTCATTTGCCTTGTAAAATTCTTGAGAACCATATTGGTTTATTTGAATATGGCATGTTCACAGATGTGGAAGGGTTTCATGCAGAATTGAGGTTTCTTGTGGTAGGTTGTTATGACATCTGGTTCATTTGTTTATAATCTAATTTTCTATTGAGATTTTTTACATTTGTATGCAAATAGTTCTTGCACTTTCAGTTCAGTTCTAAAGGCTGTAGACAAGCTCAAGGGATATAGGCAGATTATTGTAGCATCCTCTGATACAAGAACATAATGAAGTTTTCTCTCCACAACACACACCTGCACTTTTTCTTTTTCCTGAAAGACAAAATGATGCATACATCTTACAATCTTTTACTATTTGTCTTTGACTAGAAACAAGCAAGCATCTGGGTTAGAGATGTGTTATGTACTAAGCTAAGTGAAGAGCTGCAAATGAAGAGCCAAGGTATGACCTCTGAGCAACGTGAAGCTTTCAAAATCTTTAGTATCTTTAAAACCAATTTTTTGTGAGGTATCAAGACTTATACTTGCTGAGATTAGTAGTAAATACTTTTACATGAGAAATGAAAAGAATGAAGAACTGTTATCAGAACCTGGTAAGAGAAGACACTGTTACAAATTCACCTATTGAAGCTAGAGACTGAAGGAAACACAGCAGATCAAGTCACTTTTAAATTTTATATACAGCTACTGCATCTGGGTTGATGATTCTTCTGTTTCTGTTTTGATCAATGCATGCAATGTTGATCTGGGCTCGTCGGCAACCTTTTTCTGCCCCTGTTTTACATTACAAAAATCAGAATCAGGAAAATAGGTTCATACACTAAACCAATCATGGTACCAGATTATCCTTGAATAAATTTTCTTACATTATTCCTGGTAAGATTCATAGAAGCAAGGAACTTGCTTAAGGTTACCCCTTTCGTGTTGGAGCTCTGAATCTCTATCTCTGTAGTGAAAAGAGCAGAAACAGGCCGATGATCTGAGAATTTACTGTCGCCACAAACATAGGATAACTGGTCTATTCCTTTCCCATACCACATAATCCTGTCACACCTGTAGTGTATATATACATATATTAATCAAAAAATTGAAAAAAAAAACTCCATTTTTTCTGTAAGGGTTTAAAAAGTAAATGTTGTATACCAGGCTGGAGTTCTGTGTTTATCTCCTGATCTTGTTGGAAGATTGCCCGAATACTTGTTGCTAGTTGATAGGTAATACTTGTATGTAGGAGCAAATTCTATGTTTCCTTCTCTCCATCCTTGGAATACTCCCTTCTCTTCTTGTTCCTTCTTCAGCTGATCAAACTTGTGTAGCTCTTTGAATTTTCTCCTCCTTATAAGCTCTCTTGCTAAACTGTCTTCCAAATTAAGCCTATAGTTGAGATCTCCAAACCAGAATATCCGGCTGTTCACAACATTTTTAACAACATCCAGTTGAGGATAACCATTGGAATAGAAGAATTCAGATAAGACAACGATATAGTTTTATGCGACATATTTGTTGAACATCTTAATGAACCAAAATTTTGAAGCAAAGGCTTGAAGAGGACTATAAAAGTAAAACTTGATGATCCTATAGCATTCACAAAATTTCAGCTGCAAATTTCGGTGAGATATACTGGGTAATGTTTGTTTGTCTTTGTAATATCAGTTTCAAGATTCTTGCTTTACTCTTCCTTGAGTTGGTTTCATCATCTTTAATTTTTGTGTTGGTTTTCAGAGAAAATGGTGGAGCAAGATCAGGAAAACTTACTCATGCCCAAGAATGTTGAGAGGAAGAGGAGCATGATTCTCCTGAGGAAACCGCGAAAAATTTGTTCTCTTGAAAATCTCAACCACTTGTTGATTCCTTCTGCCTTCATCCCCTTTCTTCTCACCAGATGCCAAGTGAGCAGTTATAAAGCAAAAACTCGTCCCTTCAATCGACATACTAACTGCAACCGAGCCTTTATTACCCAAATAACCCATTATTCCACAAGCCACAGAACACACCTTCACATTAGACACATTATACTTCCTCAACAACTCCCTCCTCATCCAAATGGTTATAAACACACCAACCATTTTCTTGCTAGCCATCAACTTAAACGAGCTATTTCCACTTGAATCCCCATGGTGAGTTTTCGCCCTCTCTCTCATAGGAGTCGTGCTTCGGTTAATCTTTTTCCCTGATTTTGGAGCTTTCACATACTCATATTCATCACTTGTTGCTGGATTTGAGGTGGGCGTCAACCAAACGCAGCCTTCTTTGTTGTTGAGCGTCTTTCCAATGAGTAAGTTCCATTTTGCTGTCTCGCTGTTGTCTTCTAGTACTCCGATCACCGTCCTCGTGTTCAATGGCACAACCTCTTGAAACCTGCATTTTTACAAACTCATGAAACAACACTAAAAATTCTTACAAATTGTAAAAATTATTGTCAACTATCAATTACCCAAGAACATAAATGTCAACTGCACTTTTCAGGTTCAGCCACTCTTCCAAATCACCAGCCAAGCTACGCGCTGGTGTTCGTCCTGCCACATTCCACGTCCCCACAAAGATCCTGAATCAACAAAAAAACAAAAGATTCTTATTCTTTCTTGATATGAATTCTAAAATTGCAGTTGTTGATCATTTAGTCCCTATATCAATTTTGGTGCATTCTAACTAAATTAAGTTATTATTGTCACATAGCTGAATTTCAGTTTTTCTTGGGTCTATCGGCCGTACCCACTTTCCCTTGGGCAGGGGTACCCCCATCTCGACCCCCCAGGTTCCGTTGTAGCGGAGCCTCACTGGGTCAATGATGATGATGATGATGATGCAGTTTTTGGATCATTTATGAATTATGATCAATACCTTAACTCATGAGTGAGGGTGTTGTTTTGTATCTTTGTAGATGTGGAGGAAACGCTGGTGAAAGAATGATCCAAGTAACGGTAACAATCGTCGCCCTCATCTACAACATCATCATGTATTAGTAATCAATCATGAGCTTTGAAGAACAAATCATGTTACACAACAACAACAACAACAGAAAAAGATTCCTGACCTGAAAAATCACTCGAGTAAGAAGCATCCGCCTTCTTCGACAAACTTTTCATCCAATTTTGTGATCTTCCAGATTCCGTTCTCTGAATCCCGCTCCCCATTTCTTGACAAGAAGTTGCAGGCCATGCAACAATCAAAAGGTAATTTCTTTCTTATTCTTCTTGTTCTATCTTTGCACTTGACCTGGCAATGTAGTTCAGCTTCTCTAATCAAAATGACAGTTGTTAATCACCAAATTCCAATCATTACTGAGCTAATTGCTCAATGGGTCAAAGTCCTAATTCAGTTTAAGGAAAAGGGTATGTGAAAATGCAGGAGACTACAAGGAATCACGTTTGGTGCAAGATTATTGAGATATGGTAAGCATCAATAAAATATGAATAATTTGAACTTATTACCTGCACAATTTGCAATCCAATGTTGAGTTGGTGCTACTCACGTAGCTTTTGGTATCTTGTACAAGTCAAATAATGTGTATATAATTGCAAATCGTGCGCCTAACAATCTTGCAAAAAATGCACTCCAACTAGACAGAGTTTGACTTGATAAAAATAGTGCAAAGTTTGCTGATTTCATTTGACTGAGAAACTGATCATATGGGAAAATGTAGGATTAGCTCTTTTATTGTGATGGACTATGAATGAATGTTACTTGACATAAATGTTAGATCCTTTTGAGTTTGGTCCCTAAGTTAGGATTAAATGCTCATCAGCCGACAGGACGGGGAGTAGCCCCACCTAGAATGAGACCAAGAAAAGGCTAGTTGAAGATTGGTGGTACAACGGTTAAAACGTCACAATTTTGATAGGGTTGTGCAAAATTGGACCGGAGTGTAAGCCTGAATCGTAAATTTTACGGTCCGATCCACTACTTTGGGGATTTATGAGTTACGGTCCGAACCAGGACCATATTTTTATGGTCAGGACCAGGGACGGACCTGCTCCAGCCCGCCCTAAAAAAATAAAAAATAGTAAAAATAGGGTAAATTTAATAATAATAAAAATTAAAAAAAGGTAAATTTAGTGTTAAATTAGTTAAATTAAGGTAATTTAGCTCACTCAAAAAAATTTAGTGTCAATTAGCGCACCCTAATATTAAATCCTGCGTACCGTTGGACCGTAATATATACATATTTTTGGAAATTTTATGAAGTCTTTCTAATTCAATACTTGTCATTTTACTTAAAGAACTCTAGTTTTTATAGTCCAAAATTTGGTTGTATTGTAAGTGGAGCTTTTTTAGTATAAAAATACTAAGAGTTTATAATAAAAAAAAGTGTTCCACATGAGGTGCCTTAGTGGTAGGGCAGGGAGATGTTAGGAGATCTCAGGTTCGATCCTTGTCTTCGCCTCTTCACTTGGATAAAAAACTAAGTCTCACCATTCCTCCTTTCATTGAGTCGAGCCGATTTACCTGGTTCGTGTGCTCTGCCGGCTAGTTCACGAGTCCAGAGTTTACCACAAAAGGTCAAAAAAGGTAAACTCCATTTGACTGGGCCATATTAAGACCGGACCATTAAACTTTGATCCGGTCCACAGTTTAATATCAATAGAATCTTGAACCCCTTTCAAACTCGTGTCATATTGAGGTAATGTTGAAGAAAAAATTGCAAAATCTGATCCTATTTATCGTAATCAACTAGTTAATATGCTGATTAACTGAATTATGAAACATGGAAAAAAAAATCATTGACTTATCAAATTATCTATCTTGCAGTGAAAAAGATTCAACTCATTGTTACAAAATTGTTCAAACTGCTTTTCTTAGGACAACAATATCTAATCTAATAAAGTAAGATTGAATCAATAATGGATGGTAACAAAGATAAATGGGCTAGAGGCTTGGAAATCTGAAACTAATGGAAAAACATTCTCATTCTAATCAAGTGAGGGAATGAATGAGTATTTGTGCAGATAACCATCAACTTCACGATCAATAAATGGGAAAATGATAGAGCTTAACTATCACATGCCTTAATTATGTTCCAACTTATGCAAGTTGGATAACAACAAATTCATGCTATTTGAGGGGACCTTGGATATATAAAGACTGAATTGAATTGTAGATGCGTTATTTAGAAGAATGCATCAATTGGTTTGGACTAATTTTTTTGATGTTTATTGAATGTCTTGGCGTTTTTCGTTGATGGGTTATGTTGTTGTTTTTGTACTATTTTGATATATATTTTGTATTTTTTTTTATATTGGAAAGGCTTAAGGAAGCCAAACCAACAAGATGTTTAAGGCATTCTTGTTGATGAGATCACGAAAAACTGAATCATTAATAATTAGGATTCGGCACGAATTCGGTAGAGTTACTTCATGTATAGAGTTACTATTACTCTAATAGAAATTAATAAACCCTAAAAAATTAAAAAAAAAATTAAATCTAAACCATTAATTAACATTTTAATGGGTAGATTTCACCACTCTACCCATTAAGTTAAATTACAACCCTGCTGGAGCACAATCTAGCGTACTTTGAAATTTTGATGCATGTTTTTCTTAATTTGGTTATTCTAACCTATGTCGCAAAGGTTAGAATCCTTTTTTTTTTTGATAGAAAAGGTTAAATTCCTTAAAATGAAAAGATTTTAATAATTTTTATTATTTAGGGTGATTTTTTATTTTTTATATATTTTTTTAGGGTTGTAGTTTTCAAAACAAAAATGCTTAACCGGTTAACCCCTTTAAAACTATTTTTAATTTTCTCCAATGGGTCAATTATTATTTATTTTGTCTCAAAAATTTAATTTAAAAAAAAAAATCAAAAGCCCAAATATCTATTGTAGCCCTAAAAGTGGTCCAGCTGAGGTCCGACCAATTAAGAATTTTTGCACATGAAGGCCCATACGTATATTTGGTTAGGTCTACTTTCCCTTTCACGTATCAATCAATTTCTTCCCAACCTTCCAATTATTCAAGGAATTGGGGCATCCAATTATAGTTTAATGCAATGCTCAAACTATTTATAGGGCTTAGACTAGGTGAGAATGATTGTCTAAGTATAAAATGAAAATTAAAAGTTGTGATTATCCCTTCTCAAAATGAGAAATTTGGCATATGATATTTTAGGTGTAGGTGCACATCTATTACAAAAGTTATACACATTTAGGTCATCAAAGTTTAGACCCATTTAATTTAAGCAAGAAATAATGTACTCCAAATTAAAAACGTACACATAAAGTTTAAAAATCATGTACATTTTCAATAACATTTTCTAGTACAAAAGCAATACACATTTAAACTAATGTTTATGCACATTTGTGCCTTAAAAAAGTTATGCTCACACAAATATATCTTCATGTGGTCTCGTTTGGTTCAATAAGGGAAGTTAAATTTCCCGAAATTTGGTTATTTTCTAAGAATTGAATGATCATGGGAAGTGTGAAATTTTATTTGGTTCAAGATTATTTAATTTTGTATTGATATGGGGAATATGAATTTTTCATTTAAAATCGTAGGAAGTAGTAGAACTTACATACCTATGCAAGGTAAGTCCAATTCCTATGATTTGTGAGAATTGTAAATTCCCGGGAAATAAATCTCCACAACTCTAATGTCAACCAAACACAGGAAATAAGACGACTTTGTGGGAAAGTTCTACTTCCTAAGAAGTTAAACGTGAACCAAACGAGGGCTAAAAAAAGGATATATGCACAATGATACAAAAGAGATGCACATTTAGGTCAATTTGTATGCATGCATAGGTAAAAAATTATGAATTTTCAAAAGTCATTCACATAAAATTTAAAAATCATGTATATTTTAATAAAAAAAAGAGATACATTAGTACAAAATAGATGCATATTTATATCAATATTTATACTTATATACTAAGGGGAAATTGCACTTAACTAACCTTTATTTTACATTTGTTGCAATTAACCACCCTTTATATATTTTTTCTACATTCAACCACCCTTTATTTGTAAATTTGTGCATTTAACTTTGACAAAAAATGTTATTTTTTCCATTAAATAAAGTAAATTGTATTTTTCCCTTCTTTTTAAATTTTATTTACAAAAAAAGAAAAAAAGAAAAACCACCCATGGTCTTTGCATCGAGGAATTCCTTGTCACGGGTGGGTTGCGAAGCGCCAGGCGACAAGCTTTCTTCCTGAAAAGACGATGAAGAGTCATAATCTGACTCCTCAAACGAGCGCATAACAACTCCCACTTTGTGGTCCTTCTTCGCTTTGGAGGGAGGAAAGGGATTGTTATGGAGGAAATTAGGTGGTTTGAGAGAATGAGCCAACGCTAAAATCGGCGTGTTGAAACTTAAGTGTCAATTGTGGTTTTTGTAAATAAGATTAAAAAGAAAGGGAAAAAATTTGATTTATTTTGATTTAACGGAGAAAATAACGTTTTTTTCTTCAAAATGGGTGGTTAAATGCACATACTTATAAATAAAGGGTGGTTAAATGTAGAAAAAAAAATATAAAAGGTGGTTAATTGCAACAAGTGTAAAATAAAAGGTGGTTAAATTTAATTTTTCCTATATGCAAAATTCAATGCACAATATCCAATGTAGCTCCCATGCAAGTAAAAAAAATGCACATACTTACAAATAAAGGGTGGTTAAATGTAGAAAAAAATATAAAAGGTGGTTAATTGCAACAAGTGTAAAATAAAAGGTGGTTAAATTTAATTTTCCCTATATGCAAAATTCAATGCACAATATCCAATGTAGCTCCCATGCAAGTAAAAAAAAAGAGTTTTTGAATAAATTTTAACAGTGCTGTTTTTTTTTTTGAATGAAAAGAGTGATTCATTCATTAATAAGAAGTTTGTTAATTACAAAAAATTACTTCTAGGCATTCCTAGAGTTACATAGGTTCATTTAGCCCAAGTCTAAAGAACCCTTTCCTCGAATCTTTATTATGTTTCCTCCATCTAGCCTTGATGCTATTCCTAATGTGGTTGATTGCAATCTTAGAACATTCCTCCACTCCAAAAAATTCATGCTAGAAAATTCTTTTGTTCCTAGCATTCCAAATAAAATAAGCCACTGCACTATAACATGCAATCCATAAGTTGAAGGTGAAGCTGCGCTTCTTAGCCATGTTGCTCAGAGTTGCTACCCACTCTTCAATTGAGTAGTGCCTACGTCCTATTTTAGCCCATGTCAGCACATTATCCAGCACTTCCTTGGAGTATTTGCACTTGAACCAGATGTGCTCCCATGATTCTTGGCAATTGTCATTGCAAAGTTCACAAGCATCTTCCTGCAGTAGACCCATCATTCGCAACCTTTGTTTCGTCATCATTCCCTTGCTGATAATCATCCATGTGGTGAAGGAAATTCTAAGGGTATTGATTCTGCCCCAGATCCATTTACACCACTCAACATTGGGTCCTTTATGTCTCATGTTGTCATAAACTTTTTTCCAGTCAAATCTGCCTCTATTACTCAATATGATCGCATGATTGTCTTTCCTCTCTAGAGTCTCTGTTATCTCTTCTCTAACAATGATCAAACCTCTCCATAGTGCACTTGAGGTTGTCTTTAATTCTGCTTCCCAAAAGGACTCACCTCTAAGAATAATAGAGTTTACCCAATTCTTCCAAATGGACTCTGCATCTCCCAGCAGGTCATAAATCATCTCTGAGAAGCTTGCCTTATTCCATGACAGAATCTCCTTAAACCCGACTCCTCCTTCTTCCTTCGGCTTGCACAATGCTTTCCAAGCTATGGGAGCTTTTCTTCCTTCACTAGTGCTAGACCATAGGAAATTTCTAAGGACTTTCACTATCTGTTTTATCACGCTTTTGGGGAGCAGGAAAATTTTGCACCAATAATTCAGTATTCCATACAACACTGCCCTTATGACTTCTTGTCTCCCTGCATAGGATAAGTTTCTTGCAGCCCAAGCGTTTACCTTAGCAGTTATCTTAGAGATGAGAGGCCTGTAATCCCTGCTTTCTGCTCTTGTACTACAAAGAGGGACACCTAAATATGTTACTGGCAACTCCCCACGTTCCACACACATCAAAGCAGCTAGCTCCCTAGCTTCTTGTTCTCCTAAGCCAGCACAGAAGATCTTGGATTTTCCAAGGCTAATATTCAACCCAGACATTTCACAAAATTTATCCAACACCACTTTCATTGTTTGCAAGGAAGAGTAATCGCCATGAGCAAAGAGAAAAAGATCATCAACAAAACAAATATTGGTGATGCCCAATCTAGCACAGTTGGGATGATGCTTGAAATTCATGTCTCTACTCATTTCCCTCAACATTCTGGTCAAATATTCCATGATGAGCACAAAAAGATAAGGTGAAAGTGGGTCACCTTGTCGTATACCTCTTTCACTCTTGAAATAGCCATGCAATTCTCCACCAAAATTGACTATATAGGAGCAATTGGTTACTCCCTCTCTGATCCAATTAACCATGGTGGGGTGGAATTCGTATCCTTCCAAGATTTGGAATAATAAGTCCCAGTTGACACTATCATATGCCTTCTTCAAATCTATTTTGACAGTGCATCTTGGACTTATGTATTTTCTGGCGTAGCTCTTGACAATATCTTGACAGACAGCTATGTTATGCTTGATGCTCCTCCCTTTTATAAAAACAGTGCTGTTTTTTTATTCTGAAATGTGCATATAATTTTTGTTCTATGTGCATCGTTCCTATTTTGCACTGGAGTGCTTGTTTCTGCATAATCTATTTCCATTGTAAAATTCCTATCACCTTTTGGGCTTGGAGAGGTGGTGTAAGGGTTCAGCCTAATTTCAGTTTGGGCTTGACATAAAATTTTGGCCCATATATACAGGCGAATGAATAGCGGGTTTGGACTGGGTTAATGGATCGAGCCTTTGATAATTGAAAAAATATTCATGCTTCATTTGTTTGCTTATCAGGAAGAGATCAAAGAACCTCTAGTAAGGCAATTAATACTCAAACTTAAAAGTTTTTTTTTGAAAGAAAGATGGATTATTATTAAATAGGTAATGCTCGTTTCTCGACTCGGGGCATAATGAAACACAACAGTTCCATATCTATTGAGATGTCTAGAATTAGCCAAGAAATAGTTGAAAATAGAAACAATTTGTCAAGCCTAGCCAGTCTAACTGATAGCTGATGACATCCATGATCATTAGGTCGCGAATTCGAATCCTCTTTCCCGTTGTAATGACCTAAATGTCTCCTATAGACCATGTTAACAGGGCATGCATTCATTTGAATGTCATTTTATTAGGTGAAGGTGGGTGGCATAACATCAACATGTTAATAACATAAAGGAATCAAGAGTTAAAGATAATTTGCAATTTAATTAATGCTCATCAAAATTAAAAAAAAAACTTTTGTTAGGGTTGTGCAAGGGTCAGTTCAAACCGAAATTTTAAGCCGAACCGAACCAAAACTGGTCTTATTCAGTTCGGTTTTCGGTTTAGGAAAATACCGAAATTTAGTTTCGGTTCGATTTTGGTTAAATTTCGGTTCGGTTTGAATTTTCCAAAGAATAACCTCTATTAATCTAAAACTGACAAAAACCGAAACCGAACCAATTCGGTTTGGTTTTCGATTCACCTTAAATGAAATTTTGGTTTTCGGTTCGTTTCGGTTTTGAGACGATGCTTATCCCATTGTCTACAACACTTAAAACAAAACAAAAAAGCTTCTCAAATCAAATATTTTTGTTTTGATACTTTGAAGCTGGCTCCAACTCTACAACACAAACTCCTCCATTCCACAACTCAAAGTCTAAATCTAACCACCAACAAATTTATTACAACAAAAAACAAACAAATCAATTAACAAGCCCAACTCTATGAGAAGCAAACCTACCATGACTACTCTTAACACTATCAGAAACCAATTGTTTCTTGAACATAGCAATGAAAGCCTCCGCTCTCCGATTCAACTCCTCCTTCGACATTTCTCCATACCCGTCGATCTCACCACCATTAACAACCTCCTCAACACCTCCATACTCCTCTTCAACTCCCATTTTCTCATCATAGTACTCATCAATTGAGCATTCATCATGAAGAAGACACATTTTATTCTTCTTGCTTGTAAACGAAACGATAATCGCGAGGAAGAGGAGGTTGATAGCGAGGAAACGCCATTGATCGAGGAGGGAGACGAGCAAAGCTCGCCTAAATAGAAGCATTATCATAACAATGGCGGCCGATCCTGCCATGGATGCAAACATTAATCCTTCAAATTGGTGATGATGATGGTGATTAGGGTTTTGTTCTATTTTCTTGGTGGCCATTTTTGAAGGTGAATGTGGGTTATTTTGGATCAAAATTTGGAATTTATAATGTGGGTATTGGGTAAAAGGGAATATTTGAAAATGGGTAAGTTTTATTTTTTGGAAAAAAAGTTTGAATTATTGTGTTTGAGATGAAGCAAGCAAAGGCGTGACAGAGGTGATGTAATTTATAAAGAAAAGTGTGTTTGGAAAGGGCAGGGAGGTGTAATTATGGACTGTCCAACCACACTTTTTGTCTTCTTCTTGTCTGGTTGGGGACAGCAAAAGGACAAACACACACTACAGTTCAGTTATCATCGTCTGTTATTTCAAAATTTTAAATTTCTTTTAGGCTTTGGCTTTGGGAGTATTAGTAGTATTAGTACAAGGACATATCAGAGTGTACTTTGCATATGAATTGTTCATTAAATTTTGGGTTCTAAAGTTTAAAAACTTATGGTTATGGTACTTCACATTTGGGTTCATTTAAGGCATGCTTTGCTGGCTAGATGATCGACATTTTAATAATAAATAGAAATAGAAGAGGTTTGTGCGTTCAACCACCCGCTAAATGATCGACATTTTAAGATACTATCTGTTAAACTATTATTTATTTTCACACCCATTAAATGTAATTTTGTTGTGGAGAACCACCCAATCGTCTACTCCGTCAGATTTCTCGTTAATCGCTTAACAAAAAGAGGGGTTGCAACTTGCATGTGCTTACAAAAGACAATTAGAAATGAATAAAAGCTTGAGTAGAGTTACTAAAATTGTAATCCTTATAATTTATAAATGAATAAATGAAATTAACTTATAGTAATGTATCTTTTTCATAAATCTTGATCTCTTCTTACGAGGTTTTTTTTTATTGCTACAGTAATAAATCTTGGATGTGTAGCCTTGGGCTACTAAACCGGAATCTTTAGGTTATCGGGTTTAATGATTTGTCCAATATTCTACGGAGTACTATAGTATCGATATTGATACATTTCATTGTAGAATGGGTGAGCGTGCAACTCTAAAAGCCAAGTTTTTTTACTGATTAATTAATTTAGTACGATTAGTATTAGGGTGTTCAATGTATTATGATCGTGAGGATTGTGAATGTGATTATTAAACGTGAATCTCAAGGATTGGACTGGTTAATTCACTGTATCAACTAGTCTAATGATAATCAAGATACCGACCGTGTTTACCCATGGAGTTTGTGAACAAATCATCATTATCATTAATTATTAGATTCTAACTTATCCATTTATAACACTGCTTACGGAGTGTGTTGTTGTAGCAAATATTATTTGTTCCATATCTTACGCTTTGTAATGTCTGGATCGGAAATATGAGTCGTTTTAACTTTAATTACACTTTTTAAGAAAATCATTATTTACATTTAAAATAGCATACTTTTTCTCAATTTTATTTCTAAGTATTTATTTACCAACCCTTTTAACTAATAAGTGAAAACTTGTAGTCAATGAAAACAAATTCCAATAACACTTTTCACATCTCACTCATTATATTTACCTAGAAAACCTAAAACGACATATAAAGTTGATCAAATTTTAAGTTCTAAAACGCCTTATATTTCCGATCGGAGGGAGTAATTTTTTTTTGAGTAGGAAAGAATCAGGCTGACTTGAGTTGAGGTCAACCTATCACATCCTTGTGGATGAGGACACGAAGACTTTGTAATGTCCTAATGACATAAGTTAAGAATACTATAAGTACACTATTCTTGATAAAAAAAACCCTTAAAAATACATAAATCTATATAACAATAAAAAATTCTCAATTAATAAGATATAGGACAACATTGGCTATTTTACTACATAAAAAAGTGTGGCAAGAAGCATTAAGTGAACAATCGGAATAATCCTTTGTTCCATAGTCCCGAGACTATTTACAACCAACCAATTAATTTAGTGGAAAAAAAATAATAAACACCTTGGAATTTATGATTATTTTTTTCAAAATTACCCTTAAAATTTTTCTTAATAAAGTTTTGCGTCTCTTTCAATAAGAATCATATTTGGAAATTAATATGAAAATTTTAAATTCTACGAGTTTTTTTAATCATAACTATAACCTAAAGCGGAGGTTAAAAAAATTATTAAACGACACATGTCACTTTTAGATTGGACCACACCACCCTTTTTTAAAACTAATCTTTAACAAAACAACCATTAATTTTAAAAAATAATCTTTTATTTTTGGATATGATAAATAGAAAGATTATAGGATAGAAAATCCCATTATTAAACAATCTTTTATTTTTGGATATGATGATATGATAGATAGGAAGATCATTAGATATTTTTTATGCTATCATACAAATACTAAAATATTTATTTTATTTTGAGTTAGAATCGCTTTTTTAAAACCAATCTGATTGGTTGAAATTTAATTGGTTTTTTTATTAAAATAGAATTTTGATAAAAAAAGATATAAATTTACATTATGTCTTACAAGATCGACACTAATCTATCTATTTATGTAAAATTTCTTTTAAAAATTGAATTTTGATTTAAAAAAGATAGAAATTTATAGTATCTTTTAAAAGATCGCCTATCTATTTATGTAAAATTTCTTTTAAAAATGAATTATGATTAAAAAATTGATAAAAACTTTGATTAAATCAAATTTTGGTAAAATATTTATTTAAAAATATAATTTTTATAAAAAATGATATGAATCTAAATTGCTCTTATAATTAAATGAATATTTACATTATCTTTACCTTTTATATATTTATGGAAAATATTTTATTAAAATAGAATTTAAAAAAAGATAGAAATTACATTATGTCTTACAAGATTGACAGTTAAATTATTAAATTAAAATTTGAAAAAAATAATTAACGCTTACATTTTCTCATAAGAGATAGACAATTCATAATACAAAAAATCCATTTAATATATTAGTTTTGACTCTGTATTTTTTTAACAAAAAATGCATAGTACAAAAATTTCTACTTTTAGCCATTTATTTATATTTAATAAAACCCGTACAAGGTACGGGCTCTTACACTAGTTAATTCCTAAATCCAAAGTATAGGAATATCTTTTCATATACAGTTTCTTATATTTTCTTAGGGCTTGTAGTAGTTATTCTTTTCTTTTTTTTGGTTAAAAGAGAGATAATAACTATATAAAAAATTATTTTAAAGGCTAAAACGTCATATAATATTGATCAAAGGGAGTAGTGTTTTATATTTTTGGCAATGCTGCCTCATCAAGTTAAAATTTTAGAGTTTAAGGTGGTTTTAGATGCTTTTCTCCCCTTTCAAATAACTATAGATGTACTTTTTATAGAAATAATAATGGAGTAGTAATAAGTTAATATTTATTGAGAAAATAGCCATAACCTTGGGAGGTATTGTATTATTATTTTTGAATAATAGAAAGAAGCACGCCTGCTGACTGCTGTGGTGCACCTTAAATCATCAAACTCCCAACACTTGCAATTATGCAAACCTGCTCCCCTACTATGTGCCTCAGGCCACTTTACAATATTCCCTTCTAGAAAGAATCTTACAAATGATGCTTAAGTCTTAGGAAGACTTTGGTGAGTAATGAGAACATGTGTGTACACTTGGTCTAGTACATAAAATTATTTGGCTTATCACATATGTGTACATGGACGGACATGTATGTTTTACGTGGCTGCTGAAGATCCGTCATTCCGGTGGAGGCAACATCATCAGTCCTTTTTTAACCTATTTGTTCGTCAATCCGTCATGACCTGAATGCTAAAGGCGCTGCTCTTTAGCCCCTCACTATCCCCACTACCTTTTTTTCGTTCTAGTTCCTTTTTTCGTCAGTTGTACTTTTTTGGTGTTGTTGTTTGTTTATGTTTGCTCTAGTCGTTTTTCGACTGCCGCTTTAATCGGCCTCTCGGTTGTATCGGGCCTGTCCGGTAAATCGAATTCTTTCCTACTAAATAAATGCATGTTTTTCGTTTATTGGCTTACCGGGCTTCATAATAGTATCAGAGTCAATACTTGTATATTGGACTTATCATATATGTGTGTGTATGGACCGACACATCCTTGTTTCCAGACTGGCTACTGATCTTCATCAAAAATTCAGTAGCTGGCCTGGAAACAAAAGTATCAGTCATATGGGTGTTGATGCGAATTTTTATATTGAGTGTTTGATAGAATTTTGAAATAAATTTAGGATTTTCATACTCTAATTCCCGCCACCATCCCACTACTAAGACCTGACCAACTTCCAATCGGCCCGTCCACAAATTAGGGTGGATATAGACAAAATTTTGTTGTATAAGCATAAACAAGTTTCATATTGGCTTTTCACCGGCGAGTCACAAAATGCCCTTAGTTATGCTTGTTGGAGCGAATTGGATGATCGGGCCGACAAAGTAAATGATATGTGAAAGTGGTTTGCATTCGTCTAATCACATTTATAACTTTTTAGTCGGATGTCGAATCAGATCATATAATATATCAAATCAAAGCTATCGATGAGAGGAAAATATATGCTAAGAAAATTTTTGCATTGGAGAGCCAAGGCCCTTCTAGCCTCAAATAGTTCTGCCTTTGAGTATAGAGGTCCAACCCATTAACCAAGTCTAAATGCACTATTTATTTGTGTCCATGGGCCAAAACTTTGTATCAAGCTCGGCCTGAATGTGTTTTTGTATAGATTTACCACTACCACCGGACCACCATCGCCAAGTTCTCACTTTTCTTTGCTATTTCTCATGTTCCATTCTCTCCTTTTTTTCATGAAATAATGGATTTAATATTATTGAGTCCAATTTATCTTTGTGTTTGTGAAAATATGATAAGTTTACTCCAATTCATTTCCAAACGTCATCTTTAACCCTCCATCGTGTCACCAGTTCAAATCTGATTCCTAGCTTATGGTTTCGTAACTGTGAAAGACTGTGGGTCATAACAGGGGATTGTGTATACGTAAGTCCAACACACAAGTCCAGTGGGGTTCCATCCTAAAACCAATTGGCAATAGGAGGAGTAATTCAAGGGTATATATGTAGGCTAATTTAACTCTCAACTTCTGATGTGGGAAGATGATTCTCAACACGCCCCCGCAAGTGCAACTGGCCTAGCCCAGTTGACACTTGGACAAAGAGACGGGTCTAACATCTCAATCTCTTTATAGCCAGTCCGGTGACAGTGACAATGACGGGTGGTGGTATCTCAGTCTCTTTTTAACCAACTCAACCCAAATAACGGACGTGTAGCTCAATTGCTAAACCCAAGCCCAGACAAGCCAGGAAACGGGTCCAGAACCAGACCGTGTGCTATGATACCATGTGAAAGTCTGTGGGTCATAACAGGGGGTCATGCATACGTAAGCCCAACACACAAGCCCAGTGGGGTTCTATCCTAAAACCAATTGGCAATAGAAGAAGTAACCCAAGGGTATATATGTAGGCTAATTTAACTCTTAACTTCCATTGTGTGAAGAAGATTCTCAACAATAATGTTTCTAAGAGTTATAATCTTGATAATGCAAAAATATAAGGTTAATTATAAGGGTGTTTCTAAAATCACCCCATAGTCTACATCTACATCTACACTTCTACACTATTATAAAAGCGTGGGAAGCAAACGGATGCGATTGCTTTATTTTAGAAAGAACAGTAACTTCTTACATTAACTAGTGTAACAGTACTCCGATGGCTTATAAGGAAAAGATGTGTTATTCAAGTCAACAAGTACTCTTTATTTTCAGCGCTTTCAATAAGGATAAAGAAGTTTGAAGTTAAGCGTGCATGGGCGGCGAGAGTACTACTGAGTGTGTTGACACGAGCTAATGCTTCTAAGGCTTCAAGCCTTACAATAATGTGGTTATAATCGAGATTCATGCGTTGAGCCACCTAGTGCCTAGACGATCAAAACGGTTGCCTAAACGGCTACAGACAGACGACTAGACGATTAGACAGGTTGGGACTTTCTAGGGCCTAGGCGGGCTGAGAATGACTTCCAACGCCTAGGCGAGATCTAAACGGACCAAGACATGATTTTTATAACACTAATCTTAAACAAACCAAACAAAATGACAATTTCCAACATACTCCGATTTCATCTCAAGTTCCAAACGAGCCAAAGCAAATCCATCACACAAAAGCAAAACAAAACAACATTACAAACACACTTTCGTCCTCAATTTAAAAAAAACATAAACTTAGTAATCTAAGAACTCATTCAAAGAAAGAAGATCAAGCTGCAACTCGCTATCCCGGTCCAGAATCCCCTTCACAAACGACGACGTCTCTTTAACCCCACCACCACTGCTCGACTCACTCTCAAAATTACACCACTCGCCCTTCACTTCTCCGTTATTCGCATCAACTGCCCCGCCAAAACCCTCATACTTCAATTCTGCCCTTCCCACTTGACCAGCACTCACAACAGGCTGAGCAAGGGCATTGATCATGGAAGACGAAGAAGACGAGCACGACGAAGCAGGAGAGATCTCGTCGACATGGACAGACGTAGAGTCTGGCTGGGGTCCGTTCCAGCTCGCCCTAAAAAATAGTAAATTTAATAAAAAAAATAGTAAAAAATAAGGTCAATTTTGTAGTACAACAACAACAACATTTATCCAGTGGAACTTCCCTTACGGGAAATCTGGGGGGTCAAGATGGGGTACCCCTAGCTTAAAGCAACGAGGGAGCAGCCAATAGACCCGAAAAGACCACAGACCACATAAGACCCATAAAAGCACATAACAAAAACGTGGTAACCAAAAGGCAAAGAAGAGGCAAAACAAAACCGAGGCGAAAAAAAACGAAACAAAAACATGAAACCAAAACAAAAGCGCCGAAGCCTCAAGGCCCCCGTGGACCCGTCCGTTCAGGTGCCTACTTGTCCGCTCGTCAAAGAGGCTAGGTAAATTAAAATAATTCAACCAGCCTATAAAAATTTGATGAAAATTAACCTACCCTGTTTTTAATTCCTGGGTCCGTTCCTGCTCGTCAAAGAGACTGCTGGGATACACGGCCTGAATCTCGATCAACTGATCTTGGAATTGGTTGAACATGGGCATGATCATAGGAGGAGGGATGATTGGGTGTGGCTGAGCCTGGGGTGCATGGGATGGGGTGGCGACGACTCGGGCCGTTGATCGGGTTTGTTGTGTGAGGGAGCTAACGTTGTTGTAGTCTGAGAAGATTTGGGAGAAGGGTTTGTGGGTAATGGGGTCTATTCCCATTTTCATGAGCTTCTTCTTGAGCTTTGTGTTCCAATAGTTCTTGACGTCGTTGTCTGTTCTTCCTGGAAGTTGCTTTGCAATTAAGGACCACCTAAGAACACCAAACTCACATGACAAAGGGATTAACAAAGGGAAATGAATGATGTGTGGTGTAAGATCATTTGTAGTAAGCAATGTTTCATGGTAATGAAGATAGTAATATATAGAATGTAAACATAGAAACTTAAATGGCCAAAATGCCAATTTGGTATTTCAAGGAGCTGTTCGAACATGACTAAAAAAAATTGTGGTCATTTGAACTAGGGTGGCTCAACGGGTCGACCCAACCCAATACGTAACCCGGTTTGGTTGACCCATTGACCCGTAATAAAAAATTAAGTTGACCCATAATCCGTTTACAAGTTATGGGTTTTATGGGTCGATACTCGTTTGCCCTACTTAAACAAAAGAAAATAATTGACTTATTTACAAGTAGTTCATCATGTTTACTACCAAAAATGTCTACTTACAAATTTTCACTATACTAAAAAAATTTAGTCCCAAAAATATTGACCAATGAATTGACCTATAAATTACGGACGGATCAGCTTATGGGTCATTGGGTTATTTGAATAACCCTAATTTGAACATTAAATAGCTAGGTCAAAAACGGTTATTTGAGTCTTAAACATGTAAGAAGTAGTCATTTGAGTCCAATTTTTACAAAAAATATGGTTTTGAGTGATCTAAGCTTGGTTCTGGTATTTTAAAATGACCAAGCAAGTTACTTTGCTTATGAGTTATGTCATGTATAAAATAACATAGGCATAAATTTGTGTTTCATTCCAGTGTGACATAATTTATTTATGAATTTTCATACTACATGTAGAAAAAATTACTAAAAGTAGGCTTTTAGGGCATGGTGTTTAGCAGATGATGATCTCATATAAGGTCAAAACATTTATCATGAACACAAATCAAACAAAAACAGTTCTTTCTATCAGATCAAAGAATAGGAAAAACTGAAGAGATCTAGAAAGAAATTTAAGAACAAAAACCTGCTTCCTATTGCCTTGTGGAGCTCAATAATGAGGTCCTCTTCTTGAGGAGAAAAGCCTTCATGCTTAAGATCAGGCCTCAAGTAATTAGTCCACCTTAGCCTACAACTCTTTCCACATCTATTAAGACCTAAAAAAACAAACACAAATCAAATCAATTCATACTTTTCACACAAGTTATACAAGAAAGTAAGGTACATACCAAACGAAGAAAGAACCGAAAAAAATAACTAACCCGCTTTCTTAGGGACCAAAGTCCAGTTTCCGGTCCCATGGTTCGCGACATAAGCGAGTATCTTGGCATCTTCCTCGGCAGTCCAAAGTCCTCTCTTCACATTTGCCTTGTCACAGCATGGCGGTCTCCCCATTTCAACAAGAGCTCGAAAAAAAGGTCGTTAGGGAAACCGAGAGATCAATGGGAGTTGATGTAATATAGTGATGCAAAGTGTAGAAGAGATATGTGTGTGTGTTGAAGGATGTATTACAATATAAACAAAGGCAAAGGCAAGAAAAGCATGCTAGGAATCTGAAAATAACCATTGCATGACTCTATTTCATCATGTAATCAAAATAGAAAAACCGTTATGAAATGGAATCAAGCTACATTTGCATTTTTTTGCATATCATCCATATAGAATGAGACCCATAATGGACCCTTCATTTAGCTTTAAAAAAACCCCTAAAAATGTAACACATGAAAAAAAGAATTTGATCATATATATGTAATGGAGATAACAACTTTTTGTTCATGTACATAAAAGTATAACCAATGTATGTCCACTCTTTGATTAGCACACTTTGCAACTTTGCCTACAAAAGCCCTTCATATCTTTCTCTCCTATCATATATGAAGGGTTGTTCTCACACTCTCCATCCTTAGCCCACTTAGGGCAGTTCGGGTTTTGATCGATGCATCCTTCGTCTGTCGGAAAATACGAGTTATAATCGAAGGATCGGACATGAATCCATTTGGTTGCGGACCACTTCTCGCCCTTGATCACAGGGCAGCTCCCATGGAGGCTTGCTTCGTCTGTTGTCGCGTTTGGATGGAGGCTGAAGAACAACAATGCGTCCCCCTTCGACGGTTTCACTACAAATGATGTCATCCAAAGAAAGAACATGTGAAGTGTAGTACATTAGGAGGTCATATACATGGCATTGTCTAAAGAAATCATTGTATAAGGATGTGGTGTCTTATAATTTTTCAATTACTAAAGTGGTTGGTAAGTATACCCATATGGTAAGAAGTGAAACTAGTACCCTAGATAAATTATGAGGCCAAATTAAGAAAGTCAAGGATGAAAGGAAAGTGATTTGATGCCCAAACAAGCTTGATCCATCGAGAGAGTAAAAAAATCGACTAAAAAGATAAAATGGCATGAAAGAACATTCAATTTTCAAAACTTGTCTTATCTGGAAACAAAAGTAGAATAGTGTTTTCAACTTCTATTTAGTGTAAGAAATTTAGAAACTCATTTCTAGTGTGAAATTCATGTAACTATAGGTTTCTTCTTGTCATTCTGTTTTGTGTCGAAAACTCGGAAAATCAATTCTAGTTTAAAATTATGGTAACTATAGATTTCCTCTTGTTCGTGTTGTTTTTGTTTTTCATTTTTGTTTTCGTGTAAGAGAGAAAAAAAACAGCAGAAATAAGCGCAATCATAGTATAAAGACGATTTTTACCCGCATAGCCCATCTTAGCACACTCGGACCAACTACTGTCCATGGGTTGAGCATCATCCTATACAAAGAGGAATGTCATTAATCTCAAAGCATGAGTATATGAAGAGTTATAATACCTTGAGAGGCCATTTACCTCGGCATAAGGAAAGACGGTTTCACCGCCCTTTTCGACATTAGACAAGTACATAAGAACAGTAGCAAATCGATGCCCGCCTACTTTTAGGTTGATCTTGTCATTAAAAAAGTCGAAATGTGGCGCGTACTTCTGACCAAGCTCGTATCGAAGGACTTGAATAGCTTCTCCATTTTCTAGACAAAGTACGCGAAAATGGTGAATAAGATTCATATTCTTGAATGGTAATGCAATTTACTTAAATCATAATAATGAAACACACATAGTTATAAGTACTTGATCATAGAACAAGATGGAATTGATCAATATTCCAAATTACCTATAGGAAGAAATGTCCAAGCTGCAATTCTTTGCTCAATTCTAGACACAATCTCATCCTTCAAGAGGTAAATGTAATAAGATTGTAAGCCTTGTGCCTTGTGGTTTATTGACACTTGATATAAAGACATGATGAGCAACATTCTAACCACAAATTGCTAAAAAAACATCCTCATTGGTAGAAATATTGTTGTAAAGCTCAAAATTCTAGAAGCGGGCATAAATTTTAGTAGAGTGTCGTTGTGGTGTCCGACAGATAGAGTCATGTGATAGAAAATTAACAAGTTGTAACTACATCATTCTTTTGATAGCAATAGATTCAAAATCTTTTTTTAACTTAGTTTTGATTTTTTTAGACAAAACCAAAATAACATATTCTTTTTTTTTTATAATTGAAATAAGCCTAAAATAATATTCTTTTCACATATTCCCAGGGGAAAAAAAGGTCAAAACTAAATATAGTAGAAGCCTAGAAAGTAACTAACTAAACCGAGCTATGCTAATTCGCTGAGTCACTAGACGGAAGCAGGGGTGGTGCCCCTGCTTCCGTCTAAAAGTAACCGAAAAACAAAATGTTGTAAAAACTCGAAAAAGTAACCGACTAAACCGAGCTATGCTGATCCGTCGACTCGCTAGATGACAAAAAAAAACATCCTAGGAATTCATTAACAAATACTAAACAAAAACCTGTTCTCTCTCAAGAAACATGCCAGAACTGGTCCGAATATCGCTGGGCACACTCTCCCCGGTATCATCATCAGTCACCATTGATCTCTTTAGCTTATCATTTGCCTAACAAAATCGATTAATCAATCAAAATCACAATTCATTCTCTCAATTCAATTCAATACAATCACTAACTAACCAGGTTGATCAAGTGATCACACTCATATTCCTCCAGAAAACCCTTGTACAGAAAAGCCCTGCAATTTACCAAAAATTTCAAATTCCGCCCACTAAATTTCGCATTTGCACAAATATACCCCGCGAGAGAGGATCGAAGAACCTGGGACTCCACGAGAGCTGAGTAACGCGCGTAGGATCGAAGCCGAGAGAGAAAGAAGTAGTGGTCAACATGCAGAGGGAGAGAAAGATTGGAACTTGGAACTCCATGGGAGAAGATGAAGATGGGTGAGGAAAGAGTTTAGAGAGGAATGAATATTTGGGGCTTTAAATGTAAATATGAGAGTGTAATTATTTTGCTACATTTGGTTGATTCGGTGGCATGGAGGGAGAATGCATTTGGTTAATTCAGAGCAAGAGCAAGTGAGCAACCCATAAAAAGAAAGTTTTGTATATACGATAAGCTTCCATATGTAGAAAGATTTTCGAGATAAGCTTCCATTTATGTGGAAACCTCAAAATAAAAGAGAAAGATTTATTTATATGCAAATTCTAATAAAAAAAGCATCGTAAGTAGGGTTGTAAATGAATCGAGCCATTTGTGAGCGACTCAATATATTGCTCGCTTAAGTCTTGTTTGTGTTCGGCAGTTCGACTTGATTTGTAAACAAGCCGAGCTTGAGTACAATTTTAATGTTCGAACTTCGAAAGATAAATGAGCCGAGCTTGAATACAAGAAAACTATCTCATTTGTTCATATACACTTGGTTATATGTTTATAAGCAAGCTCATCATACATTCATGAACAAGTTCTATATGTATATTATGTGTATGGTATATAATATTTATATAGTTTAAGTAAAACTATATATGTAGTCTAATTTTTAGTTTCATTTGTTTGTATAAATCATCAAGTAAACAAGAACAAACTAGACAAGTGACTCGCGAGCTGAGCTCAGGCTCGATGAGTCTTTAAATAAAACGAGTTCAAATAAGATTTTGAGCTCGAACTGAGTTTGCGCTCACCTATTATTAACCCATCTAAACTTGAGTAATTCAAAGCTCGGCTCGGCTCAATTACATACCCGGTCTACTCATAACTCACAAATTTCGGATTAGGGCTCCGTTCGGCAACACTTATATGGATACTTATAAGTACCCAATCACTTATATGGAAAAAATAAGCTTCGTTTTATGTGTTCGGCAAAATTTGCTTATTTGAAATAAGTTATTTATATCCGATACTTATCTGCTGAAAAAATAATCAGCACCTCCTAACCTTATGTCAAATAAGCTAACTTATCTACCAAAATATAAGTAAGCGGGACCCATGTGATTTCCAATTAAATTAATTTTTTTATTTTTTTTACCCTTCATTAATCTATTTTTAGCAATTTTACACATCTTGCTTAAAATATCAGCAATTCAATTTACCGAACACATTCCAGATTATTTGGAAAATAAAAAACTTATATAAGTATCTCATATCAGCATCCACGATCAACATCAACAACCATAAGTATCAGCATCAACATCAACATCAGCATCAACACCGATAAGTACCGATTTATCGAAACGGAGCCTAGGTCATGTTATTCGTTCAAAGACAGTTCTTTCAGATAATCATCACTTAAATTGAACTCCATATTCTTTTTATTCTTAAGTGGACTAATTTATTTTGCACTATACTAATTAACGTGACTTTGTTCCTATGTGACTAGACTTGAACAAGTCCGAGTTGGCCCGCTCAGCCCGCCCACAAATAAGGACGGACTTGGACAAGTAAAATATATACAAAATTGTAAGGGCTTGCCCCAATCTGCTACATGCCTGGGTCCAAGGGCCAAAATTTCTATGGCAAGTGATTTAAGATATGCTAAAGTCTTACATGTTATAACAACATCTCAAGATCATTCTCAGTAAAACTCATCTTTATTTCAATGGGAAAGTGGCAGTGACATAAATCTCTTGTACTTATTTTTTGCCTTAGAAAAATGAATTCTTTTGTGGGTCTCTTTGTTGACTACACACCAATTAAGAGGTCCAAGACCAACAAGTTGACAGCAGAAATTTTGCAGAATGAAAACACAGATTTTTTGACTCAGTTTTTAAACCACTTCACTTGTAGTTGCAACTTGCAAACTAGGTGGGTTCTTAGGGCTCGTTTGGTATTGATATCTAAGGTATGAGATATCGGATATCGGTATCGGTATGGATATCAAGATATGGGTATGAGTAATATTTAGATATCGGATATGCATTTGGATACGAATATGGTGATATCTTTGATATACTAATTTCCTGGGTATATGAAAATAACACTCTAATATCACTCTGATATCCTTCTGATATCAACTGATATCGATATACTCATATACCAAACAACAAATATCATTTTGATATCGATATCAAGATATACCAAACACCAGATATGAGTATCAGACATATCCATACCCATCTCTAATATCTTGAATTCTTGATATGGATACCAAACCCTTAATGATTCAGTAATAGGTAATCATAGTCAAATGACAATACTGGTGTTAGCTGCTCAATTTGAGTATCAGGGTTGTTTTTTATATTTAAAAAACCATCCTGAAAACAAAAATGTGAAAAGCAAAAGCAAATCTCAACATTCTGGTGAGCAGTCAATAATTGAAGCCAAGTGCACACAGTTGGTGGGTTCAGAAAAAAAAGAGTAAGAATTGAACTGTATTATCAGCAAAGGGTAAGAAAAAAGCATGTGAAAATGCTATAACAGAAGAATAATAAAAGCATGTTCATCTTCAATGTAGACTATTCAATGGAAGCTAACCCCAATTCTCATATCAAAAAACCAAAAGCAAAGTTAAAAGCTGAAAGTATCCAAGAGCAAAGATTACCTTTGAAAGGGACACCAGATTTTGCTCTTTGTTCTGTACAAACCATGGTTAAGTAAAATTATACCTTTTTCTTCGTTCTTTGTCGTTTGATGGCAACAGAGTTCATACGAATAATTCTCCGTGAGCTCAGATTCATATCAACATCAGCAGCAGGGTGAGATTAGGACGGATCAAGAAGAAAGATTATATGGAAGAACCAAAAAAGCAAATTCTCTCAGGACATCAGCTTTGCTGATTAACTGATGCAATCATCTTCAAGATCAGCTATGCTTTACACAGATTAACACAAGCATGGAATTTGGGTGTCAATGTGCAAATTTTTGCTGATCAAACCTATTGAAGAACTTGTAAGAAGCAAATCCAGCATTCCTTAAAGTATCAAGTAGATTAATCAGTATGCATATACAGAGCAACAACAATATTCAGTAAAAATCACTAGAAAACAACAATAACAGAATCTTCAGCTTGAAAAGGCCATCACTTTACTTTTTCTAAGGTGTTTTGAAGCCAAGAAAAAGAAGTTGGGGTCCACTAAAATCAAAGACCATGCATAGGGGAAAGCTAAATGACCATATTGAAAATGTAGTTGAGACTTGAGACCCACCAGTATAGGGCCACGCTTTGGTATATCCATTGTGCATAGATGATTGATGACTTCCAACAACTGGGAAATAATAATAAAAAAAGACAAATCACAGAAAAAAGGTTAGCATCTTTTATTCTGCCTTTTTCAAGTCCTCAGCCCTCAGGCATGGACTCACCTTATGTACATTGCCTTGGAAAGAAAAATAATCCAATTAAAAAAAACAAAACAAAAAAAACAACAAGAAGGGTTTGTTTTGTTGGAGAACTAACATTACATTCATGCACTAATACACAAAACTGCACTGTGATCCTAACTGACTAAGACTAATTAAACTACTAGAATAATAAATCAGAAAAATTCAAAATCTAAGTAAGCCCCAGATGACCTATCAGAGTCACTTGCTACTGGCTTGGCATTCGAAGCCAATGGTGATTTTGAAGTCTGGTGAAAGAAGTTGAGGTCAATTGGCTTAGGAATCTCGGGAGGAAGAGTACTTCGAATTAGTGCCCAATTGCAATCTGCAAAGAAAGGGTGTTGTTTAATCTCTGTGGCACCTTTCTTGAATCCTAATCTCTTCTGTGGATCCTTTGCAAGCAAACCTCTAATCAAATCCTTTGCAGCAAAGCTTATAGACGATCCGTCTGTGAATTTCAGGGACTGACTAACAACATTGAACAATGTATCTCGGTTCCCATTACCTTTGAACGGTGTCTTTCCATGGAGTAATTCATACAAGAAAATACCAAATGTCCACCAATCAACAGCACTTCCATGGCCATCGCCTCTTATTATTTCAGGAGCTAAGTATTCATGTGTTCCGACAAAAGACATGGATCTTGCAGTGGTTGGCTCTGCGACAAGAACCGGGAGTGAGTCTAAATTATGCGCATAAGATCTTTTTTCTCTCCTTGACTTGGCTGATTTCGAATTGAAAATCCGGGGTTTGAAGCAAGAAGGCTGTAAACAAGAAGGTTGTGCACAAACGGGCAATTTACAAGCCGGATTGATGCACGGCGGTTCAATACAGTAGGAAGAGTTTGCACATGATGGCTGAGCACTGGATTTGATTAGGGTTGGATTCACAAAGCATTGCAATGATAAGTCGAAATCAGAGAGCATAATGTGGCCGTCTTCTCGAACCAAAACATTCTCAGGCTTCAAGTCTCTGTACACTACACCCATCATATGTAGATATTCAAGAGCAAGTAGCACCTCAGATGCATAAAACCTAAAGTAGGAGGAAGTTTTCATTAGAAGATTCATCATAATCACTATTGCCAACCACAAAAGATCTCATCTTTACTAACATAAACAAGCTCTAAATCACCAATTACCAACAAAAGTTCTGAATTGACCAACAGAATGAATCTTGGAAGCAAATTCAAGCAGATAACAAAGAAAAATTGACCATGTTTCCAATTCAAGCCCTTCAGATTATGCATCAATACAAAATTTGTTAAACCCAATATCTGCATTGTACTCAAATTGATCAAAACAAGTTCTAAATCACCAATTACCAACAAAAGATCTAAATTGACCAACACAATGAATCTTGAAAGCAAATTCAAGCCCTTCAGATTATACATCAAGTTTCAAGACAAAATTTGTTAAACCCAATATCTGCATTACACTAAAATTGATCAAAACAACCCAAAACCTAAAAACAGATTGAAGGAAGAAGAGGATTGACAAGATCAATCAAACCCACCTTGCAGCTTGCTCAGAAAAGTGCTTTCCAGGCTGACGCTGACGAAGAATATGAAGATCTCCGCCATTACAGAACTCCATCAACAAACAAGAGAACTTATCAGTCTCAAAATGCGAATAAAGAGTAGGAAGAAAAGGATGATCCAACAAACCCAGAATCTCCCTCTCAGTTTGAGCCCTCATAAGCTTCTTCCTCCCAGCCAACATCCCTTTATCCATCACCTTCATAGCAAACAAGCACCCCATCGTTCTAAGCTCAGCCAAATACACACTCCCAATATCCCCAAACCCCAATTTCTTCAAAAGCCTAAAATGCCCCAACCCCAAATCCCCATCTTTCGCCTTCACACACTGAATCGCCTCCCACCTAATGTCGTTCCCCTTATGAGGCTTACTCCCATTGGAGCTCGAGAACCCGCTCTCATTGCTCGCATCCACACTGTCACTATAATAGCTAGCGGAGCTCAAGCTGTTCTTCTCACTCTCCCCCCTCGTAACCGCCGCATTTCCTCCGCTGAGCTTCGTGATCACGCTGCTCCCCGAAGTGCTCACGCTGGACTTCTTCAAGGTGAGATCTTGGAAAGCGGTGGATATGGAAGAAGACTCGGAGCATTGTTTGGTTGGTGGGTTGCTCATGGCTAAAACGAGAGTGAGCTCAGAAGTTGTGAAAAGGGGGAATCTTTGAAGTCTTCTTGCTTGCCTCTAACGTGTTCGATTAAATGCCTGAATGAAAAAGAAAAGACCTTTTTTAAAACCTTTTGTGGGTTTTAAAAATGGTGGCCTGTTGCCGAAGCCGAGGTGGTCAAAGAGGGGGCCTGGCTGGGGGAAGAAGAGGTTGGACAAGAAGCTCACATTTGCATTGCATTGCATTTCACAAAGCATTCAAATTTGAAAATTTTGTTTTTACAGTGTTGTTGTGTGCCCAATGAGGGGGTGTATAATAGAATACATTATTGGTGTGAATATAAAAATGTGGTTGGGGGGTAGGCATTCAAAGATTGGAATAGTTTACAATGCCCCATGAGGGAGTAAAATAGTAATAAAGGTTGGAGCTTGAAACAAAACAAAAACAAAGGGGGGAGGGAGGAAGAGAGAGCGGGAGAGCTGAAGATGGCAGAGTCCTTTTGGGAATAACGAGTAAGAGATGGGTCAGATGAAAATGTTTTCATATGTGAATTTTTTAATGTTTTAGTTGTGGGAAGAAAATGGAGAAGGGAAGAAGATAATTATGAGGAAAACGCCTGTGACAGTGAGGGTGACCAAATTGGTCAAGTAAAGGGCAAGGAATAAGAGGTTGGTGGGTTGAGGTTTTGAGTGTTTGACTGGTATGTGCGATCTCACATGACCTGATCCAGTCTTGCCCTAATATTGATTTAGACCTAATTATTCTCATTTAGTTTCAAAATGAAAGTATTTAAGGTAAAAGCCTTAACTCGATAAGTTTACAATTCTTGTTTTGTGTCTTCGTACATTTCCTTTGAAATAGTACCCGAGGTCATCGTTTTGAATCTCTTTTTTTTTTTTTTTTGATTAGGAAAGGAATTAGGGGGGTCACTAACAAACTAGTGACCGCCCTAGAGCATCCTGACGGATGAGGGCACAAAGTCCCAAGTCAACTGCGAGTGGAACGGAAGATACGCGACGGAAGGAGCCAGCAATGTAGTCAGCCACATAGTTGCCCTCACGGTAGATATGGGCAATACTCCAGTCCTGGAACTGAGCCAACAAACAATGGATGTCCGCACGTAACACTTCAATCTCCCACGGACAGCGCCAGTTTGTCCTTTCCTCTTTAAAATTAGTTAGTAATCAATTTGCATATCTTTTTTTTAGGTCGAAACCAATTTGCATCTCTAGTAAATGCTCTAGGCGAGCTCAAATAGTACTTGTAACGACCCTTAATCTTTACCTTATCAAAAAAAAATCTTTCTTTGTACAAGCTCAAATATCCCAAAATTTAGAGAATTATATACACATATGCTCTAAAATTTTCAATCTTCGAACTTTGTTATAATACATTTCTCAGTTCAGTTTTGCATTGATCACGGGAAAAAGATCCTTACAAAAATTGAACTTATTTGTTGTGACGGTCTTAGTATCATAATTAACAAGATTTCTCTTATATGATCTTCCTTACCAAAATGACTTGTTTATCAACTTTATCTCGGATAGAGTGATATTTAACATTAATGTATTTGATCCTTTCATAATAAACATAACTCTGGTACAAATATAAGGCACTCTGGCTATCCATATGTAAGGAGTACAAAATTTAGTCATTGTTCTCAATTTCTCTTAGTAAACCTTGGAGCTAGACTACCTCTTTAGATGCCTCGATAATGACAATGTACTTTTCCTTAGTCAAGATGCCTCGGTAACGACAATGTACTTTGCCTTAGTCAAGAACCGAGCAACAATAGAACATTGTTGGGATTTTCAAGATGTGCAATTCCCACACTAGATGTATACATGAGAGGTTTGTGAAGTTCTTAATATCCTTATTACTTGCATAGTCATATTCAGTATATCCAAACAACTCTAGTTGGTGAATAGTGTTCACCCTAAAAAAAAAACACCAAAGTTTGTAGAGCTAGTAATATATCTTAACCATAATTTCACAACATTTTGGGCTAGAAGGCATGCTATGCATGGGCTTTTGCAAACTTGGGCTATCCTGGGCCTGTTCAATATTTAAGTTCTCAGCCCACTTTTATTCACAGAAGAAGCTCAACCGTCTCTGTCTGACACGCTATAAAACAACGCTTAAGCGTCCGTTTGGATGGTGGGTAGCGGGAGTGGAAGTAGCGGAAAACGCTAGCGGAATTGAAGACCCTTGGGTGTAGGAGCTTCTTCAAAAAGCTCGAAATTCCGCTACCGCTAGTGGAAGACGCTAGAAATTCAGCTGCATCCGAACGGAGCCTAAGACTCATCATGTCTTCTTCATCTCTACTTATCATCGTTCATCTGATCTTCTCTAGATTTTCAAATACCTCGACGATGTCCATTAATCGGTTTGCGCCAGCACAGAATTTCACTTTAATGGCGGACATCCAATTCGATGCCAGACCCATAGGTCTACTACCCGCTGTTTCAGTGAGCAACCCCCAATTGCTCCCACATGACGACGACGAGCTTCGAAGATTGACGATTGAGATCCGAAACAACACGGCCCACATCTTAGCTTCACTGGAGAGAATTGAAGATCAGGACTCTCTATCAGGCATGAAGACCGACGCTGGCTGTTCGTTCGATTTCCTCTTGTTTTCCCATAGATGGGTTTAAGTTCATCTGCGGCTTGGCTATGTATTTCGAATTCTAGTAGTGTACTAGTATGTGTGTGTCTGTCTGATTGCCTGTGAGTGGTGTGTACGTTGCACTTCCATAAAGTTTTGGTATGATGATATTTGGGAAAATACAACTATTAATGATGTGTTAATTGTTCTTAAAAACTTTTCTATGTACAAATCTCAAAAACTCTCCTTAGAACTCCCCATCTTCTAATAAATGCCACCCTAGTTTCATGCATGGCTCTTCACCTTCCACTAAATCCAAATTTTCGAAAATCCAATTTTTTTATTGGAGCCAAATCTCGTTTTGGATTAAAATTGAACGGCTTTTCTAATAGGATAAACATGCTAATTGAAGGAAATAAAATCCTAAATGGAAACTAATAAATTCTTTTAAAAAATTAATTAATCCTAAGTAAATTGGATTTTCGGACCTCTTCCTTAACTTCCAAATCCAAATTCAAGAAACTAAAATCTTAAATGGAAATAAAAATGAAAAATTAATTAACAATATCTTAGAAAATTTGGATTTGTAAGTTAACGAAGAGGTCCGAAAATAACTTGTTAATGATGAAAGGAATCAATGAAAAATCAGAAATTATCTTAACCCTAAATTCTTCGCTATCTTCTCTTTTTCACGTATCTGTTCTGCTTCTTCTCTGCCTAATCTATTCTTCCCCTTCTATCTTCAATCCTTCTTCACTTTCATACAATAATTCCATTTCCTTCTTCTTAAATCTTAGTATTATCTTTAACAATTGGTGCTTTCATCCGGAACTCAACGGGCAGAATTGCAATCCCCATGGCCAACGAGGAAGAACTAATACAAACGCTGTTATTGGAGTACCGTATTGCTCGCCGGGAGCAAGAGGAGCGAGAGGGTCAACGTCGAACTCTGTATGTCAAGATTCATTGAGAAATCTACCCAATTTCTTGCACTTTATTAGAGCAATTGTTTTCGGAGTTCGGAATTAGAGAGGGCGTTGCAATGTTGAATCCGGACACAGGGTTCCATTCCAAAATTCGTTTCAAGAACAAATAATCGGCCATGGATGTCTTCTACTCTTTCAATGGAAGAAACATCTATGATGAATGTTGTCAATTGGAGTTGTGCCTGGGAGAAGAGACGTATGAGGAGGCTACGGAAGTAAGCGGATTGTCAAAAGGAATGAAAGCACCAATTGTTAAAGATAATACTAAGATTTAAGAAGAAAGGAATGAAATTATTGTATGGAAGTAGAAGAAGGGATTGAAGATAGAAGAAGAATATATAGATTAGGCAGAGAAGTTACGTGAAAAGGAGAAGATAGAGAAGAGATTAGGGTTAGAGATAATTTCTGATTTTTCATTGATTCCTTTCCTATTAACAAGATACAATATATATAGCTAAATTATAAACCCTAATCCTAACGGTTCAACAAACGCGTCCCGATAAAGAACCGTAAAGAAAACCCGAGAAGAGGTAATTAAACCCAACTAAACATTACAATTAATTAACGAATATAAAATTATATAACATTAACATATCACTCGAAGACCAAGACTCGAATATTGATCTAATTATTGATGAAATCAATCAAGATAATGAGTACAATTCAACCACTAATCTCAGTAAGTTACATGTTCATGTTGTACTTTACTTTTTTTTTTTGGTTGAATCATGTTGTACTTTATTAATGTTTGAACAATTCATTCTTTTCTTTAGTAGCCATGTTAATAGGAATTATTGCGGTGACGAGAAATTTGGGGAATTATTTGGCGATGTTGATCCTTCGTAGCCACGTTAGTAAGAGCATGTTTGTTGGCTTGTTGGATAAGTTTAGGGCTAAATTGATCGGTTGTAGAAGAGTGCGCTTAGTCTTGCGGGTAGCGCGACGTTGATGAGAATCGTGTTATCATTGCTCCCCGTTTATTCTATGGCGACCATGTTGCTTCCTAGATCGGTTTGCAACGAGATTGACGGTATGAACCGGACCTTTATATGGGGGCAGTGAAGGAAGGTTGTAAATGCATACATAAGGCTGCTTGGAGAGTTGTGTGTAATCCTAAAGAGCTGGGTGGTTTGGGTATTAGGTCTATGAGGGACCTTAACGTTGCGATCGTTGGAAAAATGGGGCGGCGTTTTATTATGGAGGAAGGTAGCATTTGGAGTGATGTGCTAAAGCATAAGTGTGTGGGGAGAGCTTTAGGCTCGTCTAGTGCGAGCTCTCACATGTGGAAAAGTCTCAAAATTGAGTTAATATATGGAGTATTTTGCATCGTCTAGAGAGTGAAGCATTTTGCGTCGTTAATATATGGAGTATTTGTTTAAGTTGTATCTTGGTGTGGTTGACATGCCATTGATTTAACTAGTAATTAATTAAATAAACATAGATTGGCTTTTTTTTTATAAGGTAAGAATTAGGAGATTCACTAAGGAGGACGTCTTAGAGCATCCTTGCGGATGAGAACTCAAAGTTCTGAATTATCCAGAAGGAGGTTGGTAGGGATGTTGTGGTCCAGCTTAGCAATTTTATCGGCTACATCATTGCTATCCCTACCCACATGTCGAGTTGAAGCGATCCTGAATTGTTTGAGGGATACCAGAATGTCTGAAATTAACATTTCAACTTCCCATGTGCATCTGCCTAGTCCATTAATGACATTTATCACAGTTAGATTATCTCTTTCTATTTCAATACTTGTGACTCCTAGTCTCTTCGCTTCTTTAATTCCATCCCGAAGCGCTAGAGTTTCTGCTCGTAATATCGAAATTGGGCCTAATTTCCTAGTTCCTAATACAATCACTTGTAATGCTACTATACTTTAATATGGGCTGTCCAAAACATTTGGGCTCTAAATATTTAAGCCAGCCCATCACAAGTTTGCCCAATTTGGTCATACTAGTTCTCAGCCCACTCTTGTTGGCGTTCTAAGAAGCTCAGCCAGCCGTCTAATCTAGGGTTTTTAGTATAATCATGCACACTATAAAACAACGCTGAAGACTCTTTCATCTTTTCATCTACTTCTCGTTCATCTGGTCTCCTGTAGATTTCCAAATTCGTGTTCTGGGTTTTTCTCGTTTGATTTGTTTGCGATCATTTGATGAGGAAAAATAACTGCAACAATATGAACGATTTGTAACAATCCATGATTCTTGTGTATTTAAGTCTCTGATGATTGCAATTCATTCTCTTTTTCAAATTTCTTCTTTTTCGTTTCTATGGATTCCATTTTGCAGAGGGTTTTGGATAGAGATGATGAGGAATATTTGGTCCGTGTTTCTGATTTCAATATGAAACGACAACCCTAACCAACTCTGATCTTCCATCTGAAAAGTTTTGGTTTTTTTGGTGTGCCTAAAACCATATTACATATACAAATTTTTTACACAATGTGCAATTTTGTGCCAACTGTGTAATTTTTAAATGATTGCATTACTGGAATTATCCAATTAGATGATTTTATTGATAATGGCGGTTTTGTTTTTGCAAGATGAGAATGTACTAACCAAAATATTTACCCAACATAAAAATGTGTCCAATTGCCAAGTTATGGTCATTAACATTTTGGGTCAAGATAGAGGTAGGAGACCAGAGGAATTAATAATCTACAAGTCAAACATGTAAAAATGTGAACACTTGATAAATGACAGCTAGGGCATAGGGACTATGTTGGTAATGATAATCAATAATCTACAAACATTCATCGAGACAAAACAGTATTTCTAGGTACTAAACTCGTTGGACAAATTATCTCTCATGGAAGGTGAACTCCCAAAGGAAAAGAAAAATATTGCTGAAATGTGGCAAATTTTCAACTTTTTAATAGATCGGTTGAAAATTTGCATAAAAAATTGGGTTTAAGATAGGCAATTTGTCCATCTTCAACCTGATTTTTTAAGTCGTACAAATTGTCATTAATTTTTCCAAAGCAATTTTTAAGCTCATGTGTTCTATAAAATACTACCTATCTAGGAAGTTTTAAACTTTTAATGATCATTTCATAGCCGAGATGAGCCCCTACTACATAAACAACCCCACCCCCACCTTGACTTAGACTTGGGTTAGAATCGTGTTCTTAGGGCCGTTATGTTCTCGGTTCCACCACCCCAAACTAAATGGAACGTCGGTTCGGAACCCATTGGAATTAGCGGTTGTGGTTCCAACAATCAGAGTTGAAACAGTGGTCGCGGTTTTCATTTTGGGCGATACTGCCAATGACCAAGTTCTCGGCTGGACACTTTTCTTTTTTAATTATGGTCGTTTCCGGAAGGAATTGGCCTCGAAACTGAGAGGAATTGGCTTCGGAACCGAAAGGAATTGGCCTTGGAACCGGCGATATGGTTCAAATTCCAGGTTTCGGTGGAACCGGACCCATGTCTACCCTGACAACACGATCTTGAAGATCTCATCCTCCGGAATGTTTTAGGGCGATCGACGTTCCAATCCTCTTTTCGGAAAAAAAAAATGCTCTCTTTTTTCCTGTCATTGCTAATACATACTGTAATTTAGTAGTTATAAAGTTGCACAAAATCAGCTCACTCGAACTTGAAGTCGGCCCCTGCCCTGCTGTAGTGCTGTCCATGACCTTAGAAAAATGTTAGGATAATAGGAGGCATGCATTATGGTAAATGGTAATAACAGCTGATCAGTGATAACGACGAGTCCTCATTAGTAAACCATCTTCTTTTTTGTGATCTGTATTGTAGTTGGCAAACAATTCAATACAAATAACGTGCAAACAAAGTGCTATTAGTAAGCATGCTCATACTTGTCCTTTTCGAAACTACACAGATACACAATTTCCTCCGACATGTTAACTGACAAATGACAATGACAACAACACAATATGAAGTATCAATTCAAATCTTAGAATCCCAAAAAGCATCCATAATTATTTAACTATTTTTTTAATCTTAAGTTATGAGCCAATATTTAACTATTTTGTTGGATTATTTTACAAATTTTAGAAGGTTGGTAAAATAAACTTGACCTGTAGTTGACCTCCTCTACACTTTCAAAATCCAAATCTAGTTGGTAGTATTTACTCCGATCCAAAATAAATGTCGTTTTAGTTTTTGACACAAGATTTAAGAAAAATATTAACTAAATTTAAAAATGTAAATTTTTTATAAATTTTACCACTCATCACCTTTTTCATCCAATGAATAAATAAAATTAATCAATAAAAATACAATCCAATAAAAATTCCCATAAGAGTCATAACTCACTCCTACTCAATTGCCTAAAAAATCTAAAATCACACATAAAGTGGATCAAACTTAAAGGGTTAAAATGACACTTAATTTGCATATGAGGGAGTAACATTTAAACCCAAATGAACACATAATCCAAAATCATTAACACAATTATGACTCAAAATATAAACAACCCTGGTATCAAAAAATTCAAAAGCCATGATAACACCCGAAAAGTTAGCATTAAAATGATCCGAAAATTTCGAGATAATCTCAATCATTCAAGCTTTGACAAGTGTTAATCATAAGAATTAATGACTACTAACTTTTGACTACCTTCCCAATACTTTTGACAAGTAAACATCCTGCCGACTGTCTTAATTAACATTGCACAAATTGCACAGAGCCTCATGAAGCAACTATATATCTACCTCACCTACCAACCAAAAAAAATGTACTCTCTCATTTCTCTACTATAAGTCACCCAATTTCCCTACAGAAAAACAAAGCCAGAGCAGAGCAGAGCAAAAAAACAGTTCAAAAACATGATATTCGATTCATTTATGCAGCTGGGCTCATTGTTTGCAACTATCATGTTCGCATGGGTAATGTACCAACAGTATATTCCTGATCAGCTACGAAACTTCATCAAACAAATCATGCTACGCTACAGCATCAGGATTCGGGTTTACTTGTCGCCGTATCAGGAGATCACTTTTGATGAGTTCACAGGGACAAGATTTGACAGGAATGAAGCTTATACAACGATCGATACGTACCTGAGCGAAAGGTCGTCCAAGAAAGCCAACAGGATGAAGGCCAATTTTCTGCATGGCAAGTCCCTTATGCTTAGTATTGCTGATCAAGAAGAGGTTACTGATGAGTATGAGGATGTTACAGTGTGGTGGATCTCTAGCAAGAACCTCACAAAGTCTTCTACCATCTCTGTTTATCCTGGATCAGATGAAAAAAGGTAACACAAGTTTTCTTTAATTAGAGTACTAGTTAATTCTACACAAATACAACTGTATCATGTTAAAATATAGTACAACTCAAGTATTCTTGTCAGAAAAATCATAGCAAAGTTTCCATTGTATATATGTATGTAGTATTGATATAAAGAATAGACTTTTACTGTAACTAGAGAGACCTCAGCTCTGAAAAACTATGATAAAAGCTGAGAATTTTACTGTATATTGAGACTTTTACAAAGGAGAAACTTTAGGTGTCTTTCTTTATACTTTAAACAAGGTACAAAATATAATTTAAGAGTTTGTGTTAGAGAAATCAGAGCAAAAAAATTCGTTTTTTAGTGTTCATCTCTTGTTTTAGAGACTTTTACTGACTGAAAAATCATTATAAAATCTGAATGTAAGTTTGTGTTGGGAGTGCAGGTTTTACAGGTTGGTGTTCCATAGGAAAGATAGAGAATTAGTAACCAAGTATTACCTAAATCATGTATTGGAAGATGGGAAGGCAATCACGATAAAGAAGCGGCTACGAAAGCTCTACACCAACACGCAAGGAGATGGCGGATACCGTCCAGGAGGTGGGAGTATGTGGAGTCATGTTGAGTTCAAGCACCCGGGGAGATTCGAGACACTAGCAATGGAACCGAAAAAGAAGGAGAAAATCATTGATGATCTTATACGGTTTAGCAACGCCAAAGACTACTACCAAAAGATTGGCAAGACATGGAAGCGTGGCTATCTTCTTTATGGCCCGCCTGGAACGGGCAAATCAACCATGGTTGCGGCGATTGCTAATCTCTTGGAGTATGATATTTATGATCTTGAGTTGACTGCTGTTAAGGATAACATTCATTTGAGGAAGCTGTTGATTGAGACGTCGAATAAGTCTGTTATTCTGATAGAAGACATAGATTGCTCGCTTGATCTGACGGGTGAGAGGAAGAAAGAGAAGGATAGTGAGGAGAAGAAAGATGGAGATGAAAAGGATGAAGTGAAGAAAGCAATACTAGATGAAGGCAAAAAGAAGGGGAGTGAGGTTACTCTATCTGGGTTGCTGAATTTTATTGATGGGATTTGGTCATCATGTGGAGAAGAAAGGATTATTGTGTTTACCACAAATTACATTGAGAAATTGGATCCAGCTCTTATCAGGAGAGGGAGAATGGATATGCACATCGAATTGTCTTATTGCTGCTTTGATTCATTTAAGGTGCTCGCGCACAATTATTTGGATCTTGACTCGCATTCTTTGTTTGCTACCATTGAGAGGCTGTTGGGAGAAACAAAGATCACACCAGCTGACGTTGCTGAGAATCTGATGCCTAAGTCTGATATACTTGATGTAGATGCGTGTTTGGAGAGTTTAATTCAAGCATTGGAGAAAGCCAAAGAGGAAGACAAGTTGAAAGCCGCTGAGGAGGAGGAAAGGAAATTGAAGAAGGAGAAGGAGAAGGATGAAATGAAAGAAGTAAAAGACAACGAGCCGCCCCCAAAGGAAGCAAAAGAAGAATGAGTTATGAAGAGCTCTAAGAACTTGATTCATGTATGTGGTTTATTACGAAATCTAACCCAGAAGTAGGTTGGATTCAGCAATAAAAGCTCAAAGTGTTGTGTGTATCAGCAATAGATTTGAATTGTTCTTAGTAGTGGATGGAGTATGTTTGACAAATTAGACAAGACAATTGATCATTTGTACTCGTTACTGTTCTAATTAGGCCATTAATAGGATACATTCGCTTTTGTATTCAAAGATCTGGCATATAGGTTTTCAAAAGTGCAATTTTGAATAGTATGAGTGAGGTGAAATTGTATTTCAGGTGCTGAAATCTTGTGCATTGGCTTAATTCAACTAGAAGGAAGGTTCAGTTGTTATGTGAAAACTGAACAATTTGAAAATTTGACAGTTTGGTGAAGTGTAAAGTTGTGTGAACACAGAGTTAGCCACCACAACGAAATTCAATCTCCATTTTTGTCCCAAATTGAAAAACCTAAGGGAAACAGACAACGCTCAGATAAGAAACAAAAATCTAAGCAATCAGCGAGCCTATCCAATTTCAATCGCAACACAAAGTGAAATGAACAGCAACAAGAGATTCAAATCAAAGATTACTACCACCTCACAAGTGTAACAGCACATAATTATCAACCAAATTCAAATCAAACACGCCAGAACAGTGCAGGAGATCTTTACCGTTGAGCCATGGCTACAAGCTAGTAGCTATTATCAGTAATGGTACGAGGCGTGACAGGTGGAAGCCATTGTTATGGGGCCTCTTCAGGCGGCGATTGAGAGGTTGGAGCGAGGAGCGCAGAGAAAGCGACGAGTGAGGAAGCAGAAGCCAATCATCGTTCTGCTTTGAACAGATGGAATTGCAATTGGAGAAGGCGACATCGATAAAGCCAACATCGCTTTGACAGGTTCGAAGATTTCAAAAGCGGATTATTGGAGGAAGAGAAATTAATTGAGACATTATCTATTCTCTCAAATTGTTAAAATAATACGGAGTACTTATTTTTTTTTTTTTTTGTCTAGAGTACTTATTTTATTTTATTTTTTTTATTTTTTTGAAAAGGTAAGAATTCGGAATACCAAACAGACTTGGTAATCCGAGAGGCCGTAAGAAAACGGCAGCCGTAAACGGCGAAGTGAGTAAAAAGCAAGCAGGAAAAGCTACGAAAAGTACAAATCTCCGAAAAATAAGAACTAAAAAGAGTTTGAGATCGGGGTGGGTAAAGCACTCAAAGAAAAGCGCTGCGGGCAGCATGTCGACCCCTCCTAGGCGTGCGAAATGGACAACTGACGTTCCCTCCACCGGGATGAAGGATTTTCAAAAGCCTCGTAGCACCAAGCGACTTGGCCCAATACAACTCGGTCCAATGTCAAACTCAATTCCAACTCCTCGGAAAATTTGTATATAAAATAAGCCTCGAGCTAACCTTTTGGTTTTTCCTCTTTATGTAGTCTACGATCAAAAATGAAAAATTCTTTATTTTTTCTTTTCTTTTCTTTTTTTAGTCCTTCAGCGGAGACGGAGAAGGAGGAGTTGGAGCCATTGAAGTTGCGGTGCTCAGTCCAGATGCCGATGTCGAGGACGCTAACGATGACGTCGCGAGCGTAGTCGGAGTTCGGCCAGATGTCGGAGTCGTCTGCGAGGTGGAGGAAGAGGGGAGTGCGGGTGGTGTGGAGGTGGTTAGGTCGGTCGGGGACGACGGAGAGGACGGCGGGGTGGAGGAGGAGGTCGGAGGCCTGGTCGGCGGTGAGGAGGGCGGAGAGATTGTGAGACAAATTTCAGATCTGTAGAGTATGGTGTCAGACATGTTGGTAAGGTTGAGAAACCGATAGAGAGAGGAATCGACTGAAATACACTTGGCTGGTGGTAACGGACACACCGTCATTGGAATTCCATCTAGTTTTAGGACTTTTGTGATGTGCACGAAGCTTATTGGGGTCATAATCTCTTAATGGTTTGAGGGGTTTCCTCCAAAAAAAAATTCTAGTTCCTTGAGGAGGATTTTCTTCCTTTGCTCCATAATTGTTCAAGATTGGGGAGGTTTTCTCCTGATTTGTTCAATTTAGGAGGAGTTTCCTCCAAATTTGTTCCAAGTTTGGAGGAATTACCTCCTTGTTTTCTCAAAATTTGTTCAAATTTGAGGATTACCCAAAATTTTTTTATTCAAAGAGAGGTTCTTCATAAAAGAACGATTTGTTCAAAATTGGGGATTACCCAAAATTTCTTTACTCAAAAGAGGGTTCTTCATAAAAGAACTAGAGATGGAGGGTTAAGAAAGGATGAAGGGTTCTGTTTTGATTTTGGAGTCATTGAAGATTTGGAATTTTCATGTGTTTCTCACACTATGTTTAGAGAGAGGTGGGAGTGTTTTGGGTTTCAAGCACACTCGTCTCGAGTACTTATTTATTTGACATCACATAACCGTTTTGATAATATAATATTCAATTTTTTTCTAAATTCTCTAAGAGTATAGATTAAATATTCTTATTTGAAAAATAGTTATATTTTATATATTCAAAAGTTTATATATTTTCTTATAGGAGTAGTTTTTAAATACAACAATAATATTTGGGTTGTAATTGGGAGGGTCGCTCCATTAATCACCTATGCAATACCTGGTTTGGACATAAAACGGCTTTAGTCGATCGGGTGAGAGATAAAAAAAGAAAATGAAAGGGTTGTATTTTCTAGTGCTTAATCCAATTAGTTTTCAATGTAATTTAGTGTAATCCGAATTTATTTCCATTTCTCACTTTCATCCAAGGAAAGTAAACCCAAATACTTTTCATTGTAATCTAGTAAAATCCTAAATTTATTCCCTTTTATCCCATGATCATGCAATGGAATTAAAGATTCAACAAGTGAGCAATTCAAATAAGCTACATTTATTATATCAATTTTTCTAAATCAAAGGAATGAGAAACTGTCCTCCATAAGGTAATGTTTCTAGGAACAATGATGATTGAATTTGGAGTAGAGTAGATATGCTAGTTTCAACCAGCTCTTCAATCAGCCATTCTGCCTTTATAACATTAGTGGAAAACATCATACAATCCAAACAAAGACCTCTTATGCCTGTACTTCCTAAACATAGCAAGATCAAAAACAAAGCCAGGCAACCTATGAACTTTTATGCATACAAAATCTTCTTACCAGGAAGCCATCAGACCTATACAATGTGTCGAGCACCGTCTTCTTGATCGAAAAACCGATCCCGATCTCAACCATATTCAAACATGCTACTGTCTAATCAGTAATCACCATTTCTCTGATCATCACTTGCATTGATTTGGCAGAAGATTATCAGGAGACAACAAAGAGCTAATCAGACTCTCCAGTCTCTTAGCTCCTGGACTCGGCCTAAGAACGGTCATATTCCCAGCAACCAAACAAGGATCAGTCCCGTTCTCGTTCCCCCCGACGCACCATCCTCCGGGAACGATCATCTCGGGCCCTCGGCCGAGGAGATCAGCGTCTATCTTATCGAGGACGGGGTCGTCTCGGGGGAATTTCCGAGCGAACGGGGCGTTGCTGTCCCGCATTCTCGAGAAGTCGTTGAGGTTGAGATAGTGCGGGTGCTGCTTCGGAGGGTTGTCCCATGAGATGAAGTGGAGGTCGGAGTTGACGGTTGTGTTCTTGAACTCCTTAGCGTTGCAGACGACGGTGTGGAAGTAGCCTTCTGGAGAGGATAAGAAGTTTGAGTAGTACATGAGTGCCATTCGAGGTAAGTTGTCCCATCCCCAGATGCAGTAGTCTATGAATTGCCTCGAGAGCGTCATCCATGCCGAGCCTGTCACACAAAAGTTTTTCGCATATGCATTCTTAATTCATATCCAATTGGACATGACCTAAGGAAATGAGATTTTTAGACTAGAAATGAATTTCCGAGTTTCTGGTTTACAAAAAAATCCAACACGAAATGGAAACAGAATAAGCTGTCCTATTCGATTTTCTGGGTAACATAGAGCTTTAAATTCACATCTTCCAGCAAATTACAGAGCTTGAAATTTCGTGATTTTCAAAAGATTGCAAGATCACATCGAAAATGGTAATTATAAGATTGCAAGATCACGCCGAAAATGGTAATAAAAATTCCAAAACCAGCCAGGTTAGTAAATTTTCAAACAAGAGCCTGATTTGAGACACTACTGACTGAAGAATTCAACACAAATGTAACAACTGAAGAATTCAACACAAATGTAACAACTGAAGAAAATGGGCACATTGCTTTCTTAGTGCAGCTTCAGGTGAATTTTCATATTGCAGCTGGGCTGAGTGAAGAAACTATGTAAAAACTGCAATTTATCTAACTTCATTTATTATATCTGGCCATATATGCAATCATATCTGGAAGAATTTATGACAGAATTAGCATTGAATTTACCGGTTTAATACATTCTTTCAAGTGAAGAAGATACAGTGACATTTGATGAACTATAATTGCCTGAAAATGATTGCCTAAATCTACACTAACAAACTTTCACTAGACAAATTTGGACACAAATAGTCAATTAGAGCAATGAAAGAAGACAATTGAATGTGAACCTGTGAAGAGTTTAAATGCTGTTGGCACACTTCTTCTCTGAGTGACCCAATACACATCAGCCTTCTTTGTCATATACAACCCTGGATCAACAATGATCGGTTTCGCCCTCTGAGACCTACAATGAAAATCATCAACCAGCTATTAAAATCACAAACACAGCTGAATTACATCTATCAGAGATTCCAACAAATGAGAATAACAAGAAATTACTCTTTCCATCCAATGTCGCTAGTGTGATCAATGAAGTTAAGCTCCCGTGGTAAATACGAAAACGTGTGCAGGAGATCTACCACAAAACAGATCAAATCAGACCAACATTGCAAAACAACACTGAATCAGATCAACATTGCAAATTCAAAATTGTACCATCTTGAGTCACAAGAGGGTAATCGGAGGCACTGAGATTGATGAACCAATCCCAATCTCCGCCCTCTCTCAACAAGATCGCGGCGGCGTGGAGCGTGTTCGCAACCATGGTGGGGCCCCTATACGTGACCAAATTCGCCTTGGTGATCATCCTCACATTCCCAAACCGACCGAAAACCGGATGATTCCGAACGAATTTGTGAACCGCGGCTCTCTCCTGATCGGAGGACTCCAAATCCAAGTGCACGACGTACTGATTGCGCGGGTGGTAGAGCGCGAGAAGAGTCCGCCGAAGCATCTTGCCGTCGCCGGCGGAGCCGGAGATGAGGTAGGCGAAGCGCGGCGGCGGAGGCACGGCGGAGATCGGGAGCGGCCGGAGCTTCGCTTCGACGAAGACGGAGGCGGCGGCGGAGATGGAGGAGGAGGAGGATCGGCGGAGGGAGAGCGAGAGGATTGGGGTGCCGCCATTGGAGGGGGTTAGGGTTGTGAGAAAGAGCGCGCAGAGGGAGAATATGGACGCGATTGCGAGTGGGAAGATCCATTTCTTCTCCATTGTTGAGTATTGCGGATGCCTCAGATTCGCGTAGTAATTCTTCAGCCTCTTCATCGAATCGAATTGGATTCGAATTTCTCAAATTCGGAGTCGCTATTTGTTTGTTCAGTGTGAGGTGAGATCGATCAATGGAGGATTGGAAACTCACGGATTTCTCATGGGATTTGGATTTGCGTATGGATCTGTGAGTTGCAGAGATTGGTGGTAGCAGAAATGCGGAAGTGATTGGGGATGGTGGACGTTGAGATGTAGTTTTCTGTTGAGTTTGATTCACACACTCTTACCTTGTTTTGTTATTTAGCTTTCGAATCAAAGTGGAAAGGATGAATGAAGTCTCAAATAGTATGAATGCTACATGACAAAAAATTAAAATTAAAATATACTCCTGTAATGTAGTTAACAAATGGTGGAAATATTTTAATATAATTTTTGGGAGTATATTTGTTGTTTGGTACGGAGGCCGAGAAAGATTTTATAAGCGTAGCCCAAAAAAAATTGTATTTTATAAGTGTGAAGTAAGTTGGTCGATGTGGGTCCGGTTTGCAAATTGACGGTTTCGGTTCCCCCTAAACATGGAACCGGAACTAGAACCGGGCATGGGCCGACTCCTCGGTTTCGGTTTCGGTTCCGGCGCCAGTTTCTCCCTGTTCCGGCGCCGGTTTGGAACCGGAAATAATTAAAAAAAAAGCTTCCTTTTTGTTTTCTGAACGAAAACCGCGATCGCGGTTTGGTTTATTTTTTATTTTTTTATACGGGAACCGGCGGTTCCACCCGGTTCGGAACCAACGGTTCACCGGTTCCGGGGGTGGACGAACCGGAACGGAAACCGAAACCGTATCGGGAACCGGACCCGGCGGTTCCAAAACCGAAACCGTCGGTTCCTGTTCCCGCCGGTTCATCATGAACCGGACCCAGATCTAGGTCGACATTGGTCAATCTAACTAAGGTGAACCATAAGATAAGGCCGAAAAAATAATTTATAACCATGTAAAGTAATGTCTTTATTAAAAAGATTAATAATTAATTTTCATTGTATAATTTACAAACACTTAGAATTGTGTGGAGAAGAGAAAGGACCACTAAATGGAATATTAGAATCTTTAAATCACGAGATTTGCATTGGCCAAGAATTTTAAGCTTGTGTGTGAGAAAAATTCGTTGTATGAGATAGTGCTTACGTATATGTAACAAGTTTTTCTATCGTATTAATTTAACGTAAATTTTACTAATTTTACAAGTACAATATAATAATACAAAAAAATAAAAAAACGTGAAAAGACCCAACCCTAATTTTATTACCTCTGCGTCTATCATCTCATTCCCTTACCTCCTCAATGGCAACCTGATAGACGATAATATTGGCAGTTGTTTATAACATAAAACTTAAAATTGCCCTTATAACTTTCTAACCCTAACTACCTCTTTCCCTCTCGGCTTTTGTCTGCCCATCTGCTTCTCTCTCCTTGACAAATTTATTGTTTGCGTTGTTGAGGCTTTTCCTACCCATTTCTCCAACTTATCTCTCGTTCTCTTCCTCCTTCCTTCTTTGATTCATGGCTTGTAAGTCTAGAATCTCTAGATGCAACCTCCATGTCTATAGATCCGATCTTATCAACATCAACCTCCACACCGACATCTTCGATGGCCACGATGGACCCCATGTTGCCAGTTTCAAGTCGACGACAGATAATCTGTTCACGGATACTCCATTGTTTCAAGTCGATCTCCGATTTCCTCTATTGTGAAGAAATCGAAGCATGGTTGCTTAAGTCTAGAATCCATAGATCCAACCTCCAAGACATGGAAGCACGAGTGATCGGGCCATCCGAGCATAGGGACATGGTGACCTCCTCCCGTGTGGCGTCCATGGTAGGGGTCGCATCATTTTGGCCATGAATCTCCCCAACCTTGGAGGGCCCGGGAATGTGTACCTACTCTCCCATCGAGCATGAAGGGTTGGTTGTAGAACCATAGTAATTATTATCAAGGAATCGAGTACATACCGAGACACAATCCCAAGTAGTGGTGGGCGACACGATCTACAATGGCACATCGATCGTTGAAGGGTTCATCATTCACTTCCTTACCCTTGTCTTGGACTCCATTGATGACAATACTTGGATAGCCAAAGTCTTGTTTATCCAATTCTTGGAGATCGAAATCATCATCTTGAGCACTCCCCAAATCCGGACTCTTGGGTTCAATCTTGACACTCATTAACTTGAAAGACATAATAAACATTGAAGATTGCAGATATCAGGTTAGAATGTCATACAGAGGTTGAAGGGAAATTCGACTCTTGTAGATCCTTAAAAGAATAGTCAAGACACTTTTGAGTAGACTCCTATAAGGAGTAATCTCGTGAGTAGACCCCGAAGGGTAATTTCGTGTGGGTGTAGGTCTAAGAGGCAATCACCCTCGAATGAATTTAATGTCTCAGATATTGGTAATGAGTGATGAGGTATTTTCGTTGGTCGTTATCTCTATCAAAGTAACCTTAGCTTTACCAAACTCAGTAGAGCGGCAAGTAAGGGTCGATCACACAGAGACTCGTGTATTTATGTTCTTACTTGCATGCCAAGTAATAGAAATATGGGGGGGGTTGTGAATGATTATTCTAATTCTAATATGCAAAGGAAAAGTAAATATGAATGCAAAAGTAATTGTAATATATGAGAGACAAATGTGTTCAACTAGTTAAATTCATCATGATATTGTTTTGTTGATAATTGATTCTCTTGATTCTCTACTCACTTGAATAATCTATTGTGGATTATGATTCTTCTAAGGATTATGATCCTAACTTCAGATTTAGTTGATAGAACTACCATTCTAACAACCCTAATCATCTAACAACTTAGAAGACCTTCTAGATTTAAATAAACAACATCATAACGATTCAAGTTATCAATAGAAACAAGCACTTAAAGCAACCAGACATCTAAGTGACTTGTGAATTTATTCCCTTCTTCAACCAACTAGGCCAACCGGTCCTAAGTTGATTAAAGTTCTACTCTTGATCAAATTAACTCCAACCGATAATTAATAAGATTCATTTATAACTAGAAATTCAATTAGATAGCTAATCTAACAAAACCCTAGTTTAGATCCAATTAAGCACAGGGAATAAACTCTATTCAAGTTTGTTGAGAATCAAATCAAACCTCACAACAATATGCAAATCAAGACTTCAATAACTAGCCAAACACAATAAAATTTAGCACTGCATAATTAAAATTAAGAAAAACTTACAAAGGTTTAAAGGTTGCCTCTTGGGAGAATAAAACCTAGCCTCCAAAATATGATCCTTGTTCTGAAAGAGAAACTAAAAAAAAGGTTTAAATACCCCTAAGATATACAAAGATCAATAAACCCGAAATACATTAAAAGACATCGGAAAAGATCTAATAAAGTCCAACTCGAGGCCCAAAACTCGCGGCCCAATGTCTCTGTTAAAAGGCATATGGCGCGGGCATTTCCTAGGGTGGCGCGGCCGCGCACACTGTCTTCATAGCCCGCGGTACTTCTCGGTTCAACATTCAGGTGACACTTCAGATGCTGTTTTCACCCCTTAGAGTTGGAATTTGGACTCAGAGGAAAAATATGAATTGTAGCTCTTCGAGTTAGCTTCCAGTGATACCAATTCAGCTTCATCTGACCTCTATAGCTCCCAAACCAAGCATTGTAAGATAGAGGTGTCAAAACAAGACTCCAATGCATGGCCCAAATTTAGGCGTTTTTATCCATCAAGCTCTTGGGTCTTGGTTCTTCCAATCTTCACTTGTATCACTCTAAGCCTCGTCAAACTCCACCATAGTCCTCTAAGATCCATCCCGTCCATGCTTGTTTACCAGAAGATCTGCAAAACAGAACAAAACAAGCGCAAAATCCGAATTTCCTAGAAAACCTAAAAACCTAGAACTAGGCTAAACTAAGCTAAAACCATGCAAAATAAACATTAATGTGCATCCTAAACACTACCTAAATGCAACATACCAATGAGTCACTCAATTAAATCGAGTTTTCCTTCAATGTTTATTGCCCCTAATTATGTCAAGGATTGAGCTATAATAAAGTTGTGGGATAAAACTCTCCTACACAATAAAATCGTAGCAAATCTCATCATTGTGCATACACATACTTGGTTCGACTATAAGTGTTTTTCTTTGATTTGATTCTCTCAAATTCAAAAATTAAATCTCTTAATTTTTCACACCCACAAAGGGTGAGACGGACCATCCTTTTATAGGCAAATAACCATGCAGTTTTATGGTGGCTTAGGGTGTTTTTGGGAAGTTATGGAGCGGTTGGGTGGTTGAGGGCAGTTGGGCGGCTACTCCTCTTTATCCACACATTTTCTTATGTGAGAGAGGATGATAATAACTGCTTGTAAGTGCCTATAACCACTCCTTAGAAAGCCCATGCCAATTGGCCAAGTCAAGGTCCAAAAGGCATATCCATGCATGCAACCCAACATGGCCAAGCTAGCTTGGAGGACAAACATACATTGTAATCTCTCATTGTTGCATTGTTATTTCCTTCTACAAATGCCTTTAATCCACTGTATATTTGCATGGTTGAAAATACAATTCATATCCTCAAAATAACTCATATAAAATAAAATACCATGAGTACATTCACTGGTAAAGTTTCATATACAAAACAGAACTAAAATAAGCTCACTACATGCAATAAGGTATGTGATTGAGCTAGCTATATTTTGTGAAAATTGTGGAATCTTTCCGACATGTTTGACTCGTACTGAATCGACTGCATTGCATCCTCTTTCTGATCATTCCTAACTTTCTTTAGGATTCGGCTCATGTTCGCAACACCTAGCTCAGTATCTTCGTCTTTCCTTCATTGCCCACTCACGGTTTCCTTCCCTCCTTCGTCGTTGATTTGGCTTTCATGATACTTGTGACGTCACATGCAAAAAGAAGAGGAATAGGAGGGATGGAGGGGTGGAGACAAATCTAGGGACGGTTTAGCGTATTTTTAGACTACCGTCGACTGATTTATCGATCTAGTTTATTGTCAACTCAAACCTTGCATTTTCTAGTTTATTTTTCTACTTGTGTTAGAAATAAATATTAGCCAGATGCAACAATTACATTCTGGCCGATGTAAATTAAAATAGATGGGTCGAACAGGTATAAGTTCAAGAATAAAGTAATAATTGATCCATAATATCAAAGTAGTTGAGCATACAATGAATTAAGAAATGGAGAGGGCTTTTAGCTTAAGTGGACCACATAGTATTCCTTTTATGTCATTGCAATTGGATATCGAACATAGTATACATTGGCTTCGTACGCTTGTATACACTCCTTTATTATTCATGAATTGAGCACTAGTTGAAAACATTCATCCTATATTCATTATATATGTATAAGATGCTCTGATCGTGTTATCTTTCTTTATAGTTAAAGACCTAATGCTTTTATTCAAAGATAAACCTCAAAAAACCGATGAGTTTGTAAGGAAAAAATATATGACATTCAAATTACTTATGGGTCCATATGATAAAAATTATCTTTAAGATGAGAAATGAAATGTGTAGATTGATAGAGAGGAAGATATTTTTGAAAGTCCAATATTTTTCAAATTATCGTGGAATCTCTATTTATAGAGTTTGTGAAGTAACTCAAATGAAACAAGTGTCCTCTTTCATATATGAGAGACGAGTGTCCCTCAATTGACTTAAAATGATAATCTTTATAAAGTCATCTTTTAGGTGGAGAAGAAACACATCACCAAGAAGCCCTTTTAGGTAAAAAGCTCATCTCAAAACAAGGAAGTTATCTCAAGACGGAAACTAAAGCAAATGCTTATGGCAAAGGATATAAATTTTTTCAATAAAGTCATTTAATTTCAAAGTTTGACTAACTTAACCTATTTATCCCAAAGTTTCTTTTTTTGTGGTTTTAAACATCCAAAATTCTCCGCCTACTAAAAAAACTTGTTTTATTGAACACTCATTTAAAAAGTTAAAACCTCCACAAACCTCTACTAAATGGAGCTTTAATGTTAGGGGTGAAATTAAATTCCGAAGGAGTTGGATAACAACCAACCTGTCTAACAAGTCCAATGGGGGAAAAATTGACAAGCAAAGTGTATATGAAGCACTTAGAACTCATTCTCTTGTGGGATGATCATTGCAAAGCTAGGACAACCTGCATTAGGCGTTATGATCTACTACATTTGGTGCAATAAGAGCCAAAAAATTCTTTCAACAAGAACATGCTGGTTCCACGGAGTGTTCTAGAATTATTATTGATTATGTTAGGAATTGTGTCAAAACTAGATGTTTGAAAAACAATCAAAGAACTAGAAAAATGTTTTGTGAAAAATTAAATTGGGAGATCATTGTAATACCTAGGGCAGCGTAGTCTTATTTCGTAAGTTTCCATTACACAAAATGAAATCATATTCACAACGACAAACATACATTGTAATTTCTCATTGTTGCATAGTTATTTCCTTCTACAAATGCCTTTACTATATATTTGCATAGCTGAAAAATACAATTCATATCCTCAAAACAACTCATCTAAAATAAATTACCATGAGTGATGAGTACATTCACAAGTAAAGTTTTGTATACAAAACAGAACTACAATAAGCTCACTACATGCAACAAGGTCTGTGCTTGAGCTAGGTAGGTTTTGTGAAAATTGTGAAATGTGAAAAAATGAATTATTTGAAGAAAAACAATCAAAAGAAATGAATAAAAAGAATTTTTTGTTGGAGAGAGGAAAACTAAAATATGGATGAAATTTTTATTTAGCTAAATTGGACACACTTGGAGGACTATTTAAAAATGAATTTTGTATAAATTTCACTCTATAAAAATGAATTTAAATAACAAACTAGGTATTTATATAATAATTCTAGAAATTTATATACTATGATAATTCTATAGTATTCAGAGTATATAATTAGGTCCTTCTAAACATTGAGTCTAGTTGTACTACTAGAATCTATGCTCAACTGTTTGAACTACAACCAAGGAGGATGAGTTGTTGTTCTAGAATCTTCTAAACAACATTTCTCGTTGTGAACTATTTCTATTAGCGACCAAACATATCATACCTCGGCTTCGTATGCTTGGATCTACACCTTAAGCTACCATATCATGATGCAATATCTGAGTAAGGGAATCTTTCCCACATGTTCGACTCGTACTTAATCGATTGCATTGCATCCTCATTTTGATCATCCTTAAATTGCTTTAGAATCCGACTCATGTTTGCAACACATAGCTCTGTATCTTTGTCTCTCCTTCATTGCCCACTCACGACTTCCTTCCCTACGTCGCTGACTTGGCCTTCGTGATACTTGTGATGTCACATGAAAAAAGAAGAGGAAAAGAAGGGATGGAGACGAGTCTAGGGAAGTTTTAGGGTATTTTTAGAGTGTCACAACTGATTTACCGATCTAGTCTACTGTCGACTCACACCTTATATTTTCTAGTTTATTTTTCTACTTGTGTTGGAAATAAATGCTAGCCAGATGCAGGTATTGTGTTCCGGCCGATACAAATTAAAATAGATGGGTTGAGGAGGCGTTATAAGTTCAAAAATATAAGTAATTTTAAAATGATATGTTCAAAAATATAGCTGTTATCTTTTATAACAGTTAAAGACCTAATGCTTTTACTCAAAAGATAAACCTCAAGAGTTCGAGGAGTCTCTATGGAAAAAATATTTGACATCCAAATTACTTGTGGGTCCATATGATAAAAATTGTCTTTAAGGTGAGCAATGAAATGTGTAGATTGATAAAGAGAAAGATGTTTTTGGAAGTCCAATATTTTCCAAGTTATCATGAAATCTCTATTTATAGAGTTTGTGAAGTAACTCAAATAAAACAAGTGTCCTTTTTTTATATATGAGAGACAAGTGTCCCCTAATTGACTTATAGATGGCAAACTTTAAAAAGTCACCTAGTAGGTGGAGAAGACACCCATCACCAAGCTAAGAAGCCTTTTAGCTAAAAAGGTCATCTCAAAACAAGGAAGTTATCTTTAGACGGGAGCTAAAGTAAATGTTTATGGCAAAGGATATTATTATTTTAATAAAAAGTCAATAAAAAAAACAAGAAGTCATCTAGAGGATCCTTAGTCTAGAATTAGGTCAAGCTCCCTAGATTTATATCTTCATCTTCTCTGAACTCTTTAACAACATGTGAGCTCGAATAAGGCAAAGTCTTAATCGCGGTAGACTTCTTTGCTTTGAGGTCCATGGACATGACATTTCGTTGAACTGAGTTTTCAGTCAGATTTTCATAGGATAAATTCCCTTGAAGTGTTGTGCGAGGGCTTCTTGAGGTATTTCATTCATCCATTATGTTTTTACAAGATAGGTTGTTGATCATAGTTTCTAATTGTACTTCTGCTAACATTTTTTAGATCTATCTTGAGTTGTTTGAACTATGAACAAGGAAGTGGAAATGGAGCACCCTAATCAAAATTTTCATTGTCATTTACAAAGCAAGAGTAACTTTCCTTGTGAAGCATTTCAAGCAAAATACAAACATATTATACCTCTTCTTGGTATACTTGAATTGATCTTAATTTTTCGTGGTTTTAGCACTACCTTTAACATATCTCGTCATATGATTACATTATAATATAGTTATTGTTGAAAAAGTTTGTTTCTATTTGAATACATTACAAGGTCAATGACACGTAGTCGTTCTAGAATAATTATTGTTGAAAAAGTTTGTTTCTATTTGAATACATTACAACGTCAATGACATGTAGTCGCTCTAGAATAAATTCATCCTACAAATCACTAAAGGAGATGATTTGCTTGAATCTCTCACAAGAGGCTCCATAATAGTCCTCAATTAGTAAGATAAAATAGAAGTTGTCTAAACATCACATTGTCGGTAATCACGTAATGCAAGATGTGATAGGAGCTTCTGAATTCACATCTTTAATTAGTAGAAAAAAAAGTCGACGGCATAATTACATTTCCATAAACAACGAAAACTTTATTCTAGATCTAATTCAAACTTCGATGCAGAAACTAACAATATTCATTGGCAAGATTCAAAGCGCAATAGAAAATTAAAGAACTGAAAGCGAAATAAACACATGATCGAAGTGTTTGGTCAGAGCCTAATCCCCGGAGTCTCTCGATAGGGAGGCTCACCCCAAATCTACATTCTCTATGTATACGTAGGTTATTAGTCATGTGTTTAAATTAAGCGACAAGTGTTCTAATTCTTTCTAAGAAGTAATCTTGTCGGTATAAAAGACATCCTTGAAAAGAAATTATCTCAAAAAAAAATCGACTTATATAGCATAACTAGAATCTCATCTATGAAAAAAATAACATTTTAAAACAAGCAAGTCAAGTTGCAATTAAAATGTAACTAGAGGAGAATGTTCCAAACCAGAATTATTTCACCATTGTTCTTAAGCTCTTTCGCGGCAAGAGATCTAGAGATTGAACCGATCTTCCTTGATTAGAGATCCTTGGAATTTAAACACAAACCAATTAACGTTGAATAGAGTAGCCCATCAATCTTATATATCGGCTTGACGCCCTACTAACTTTAAATGTTGAATTCACATATGACATCCATCATGTAAAATGTCATTTAATGAGTGGTCAAAACTCTAACTAATTGCATGGCAGCAAGGTCATTGTTACTAATTACTTGTTTTGTACGTGCACAAACCAACTTTAAATGTTTTGTACGTGCACAAACCAACTTAACACTAAGGAACTGAACTTATTGTAATTGTTTGTTTGCCTTCATTACTCTTGTAATATAAATTTCACCACATTCTAGAATAATAGAGCAATTTGACCAACTTAACCTATTTATCCCAAAGTTTCATACTTTTTGGTTTTGAACTTTCAAAAATCTCCACCTCCACAAAATTGTACTCAACAACCGACCTGTTTAACAAGTCCAATAGGGGAAAATTTGACAATGAAAGTGTACATGAAGCACTTAGAACTCATTCTCTTGCGGGGTGATCATTGCCTTCATTACTCTTGTAATATAAATTTCACCACATTCTAGAAAAGTAAAGCAATTTGACCAACTTAACCTATTTATCCCATTTTCTTTTTTTGTGGTTTTAAACCTCCAAAAATCTCCTCCTCCACAAAATTGTACTAAACTGAGCTTTAGTGTTAGGGGTTAAATTAAATTCCAAAGGACTCAACAACCGATCTGTCTAACAAGTTCAATAGGGGAAAATTTGACAGCAAAAGTGTATATGAAGCACTTAGAACTGATTCTCTTGCGAGATGATCATTGCAAAGCTAGGACAACATGCATTCATTAGGTGTTAGGATCTACTAATCTTTCAACGAGAACATGTTGGTTTCACGGAACGTTCTAGAATTATTATCAATCATGTTGGGAGATCATTGTAATATCTACGGCAGACTAGTCCTCTTTCGTAAGTTTCCATTACAAAAAAATGAATGAATTACCCTTTCAATCATGATAAAAAAAAACATGATGGAAATCATATTCACAACAACAAACATACATTGTAATTTCTCATTGTTGCATAGTTATTTCCTTCTACAAATTCCTTTAATCTACTATGTATTTGCATGGATGAAAAATACAATTCATATCCTCAAAACAACTCATATAAAATAAAATACCATGAGTGATGAATACATTCACAAGTAAAGTTTCGTATACAAAACAGAACTAGATCTGTGTTTGAGCTAGATAGGTGAAAATTGTGGAAGGTGAAAAAAATGAATTATTTGAAGAAAAAAAAAGCAATGAATAAAAAGAATTTTCTGTTGGAGAGAGGAAAACAAAACTAGGAATGAATGAAAGAACTTAGAAAAGTGATATCTCTGTCTCTCCTTCATTGTCCACTCACGGGTTCCTTCCCTCCTTTGTCGCTGATTTGGATTTCATGATACTTGTGATGTCACATGCAAAAGGAAGAGGAAGATGAGAGATGGAGACCGATCTAGGAAAGTTTGAGTGTATTATTAGACTATCACGACTGATTTACCGATCTAGTTTATTATCAACTCACACCTTGTATTTTCAAGTTTCTTTTTCTACTTGTGTTGGGAATAAATACTAGCCCGATGCAACAATTGCATTTTGGCCGATGTAAATTAAAATGGGTGGTTGGAAAGAGTGTTAGGTTCAAAAATATAGGTAATGTTGACCCATAATATCAAAGTGATTGAGCATAGAATGAATTAAGAAATGGGGAGGAGTTTTAGCTTAATTGGACCACATAGTATTCCTTTTATGTCATTTCAATTCGATACCAAACATAGTATAATTGGCTTCGTACACTTGTATACACTCCCTTATTATTCATGAATTTAGCACTGGTTGAAAACATTCATCCTATATTCATTATATACATGTATAAGATGTTTCGATCGTGTTATCTTTCATAACAGTTAAAGACGTAGTGCTTTTATTCAAAGATAAACCCCAAGAGACCAAGGAGTTTATAAGGAAAAAATATATGACATTCAAATTACTTATGGGTCCATATGATAAAAAATTGCCTTTAAGGTGAGAAATGAAATGTGTAGATTGATAGAGAGGAAGGTGAGATATGAAATGTGTAGATGAATAGAGAGAAAGATAAATGGAATCTCTATTTATATAGTTTGAGAAGTAACTCAAATGAAACAAATGTCCTCTTTTACATACGAGGGACAAGTGTCTCCTAATTGACTTAAGATGGTAAACTTTAAAAAGTCATCTAGTAGGTGGAAAAGATACCCATCAACAAGAAACCGTTTTAGACTTTTAGATAAAAAAGCTCATCTCAAAACAAGGGAGTTATCCCTAGACGAAAACTAAAGTAAATGTTTATTGCAAAGGATATCAATTTTTTCAATAAAAAGTCATTTCAAATATAAGAAGTCATCTAGAGGATCCCTTAGTCTAGAAGCCCTAAATTACTCTTTGTAATATAAATTTCACCACATTCTAGGAACTGTACTTATTGTAATCGTTTGTTTGCCTTCATTACTCTTGTAATATGAATTTCACCAAATTTTAGAAAAAAAAAATGAGCAAGTTGACCAACTTAAACTATTTATCCCAAAGTTTCTATTTTGTGGTTTTAAACCTCCAAAAATCTACACCTTCTAAAAAATCTTGTTTTATCAAACATTCATTTAAAAAATAAAAACCTTCAAAAACCTCTACAAACCTCTACTAAACAAAGCTTTAGTGTTAGGGATGAAATTAAATTCAGAAGAAGTTGGACAACAACCAACCTATCTAACAAGTCTAATAGAGGAAAATTTGACAAGCAAAGTGTATATGAAGCACTTACAACTCATTCTCTTGTGGGATAATCATTGCAAAGCTAGGACAACCTGCATTAGGTGGTATGATCTACTACATCTGGAGCAATAAGAGCCAAAAATCTTCCAACAAGAACATGTTGTTTCCACGGAGTGTTCTAGAATTATTATCGATTATGTTAAGAATTGCGTCAAAACTACATGTTTGAAAAACAATCGAGGAACTAGAAAAATGTTTTGTGAAAAATTAAATTGGGAGATCATTGTAATACCTATGGCAGCCTAGTCCTCTTTTTTAAGTTTCTATTACACAAAATGAATAAATTACCCGTTCGATCACGATAAAAAAAACATGATGGAAATCATATTAACAACGATAAACATACATTGTAATTTCTCATTGTTGCATAGTTATTTCCTTCTACAAATTCCTTTAATCTACTATATATTTGCATGGATGAAAAATACAGTTCATATGCTCAAAACAACTCATATATAATAAAATCTCATGAGTGATGAATACATTCACAAGTAAAGTTTCGTATACAAAACTGAACTACAATAAGCTCATTACATGCAACAAGGTCTGTGCTTGAGCTCGATTGGTGAAAATTGTGGAATGTGAAAAAAATGAATTATTTGAAGAAAAAAAAAGAGCAATGAATAAAAAGAATTTTCGGTTGGAGAGAGGAAAACAAAACTAGGGATGAATGAAAGAACTTAGAAAAGTGATGATCATCAAATCAAACTTAGAAAAAGTATGAGATGAATCAAAAATTTAAGCTTGAGCTCTCTTGATCATTGATTTATCTGTTCATACTAGTGAAGATTGAACCATGCTCCAGAATTTTTGGGATCATTTTGAGAAGCACCTTTAACCGATGATTGAATTCGGTCCTTCAATTGTGATCCATTACTGCATTCCCACCACCAAACATTTAGTTAATCTTTACACCATTTGGAAATCTAAGGGCTCGTTTGGTATCGATATCAGATATCAGTATCGGGTATCGGTATCGGATATGAGATATCATTCATATCTCATATCTCGCATACCTTTTTTTTTGGTATATCAACTATCATGCATTTGGCCTTGTTTTGATATCACGATATGACCCGATATCCATATACTCCCATATCAAACAAAAGATATGACCCGATACCGATATCTAAATTCATATACTCTCATACCAAACACAAGATATGGCCCGATACCGATATTTGATATCATGATATCAATACCAAACGGGCCCTAAATCATTTTTTTATTTCGATTGACCATAATTTCGGTTACTAATTCCTCGTTTGGCTCTACCTATACTTCCTATAATTTTAAATGAAAATTTCCTAATTCCCATATTTAAACAAAACCGAGTAATTTTAAACCAAGCATAATTTTTCTATTTTTCGTGAATTTCAATTCCCATGAAATTACTTGAATTCTCATGTTAAACCAAACAAAGCCTACGTCTCGATTGGATATTTTCAACTAATCATATCACACATGATCCAAATCCTCTTCTATTAATCAAAATGATCAAAATCCTGTTATATTAATCAAAATTGACCAGATCCAAATCCCACATTAAGATATTTTCAACTAATCATCATATGCTTAAAATTCCAGTCGATCTTATTAATATCCTATCTGATACAAATATGAACTTTAGCAATTATAACACCTAAAAACCCTAATTTGACGTTGAAACAACATCACATAGAATGATAACACTAACACACATAACATCATACAAATATTATTAGAATACCTTAAATCACTTTGCTCTTGTGTATCATCAATCCCCAAGGTGTTGGTTTCGCATTCTCGTTGCGAAACCAACAAATGATGAACATCTCGATTCTGTTGTTGTTGTTGTTGCTGTTGTTGTTGTTGGTACGGCCACAACGGTTTCATTTCTACAGTCTCATAACTCGTACCCTCGTCATACTTTTGCGAATACGAAAAGACGTTACCATGCTCTTCATCGTCATCGTTTCTAATCGTACTACTAGGATCTATGCTCAACTGTTTGAACTGCAACCACGGAGGAGGAGTTCTAGAATCTTCTTCTACTAAACTAGTAGTAGTATGATCATCATGATTACGACTGCGAACCATTTCTATTAACGACCGAACATAGCATACCTCGGCTTCGTACGCCTGGATCTGCTCCCGAAGCTGCCATATCACGGCGCAACACCCGAGGTGAGGGAACCTCTCCCACATGTTCGACTCGTACTTAATCGACTGCATCGCGTCCTCCCTCTGATCGTACCGTACTTGTTTCAGGATCCGGCTCATGTTAGCGACCCCGAACAGCCGGTGCGCGTTCTGGAAGATCTTCGGCTGGTCCGCGGGGAAATGCGGCGCCAGCGGGCACTCGGGCGTGCACCGGCGCCGTTGGTACTTGCAGGCGGCGCAGGCTTGGCTTGGGCTGCTCTTGACAGCCATGGAAATGATCAGGAAGGAGATGATTTGGCTTATGAATAGCATCTTGGTCCTTCTCTTGTACGGATTATAATTTAATTTGTTGGTATTTTTTTAATGTTTTTTTTTGAGGAAATCCTAGGTTGTACTTGAAGGTACGAGAAAAAATTTGGTTTGCCGAGTCTTATGATGGAGGTTACAGGAGATTGTGTTGCTGTTAAGATTTTTTTATTGTTATTTGGTTGAACAAATCGAAGAAAATCTTTATTTTATTTATTTTTGGGTTTTATTTCATCCACACGTTAAGATTTTTTTGTTCAAAAATGGGGAAAAATTATATTACAATGAAATGTTTATCTAGCTGATGAATTGGACACACCAATGATCACATACTCACATTAATTGTTACTTAAATATATTAAACGACGTACGTTTATTCGTGTTAGCTAGAAATCATAAGCATTTTTTTAAGATAAACCATATCATTTGTCATAGTCCCCAACAATTTATCGTAAGAGATTCAAAATTATATATGTACATACTAAGCATATTTTAAATTGCTAAAATATAAAGCAAACGATTTGTTGTCATATTGAGATCTAAACCATAAAATATATATCTAACATTATGAAATCTTTGTTACTGTAATTCAAATCTACAATATATTATAATTATTTTGCAAATGGGTTACGCTTTAAACAAACTTACGTATAAAGATTTTCTTCAATATATTATAATTAATTATTTGAGAAAATGAGGCTTTTTTTATCTAATTAATTCGGAATTTAATTCTCTGAATTTGGAGAATGCTATAAGTGGAAAATCTATTTGCAATTTGTTGGTAGCTTAATTACTACTGTTCATAAAACAGGACTGGGAAAACAAAGCTTATAAAAGTTTGCAAGAAGCAACCAAACACCGAGTTTACAAGACAGCTTAACAAGCTTACATCTTCAATGATTTATTGAACATTTCGCTTATACCATCCTCATCCTCATCCAAGTCAATCACAGCATTGTTCTTCGATTTCCTGATGCTTTCAAGCTCTGAATTCAAATCGACGAGCTGCCGTCGAATTTTATCACCACTGTCAGGTAATCTGGAAACGGTAGCCTGTTGACAAAACACACCAGCGTTACAATGTGTCTGTGTTGAGATTTTCAAACAGCGAAAGATCATCATTGACCCAGTGAGGCTCCGCTACAGCGAAATTTGGGGGTCAAGAATCAAGATGGGGGTACCCCTGCCCAAGAGAAAGGGGTACGCCCGATAGACACAAGAAATTAAATTAAATTCAAAAAAAATTAATTCAGTTGAACCTTGTTTGATAACAGGTTAGAAAGCCGAGTGATCTTCTCCATGATTTGTGCTTCAATCATTTTGCTGATGCTATCTGGGGAAGGCTTGTTTTCAGAGTGATGTGCTCTTGCATCCCTTGGGTTGAATGCAAATTGTGCAAACTCAGCCCTATTAATGGTCACACAAGTATTAGAACTCAACATCAACATCATCGCCCAGTATAGTCCCGCTCAAGCGGGATTTGGGGGGGTCAAGATGTGGGGGCGCACATAACCTGAACATGCCAGGAAGATGCGCCCAGTAGACCCAATAAAAAAAAATCCATCATCATGGCGTAATTGACATTCTTAGTTCATACCCATCATCATGGCGTTTCGGTACTTGACTTGAGTGTGTATACCTCATACTCATAGTTTCCTTTACCCTAAACAGAGAAGGAAAGATCAAACAATGTGAAGTGGCAAGTAACCAGCACTGATAACACAAAGTAAGAATTCAATGATGATGGCATATAGTCTGGTGCCAGGTAATTTGATTACGTTACATTTTTTTACTTGGGTGGTCAGATGCGTAATGTTGATACCACAATGATCTTCCAAGTAAATGATAGACTTATCTTACAACCAAAACTGAGTTCTCAACAAGAAATGCAAGAGAAGATGGTTTGGGTTTCCTCACCTTACTGACTCCTCATCTTGCACAGCTGGTGGTGTAGGCTCTGTCTTTGAATATAGCAAGCTGTGGTCACTGACTCCTCCGATACCAAGGGTACTTAGAAACTTCATGTGATCTTTCAGGAAGTCACTCCTGATTAGACATAGTATGAGATTAAACATTGTTGAAAATATCATCATCATCGCCCAGTAAAGTCCCGCTCCAATGAGACAATAATAACTGAATTTAGTTAAAAAGCACCAAAACTGATATAGGGTCTATTATACCCATCTCAAAGGCATTGTATAAAAGCCAATGAGCATGAGGATGCGCCCCATCATTGTTGAAAATAGTGAAAGTAAATTTAGTATTCAGGAAAAAGATTTTATGATGACACATTAATATCATACGATCAAATTCAGGTGTAGTCAGATAACAGTGCAAACATATACAAATTTCAGAAGAAAAAATGACTTGTATTTGAGAAATCCTGAGTGGCAGGTATCTGGAATCCTATATCTAATTAATCTTCATTTAATCATTGTATTTGAACATTTGAAGAGTGTATAAGTTCCGTGAAAGTTTATAACCCTGGAAAACCGAGTTGAATTAGCATCAAGACTCACATAACAATCTGGTGACGGTGTTCCTGGTAAAGCTGCTGCTGAGTGGGAGAAACATCAAACCCGTCCTTGGGAAGGCTGAAAAGTTCCTTCAGATCCTGAAAATGAAAGTTGGAATAACAAGCAACATCAAAATCAGATGATCAGCAGGTGTGAATAAACAAAAAGCTACAAAGGTAAGATCATGCCTGCTTGCTAAAGTAACGAGTTTGCTCTTTCTGTTCGGTGGCAGTTTTGAACAACCCACCCTTGAAAATCTGAAATGCAATGTAAATGTTATTATAATCCTCATTTCCATTCTTTCTTTATCAATTCTAACAGATGCAAGTTGGATAGTAGAGGAAAATAATTGAACAAAAAAGTCATGAACCTGCATCCGGTATATCTTTTCTTCGATTGTGCCACATGTCATCAATCTGTATACAAGAACATCTTTCTTTTGACCAATCCGGTATGCGCGATCAACACTTTGGCTATCCGTACTGCAAAACATCATATGCTTACAAATTTGATAAGAGAAACACAAAAATGCTATGCTGAGGTTTTGACCAATGACCAGTTGATTTAGGCAAGGATTAATGAGGATTTTTAATTATATTGCAATTTTCAAAATGAGTTAAAATACCTTGGATTCCAAGCAGGATCAACAACGATTACACGGTCTGCTTTTGTAAGAGTAAGGCCAAGACCGCCCACTTGTGATGTCAACATAAATATGGGAGCTCCCCGACCTTCTTGAAAATCCTAATCATCAAGTAAATTAGAAGGATCCATGAGAACTCATTCGGATAATCTAGAGTGTGTCAATCACTAGATTAGACTACTAACATTTACAATCGTTAATCTATCACATGCTTTTGTTGTACCGTCGATACGTTGGTACTTGTAACCAGCGGACATCAGTGATTCCTGAGGTTGAACAAACAATAAATAAAATGCAATGTCATAGAAAAACAGACTAATACAAAAGCTCCTAGGCAATATTTTTTTTGTCATGGTAGGTATCAAAGATTTTAAAAAAACATTAACTTTTGATTACTTTACAAACAAACATTAATTCACCTGGATGTGATTCAACATCTTTCGGGTTTGAGAAAATATAAGAACATTGTGGCCTTGCGGAATTAGATTTGCCTACAAATTACGAAACACAACATATTACATTAAAAGAAGATTAGAAGCAAAATCTAGGGCAGATTCCTGTAGATAGAATAGCACTAACCAATAAAGACATGATAAAAGATATCTTGCATGATACATCGTTTTGTGCCTCGTGAAAATCATCCTCTGAGAAATCAGCAACATGTTTAGCCAACTTTGCAGCTAAATCAAGGTCTTCCCCGTTAAGTGTCGAATCCATCCCTTCTAATACATCCTCGGCTGCTCTTTTTGTTAAGAGATATGGGTGATCACATATCTTTTTCAATATCTATTTCACATTTGAAAGAGAAGAGGGAGAATGAGGAAGGTTTAATTAGAAAACAAACAAAAGAAAATCAAGAAAACAGGAAAGTTATGTATTTGTAATACAAACTTTGTTTATGTCAACATTATCATGAAAGAGTGAACATTACCGTAATTGCAGCTAGAGGGGAGCCATCAAAAGATGAAAGAACAAGCTCACTGTTCAGAAAAGATTCATAAAGTCGACGCTAGATGGGGGAAATGAAAACAGATCAGCATTTTGAGATTATGTCATTTATAAAGTTGACACAAAATAGAATAAAAATAGCATTTGCACCTGGATATTGGTCAGTCTTAACCAGACAATGATCTCATTCTTCTTCGAAAGTTTGACATCTTTTGTTTCACTGTTTTCATCAAATACCTCACTTTTCATGCGACGAAGAAAATATGGCTTGATTCGTTCTCTTAGTTCCTGCAGAGGGGGAACACATTTGCAAGCACGTTATTACACAATCTTCCGCTTACTCCAGCCAAAACAACCTCATCCAAATAAAAGTTCTTATCATAAATTAAAAAGAAAAAAAACTGACACAGACGCAAAATAGCAGCATACATTTAACACATTCTAACCTGATCTACTTTCAAACCAAATTTTTGTAGGAAATATTATTCACATGGAAGCTAAAAGTAATTTATAAAACAAGTATCTTCCCATTACTCACAGTCATGATCCTTCATCCTCAAAGTCACAATCAACAAAAATACCTTTGATCACAATCAAACACTCAATCTAACCAAATACTAGAAGGTTTCGAACATATAATTGAATTGTTACCTTTGCGACTGTAGAACCAATACGCTTGTCCCTTTCGGTAGCCTTTTTGTCATTGCCACGAAGAATAGGGTTTTCATATTTTTCTTTAAACCTAAAAAATCTCAAAGATACACCATTAGTAATAGTTAAACTACTTCCAATATTAAAAGCTGTAAGTTTAAGCATGATGAAGTTTACCATTTCTTGTCCCCCAGTAAATCCGGACAGCAGAAGTGGAATAAAGCCCAAAGTTCCTATATTTCAGATGCAGAGGCATTGTATATAGTCAGAATTTTGAGCTATCCATTTCTCAAAATTCCTAGAGAAAAATAATATCACTATCACTCATGAATAAAATTAAGTCTTTGCAAGCTTCTTTAGTACCTTAAGGTTATTCTGTATAGGAGTACCACTGATTATAATGCGGTGAGCGCATGGTACAGAAAGCAAACTTTGAGCCCTTTGTGTGCTTGGATTCTTAATTAGGTGACCCTGAAATATTTTGAAATAAATATGGCATGTGTTACTATAATTATACATTTATACACAAGAATCATGTAAAAGAGCATAGGGCAGATGTTTATTACAAGAATTGTGAAATGAGAAAAGTGCAACTGGAGAAATGATAAATCATTAGACAACCAGTAAACAAAAATGAACCAGTGACTCGTTTTGCATTTGGGTGAAAGATATTAGGAACTATTCAATGGTTTTGTGGCCGTAAAATAATAGTCGGTCAGTTCCTAATGCTGAGGAAGAACAGATAATGTTTTATCATTTGTGATATTAATATGTATATAAATTTTGGATTTTGCATTCCGCATCAATTGTCAATGTCTGGGATTCGTTTAAGAATGCATCAAGATTCAAACAAGTTAACTTTAGACACATAAATAGACAAACTCGTCAAAATTTTCACAGCTCAAAAAAAAAAGTTGCTTACAAAGCACAATAATAACTCAAAGGGTGTGAGTTCACTCAGTTCATTAACCATTTTCGATCATACTTACTCTTCTTAATAAGGATTACTCGTTATACATTCAAACGTTAACATCTACCAACTTGGCTTCTGAAAACCTAATAAATATAAGTACCATCAAAACAAAGATATCCTATAGACCAATGATGTAAACAAGTATGACTTCTGAACATTTTATTTATGATGTCAAGCCATGGAAATATACAACAAAGACTATCAACCCTAAAGCTGAAAAAAAAAAGAGAGAAAATGTGAAAGAAAGGATCTCGTTATTCAGCCAATTTTTGGGCAATTGTTCATTAAAGTCAAAGAGTGACATGATATTGCATAAAAAACAGAACAAGTGAGCAAGGCAACTTTTTTTAGAGCAATTGTTCATTTAAGTCAAAGAGTGACATGATATTGCATAAAAAAAACAGAACAAGTCAGCAAGGCATGCATATGGTATCCGAGTTTCATCATTTACCTCATCAAGTATCATATAATCCCAAATAGGCTCATCCTCGTCACAATCATCTCCAAGGGAGTTACTTTGAGATAGTTGTTTCCAATTATTCCGAACAATATCATAAGTTGTTAGGATAATGCCTCCGTCCTTAAAAACAAACAAGAGAGATATTCAAAAGCATGAAGCAGTTTAGATGTATTTTAATGTTAATTAGTCCAATAAATATGAAGTACACATGCATACATACTACTATTCTTGGAATGACAAAAAAAAAAAGTTTCATGACTGGTAAAATTTATAGAAACTTATAATCTGCCTCTGACTTATGCATCACAAACCTGAAGAACATATTGAAGCTCATATTGTCGGGTTCGTGAACAAGTACCGAAGAATCTGCATGAGATGGATAGAAAGTTGTAGGCTATATCGACATGAAAATAACTTATAATCCACATGCATACATAAAGAGAAAATGTACTCACTCTCTAGTCCTCGCAGATAAACCCACAACAGCCAACTCTTTGATCCAATGAGGTATCAATGTCTTAGGAGCTACAATCACAACTCTTTTAATCAGTCGAGAATGGAACAACCCAGCTACAAAGCCGCACATCTGCAATGGAAAAAAGGAACATTATATCTCAAACAGAAAATAATGATAGGCAAATGAATCTGCTTGGAAAGATGGACAGGTATTCACCTGCATTGTTTTACCCAAACCCATGTCATCGCCTAGAATACCACCCTTTCCCTGGCAATGAAGAGACCAAAGCCACTTCAATCCATCTCGCTGATGTGGGTAAAGCATTTTACCAATTTTTCCGGACAGCTTGTATGTAGACTTTGGCCCTTTGTAAGTGATAGCATACTCATCCTCTTTACCAGCCTCCTTAGAGTCATCATATTTATACTTCTCTTTCAACAAATGACTGTCCGTTTTTTTCGCAACAGGCACATTTTTGGTCTCCACAATTACACAATCATCTTCACTATCCTCTCCATTACTAACACTAGGAACATCTGATGTGTGAGAAACAACAGGTTTAGATTCAACTTTCTTAGCATTAAGCAGATCCTTCCTACCAAAAAGGCCATCCCCCTCTGCCTTAAGTCCATCACCTGTCTCTTTCTTCTGAAAGATCCATTTCCCAGCATCTGATGATGAACTAGATGACGAGTCTGAAGATTTGGAGAAAGAAGATCCAGCACTTGCAAACTCTCCCAAGTCCTCTAACACAGGAACAGATTTGTGCTCAGCCGGTTTAGGAACTCGTTTCTTCTCTATAGAGAGTAAATCAAACCTAGCACTCAGTTCACATTCTATATCCCTGATCTCATTCGCACCCCCGTCATAAACCTCATTTTTGACAACCTTTTCCCTGGGTGGTGTTACAGAATCAGAGATGTCCAAAACCTGCCTTTCCTCCTCAAGTTTCTCATCCGAGTCGTTGTTTGTGGACACCACCTTACAAAGCCGCCGTCTTCCCTGAATCTTAACCTTCCGAAGCTTCTCTTTCTCTGTAAGGATGGTTCAATCATTAGCCACCATACATCAGAACAAAACATATATGGTATAGTTAGAGAGGCATACCTGTTGGAACATCATCATCATCGGCAATCTCTGGATGTTTGTCCGCACTGCGAAAACTTTCAGAACTTTCGATATTTACCTCAGATGAATCGGGGAGTGCGACATTAAGCACGGACGGATTCGAATCATCTGAAGAATAAAAACTGCTGATCAGTGAAACTCAAATGAAGGGTTTTCAAACAAAATAGGGTTAGGGTTTTAAGAGGAAATGAAGGATAAAATTAGAAAGCAAAGAGGGGAAAGGGAGAGACCTAGTGGAGAATCGAAATCGACAATCCCGGAGAAGTTAGGGAACTCGTCTTCTGCAGATGAAGGTGGCTTGCAACGGCGGGAACTCGCCATAGGTGGATCATCTTCTTCGCCTGAAAAAGTAAAAATAGATAAGATAAAGCGGGAATACTAGATGAAATAATGAGAGCATGAAAGGGGAAGCAGAAATGGTGAGAGAGAGAAACCGAGATAGAAGAAAGAGGGAGTGGCGGATGGAGGAGGCTTGTAGCGTGAAGCGGTAGCAGAGAGGAGAAGGCTATGGCGCTCGTTGAGACTGAGAGGCTTCTTCTTCGCTGCTGTTGTCGTCGTCTTCTCCGGTTCGCCGGCCATGGCTGAAATTGCCGCTTTTCTGGGCTGAAATTTGAAAATTTTCAAATGGAAGAAGCACTCCCTCTCGGTAAGGAGGTATAGCCAAAGAGACGGGGGTTAATTTTTTTTTTATTATTTTTATTTTTATTGTTTAATTTTTAATTTTTAGTATAAGATAAGGTTTAGGTATCTTCAACTCTTGGCCTTCCTTTGGATCATATGCTCCTGATCATTGTTGGTCTTTTATTTTGATTGAGTTAGTTGTCAAATCTATCCATTCCTTCTTCTCAATAAAACTTTAGGGTTTGTTAAAAGTACAGTTCGATTAGTCAAAATCATGGTTAATCAAATAGTGCACCTTAGAACACTTATATGTATACTTTTGGTTATTAAAATATGCACTAACCCATATTGTGTGACTAGAAGAAAAGTGTATTTTTTATAAAAATTACAATTTGTCTTAGAGATATAGTGCTCGTTTGGATCGCACATTATAATGCAAAAGTCATGCACGCTCCAAACATTCACATTATTAAGACGACCATTTTTAACCTCAACCGAGGTTCAAGGGCTCAAATAAAAAAGTAACAATAGAAAGAAGTTTTGAGAATTCATATATGGTTCCCCGAGCCTACAAAGCTCGAGATCCAAGGTCGTAACTCAAGGATAATTGCTCAGTACAAAGAAGATTGAAAAATGAACGAAACAAAAACTCAAGACTTTAGATTCAGCTCTTCGAAGCTATGGATCGGAGCTTCAAGATCCGAGACCGTAGCTTAAAGGACCTAGCCAAACGAAGCTCTGATGCCATTTTGTAAAAGCAAGCATTTAGATATGAAACAAAACACAAGAAAAACTAGAGGAATAAGAGAGAAGAAATAATAAAACATAAATAAAACCAAGTTTTGTAAAAAGTTGAATCCTCAACCTACAACGTCCTTGATGACAAGGTTATAACAAGAGGTAGAAGTGAAATTGTTAAGGGCCCGTTTAGTATCCATATCTAGATATCATGTATAGGTCTGGAGCTATACTTGTTGTTTGGTAGGTTCAGATATGGATATCAAAAGATATCAATTGATATCTTGGTATCAAATATGGTATGATTTGATATACCAATTTCTTGGAAGGAATGTCTTATATCTTTATGTTTTTTCTTTTCTAACGATCTTCTCTTTTCCCAAGCTTATGCATGTTCGAGAATGATGAAGGTCAATGAAGAAAGCCCTAAAATAGGTGGTCGTCAGCAACGGAATCGTCGTCCCATAGCACCGCCTAATACTTCTTTGTTCGGGTCCGGTGTTCTTCTTCCCATTTTGCCCAGATCCAGTGTTCTTCTTCTCATTTCAGTCTTTTTCCCATTTCGCCCAGATTTGATGTTCTTCTTGCTCAAATTTGGCGTTCTTTTTTGCCCAGATCTGGTGCTCTTCTCTTTTCGCAGACTTTTGGATTTTTTTGTCTCCAATGGCATGTGTATTAACAATCCCAAAATAGATGGAAGGTAATTAAATTATATTGATAAATTTAATTTGTCAAATTAGCGATCTAATTGGCTTTATTTATTATATTTTAATTTTGATTAAAAATAAATTTAATGTAAGTAATTATCTTCACACTGTATAAACTAATTATTTTACATATTTTAAAATTTGATATCTTTATGTTTTACCAAACAATAGAGATAAGGGGCCCGTTTGAATTACACTTCAAATTGCATTAAATTCTGCATTATATGCAAGATAATGCATTATGAGATGCGATCCAAACAAGCCCAATATATGACTGATATTTTTACTATACCAAACAAAAATATATAGATATCAAATCTCGTACGGTCGTACTCATATCTCATTCCGATATCGATACCGATATCTGATATCCTTGAGATATCCATACCAACTCAACAATGATATTTTACTATGGCATGGACTGTGATGTGTCTGGGCTTGCTAAACATTGTTAAAAAACATGTTTTTTTGGTGGAAAATATTACTTTATTGTATAGAAATGTGCGAAAATTAAATACTTTTTCCATGTTTTAAGACAAAAAAATAATTTTTTTATTAAAAAGTGATTTATTATTAATAAGTGCAGCAACCTATTTTTATCCAGCTAGTCTTTCCGAACATTCATATATATAACCAGCTCATTTTTCCAGTTCTAGCTTCCAGCTCGGGTTTCAGCTTCAGCTACAAAATACAGCTCGGGCTTCAGCTTCAGCTAGTGCATCCGAACAGAGCCTAAGTTATTACTTCAAAATATAGAATCATATGTGTGGGCCAGTTATAAATTTGGGCTAAAGATGAGCAGTCTAGAAATTTGGGCTATTCGGTGCAAAAATACCTCCTGCATATTTTTAGCCCATTTTGACAAGCCCATCTCTACACTCACTCTAATCCATAATCAAAGTATAATATAAATCATTGAATTTTTTCTTACACAGAATATTTAGGCTCTGTTCGGCGCTTCAAGCCTGATATGAGTTGATGTTGATGTTGATGCTGATTCGGTGATTGATGCTGATTTTACTAGTTGATTTTAGGGGTTGAAATTATTAGCTTATTTTTATAAAAAAAATATGTAGGTGTTCGGTAGATAGAGTTAATTGAGACTGATTTTATAAAAAGATGATGT